>JAVBJF010000646.1:0-108809 GCA_033439095.1 Pseudococcus viburni | reverse complement strand
GAATTTGATACAAAATTTTCGCGGTACCAACTCAAGTTTGGAACAAGTATTGTAGTTACTACCACTGATTACAAGTTTAACCTTCCTAACAGATTTGTAAAGTTATTCGATAGCGATGAAAAATTAGCGAATTGGAATGCTCAAAATTTAAAACTTCAATATAATGGTGTGAAAAAGAATATAGTTCTCCTCACCATTCTTCCAAAAAATGACTATCATACCACTTTTTAACATCCCTTACACAAAAAAGCCCTTTTCAGGGCTGCCTTTCCAGTAAGTATTTTCTTCAGTTAATTTTTCTTTTCAAAAAAAAAAAGTTTTAAAATATTTTTAAGTTGGAAAATTATTTTTAAACTATTTTTTAAATTATGTTTTTAAAAATAAAAAATAAAAAAATAAAAAAAATAAAAAATAAAAAATAAAAAATAATTTTTAAAATATTTTTCTAAGTTTAAAATATTTTTTTTACTTTAGATACTAGGTAGTTTTATTCCGCCCGTGGAGTGCTGGCTCTCCACGAGCGGGTAGTATATTGTGCACTTGGGTACCCGCGTGTCCCCAAGTGCCCCATATACTACTCATATTATTTCTCACACTTCTCGTTACTGGTACTCTATTTATTGGATACAAGTGTTCTAAAAATCCCAGTTTAGACATAATGTCCCAACAAAACTTCAATTTGGTCACGAGATTTCAAAAACCCTTAATTTGGACATATCCAGTGTCCAATGTCAGATTTTAAGTTTTTTTTTGTATTTATAATTTTCAAATATGGACTTAGCAATTATTATAAATTGAAAAAAAATAATCAAATCCGACATTACTACAACTTTTTCCGACAACTTTCCCTCATAAGACATAGACATAAAAACTTTCAACATAATAGATAAACGAGTACAAAACATAATTTTTCTGATTTTAATTAACTTCACCGCCATCACCCACACAATGTCCAATATCGATTCGAAACCACCATTTCACACGAACCCTACACAACGCAGTGGAAGATCAATCAAGCGAGCAATTCAGAAAAAACAACAAAACCCAGAAAAAAAAGGAAAAAGCCTTAAGCGCTCGAACACTTGGACTTTATCAACGTGAAAAATGTTGCGACACCGACTCTACACACAGTCACACCGCATCGTTGCATATTTTTCGCATTAGAAAGAAAGACAAAAGCGACAACGTGAAAATTTTCTTCGAAAAATATCCTCATTATACGTGGTCTATCTTTTTCAATGATCCGGAAGTTAAGAACTAGGCGAACAATTTGCCTATAAAATGAATGAAGCGCGAGCCTCTTCGTCATGTATCGCGTACTAGCTATGTACAGCCCTCTTAGTGTGATGAAAAAGAGAAAAGAAAAAAAAAAACTTAAAAGACGTATAAAGCATAATACAGGAGAGAAGACTTGATATGGAGAAGATAGGACACATTGTATTTTTTTCTTCTGTTTAAAAATCATACACCTTCCTCTTCTCTATTTCGCCTTGAGGAAGTATCTATTGTGTGTTCACTACGCTGGGATATCCTCTCTTATTTATACCTGTTTTTTTCTTCTTTTTCTCTCGTCTTTTTTTTTCTTTTTTTTTTCAACTCAACTTTTCAAACAACTGAATGAAATTCTCGCTGAATACCGGAAAACAGTGGAAAAAAGTAATACCAACAGAAACATTAATGTTTTCGTTGATTCTTATACTATAGATACCTACTAATTAAGATTCTTTTGAAGTAATATACACATACAGCCCACATACACACTGTTTTTCTATTCTTTCACTTGAATATGACGACGACGACCACTACCACCAGTATAAGAGTAAACAAAAACCAACTTGCTGGGATGTTCATAACAATCTACGTACGTTACGTATCTACATATGTGAAGTTTATGTAACGTACCAATTGCAAAAAATATCGAATCTAATTTCTCAAACTTAGATGTCTGACAAGTGAGGTACCTATCCCAACTCAAAGTGAAATTTTGAGCCCAAACAAAAAAAAATCGAAAGTACATCATAACAGGACTTCGTATACCCAAAATGTCAGGCGCTGAAGTTCATTTCTCGATTTTTGGCGAATTTTTGAAATTTCAAAATTATCTCATCGTCCTAAAAAGTATGAAAATTTGATCTAATCAACGAAAAAATCTGAAATTTGGTATATACCCTATTTTCGATCTCCCGAATCGATTGGAAGCGGTTTCGAGCCATTTCGGAGCCACCAGAAAATTTTGGAATTTTCCAGCGCAGGAGAAAAGCCCATAAAAATGACCCATATGCACTTCGACACCTATGATCGCGGATTATCCACATTTATGACCTATTTGATCGATTAAAACACAATTTTCCAAAATTCGTAACTTTGAGTTCAAATTCGCATTTTTGAGCAGAAATTTTTCTCGGAAAAATTGAAAAATTCGAAAATCTCCCCCAAAAATGCGAATTTGAGCTCAAAGTTACGAATTTTGGAAAATTGTGTTTTAATCGATCAAATAGGTCATAAATGTGGATAATCCTCGATTATATGAGCTGAAGTGCATATGGGTCATTTTTATGAACTTTTCTCCAGCGCTGGAAAATTCCAAAATTTTCAGGTGGCTCCGAAACGTCTCGAAACCGCTTCCAATCGATTTGGAAGGTCGAAGTTAGGGTATCTACCAAGTTTCAACTTTTTACCTCAATGTATGCGCAATAGGCGAATTTTTCAATTTTTTCCAGAAAAATTCCTTGCCCAAAAATGCGAATTTGAACTTAAAGTTACGAATTTTGGAAAATTGTGTTTTAATCCTTCAAATAGGTCCCCAATATGGATAATCCACGATCATAGGGGCTGAAGTGAATATGGACCATTTTTATGGGCTTTTCTCCTGCGCTGGAAAACTCCAAAATTTTCTGGTGGCTCCGAAACGTCTTGAAACCGCTTCCAATCGATTCGGGAGGTCGAAAATAGGGTATATACCAAATTTCAGCTTTTTTCGTTGATTAGATCAAATTTTCATATTTTTTCGGACGATGAGGTCATTTTGAAATTTCAAAAATTTGCCAAAAATCGAGAAATGAACTTCAGCACCTGAAATTTTGGGTACGAGGTCCTGTTATGATGTACTTTCGATTTTTTTTTGTTTGGGCTCAAAATTTTACTTTAAGTTGGGATACCTCCCTTGTGAGTGTATTTGTCAGCTCTTATGACTATCTGTTTGCAACGACCAAATGTGGTAGGTATTTTCGATTAACGGATCTTGTAACGAAATTTAACAGTCGTTTGAGCGACTGATTTGTCGGCGTCATCATCTAATGAGTTAATATACCTAGTCACGTGTCTATATAAATGAGCAATAAAAAGTTAGCTACTCTTCGATTGGGTACCATATGGTTTTAGGTACACACTACAAATACACACTCGCACACGAAACAATTGGTATACGAAACTACACGCCAAAAGACAATCAAAAAAAGTTAACGTGTGATATACCCGTTTTAAAGATAAAAGTCTCTCATCTTTTTTCTCTTTCTCTCCTCGCAATAATTTATTGTAGCGGCTGTTACATTTCTATATACTATATGCCATCAACGAATATAGATAATAGATATGCGTGTGCGTCTGACGCCGGTCACGCCAATTAGTTACAACGGTCGAATACGTGTAAATATAATACGGAAACATTTATAGAGACCTTATAATATGTCTGTGTATTCCTCGTATATCACATAGCGAAGCCGAAGGTATCTTTAAAACCCGTAGGTGTTTGTATTTCTACGACTTATTGTAGGTATAGGTATCAGAAATACTCAAGTTATCATACCGAGGCACACGATGAGCCACAAAACTGATAAATGTGTAGCACAACGAAAGGTGTTTTACAATTGTCCCTCTTCGCGTCGACAGCTACAACAATCAGCACGAGATACAAATTTACTCCTTGTTGTCGTTGAAAAAAACAGCAGGTCGAGAAATGGAAAGGAGAGGGGGAGAAAAACGACCGAATTTTCAAATAAAGTACGATAAATTTTTAGAAATTCTTTGCTTGCTCGTAGATGTGTCTAGTCTACACTCTCATTTATAAATGAGTGAAAATTATCGAAAATCACTGAGAAACAGTCAGAATTGCAACACAGGAGAAAATCAGTGGAAAAATTTTCAATGAAAACAAATCAGTGAGAAAAATCACTGGAAAATCAGTGAAAATTCACTGAAAAGTCAGTGAAATTTATGAAATTGGCAGAAAAATCAGTGAAAACCTTTGAAAAATCAGCGAAAATTCGCTTTTTTTTGTGCTGCAATTCTGACTATTTATCAGTGACTTTTCGCTGATTCAGAATGAGAGAGTAGGTAGTCTTTCATTCATGAAAGAAGCCAGAAATTAATCAAGAAAAGGGGATAAATTTGAGAGAAAATGACGAAAAAATGAAAATTGATTGAAAAAATTGAGTAATTTTTTAGTTTAATTGTGAAGCAAGAATTTCTTGGTTTAAAAATTTGAGGAAATTGAAAAATTAAAATTAAAACAGTCATTAACTACAATTTCTGAAAAAATTCTTCGTTATAGAAATATTTGATGGAAGCCCCCTCTCCCATCAGCTTTAACGAAATTTATAAAAGTTGTGCTCGAAAAGCAAAAAAATGATCAGTCTGCACTATTTCAGACTCGATTCTAGATGATAATGGGAGGGGGAATAAAAATTTTCAAAGGTGAAACTTGTTTGGGCTTTTTGAAGAATGTGATAAAATATGTAAATAGTAAAAAATGTCAAAAAAACTTTATGATATAAATTTGAAAAATAACGTAATTTTAAAAAAAAGTTTTTAAAATTGGTACTTAAAAAAAAAATTATGCAAATAAGGATAAAAATATCGCCCAAGCGATGAGAACAAAATTGTTTGGAAAAATACGTTCAAAAAGTAAAAATTGCCCATTTTTTGAACATTTCATTTCACAAACTATTTTCCATATTTCAGACAAAGAGAATCCTCCTCTCCTTCGATCTGCGCTTGGATATTTTGAGATCAAATGTTCAAAACTGAACCAATGTTCATTTTAGACAAACAGCAATTTTCTAATGATTAATAGAAAAAAGAAAATATAAATTAGAATTAATTTAAATTGAATTTTATTGTTTTCAAGTTTTTGACCATTTTCCCACCTGAAAATGCAACCTAATAATTATGTATTGTAAATGATGTAAAATAATTTTAAGACCGGAGGAGGGGGAGGGTGTTTGCCTCACAGAAAACTGACAGAAATATTCGAAAAAAATGGTTTGAAGGTAAGAGCTTACCTTCTTGTACTTCGAAAACAGCTTCAAAAATGCAATCCCATTTTGTTTAAATTTAAAAATTTTGATTGGGATAAGAGATTTTACCAGAAATTGAAAAAATTAGTTCAAAAGGCGCATCATGCCTCCAATTGCTCCAGAAAAAGCCACAAACCCAAAGAACTTGAAAATTATGATTTGTTAAAATTGTAATTCTATAGTTTGAAATTCTGTAGATAATTCGAAAAATAGATTAGAAAACCGTATCTTGCTTCTAAGCGCCTCAAAACGGATCTCAATCACAAGAATTAAAAAACTCTAAAAAAGTCAAAATTCAATATTTGGTATCTTATGGGGGGGGGGGGGGGTGTTAAAAAACATTATGGACCCTCAAACTAAATTTTTCGAATTACAGGTAAAATATCAATATTCTTCAAGATATAAGTGTGTTTACAAACAAAAAATTTTTTCAAACGTCTTTTTCTCTAAACCAAGCTACATTAGCTTACATCCAATGCCGAAAATTTCGCAAAAAATCAAGTAGCTATTCTAACTCATTTTTACCACAATTTTCCAAATTAAAAAATACATATTCAGTTCTTAGAAAAATTGCCCATCTTTTTCAAAAATTTGTAGATTCTTTTTCAAAAATTTGCCGATTTTTTATTGATTTAACAATGCCCTAAAGTGATCCCAATATTTTGCAAACTCCCTACAGCTCTTTGAAAAAATGCAGGTTTGGTACAAATGCACTTTTAGCGACTTCTCTCTCTTATTGACCATACCTTTTAGTCTCTTTCTTGACTTCGATTTTATTTCGCGGGCAATTCTTTTTCAACAGAATAAAATAATGGTTATCAACGAATTCCTACTCCGAGACTTCTCTATTCGAGAGTAAATAGGTCCATTAATGTGAATACTTAAATACTTTGTTGACAAAGTTGATGTTGACATTTCGTCCGAAACGATGGATGGGAAAACAACGACATCAAGGTAGATTTAAAGATTTAACTAAGGATTTATACGAGACGTACAGCAGTCTGCAAAGTCACGGCGCGTGTCATGTTTGTCACAATCTCGATAGATGGGAAGTAGGTACACCAGTCCAGTAGTGGTGCACAAAATCATAGGTTGCGAGCAGTACTCTACGAATACAACATACGACAAAAGATACGTGTATTATGTGTGTAGCTAATCTACGTACCCAGCAGCCCGGCAGAACGACAATCGACATTTTACAAATGTTACTTACGTACATATAATTATGGAATCATTGAAATGTAACAATTAGGGGTGGAATGGACAAAAGTTAAGAAAATTATCAACCATCTAGACTGCGGGGAGGGCAAAAAATCTACGCTCGGAGCATACGGGAGAGTATAAGCGTACCTATTTGTACTGAGGGATAAATTATACAGAATATTAACCGACGTTATGAGGCTAGGTGTACCTAATCTACCTATGTATGGGTACCTATAGGTACATCTATCAACTTCTAATAATTATATTCTCACTCGCAAGGGAGGTAGCCCATTTCAAAATAAAATTTTGACCCAAAACAAAAATAAATCGAAAGTACATAATAACAGAACCCCATATCCGAAATTTCAAGTGATGAAGTTCATTTCTCGAATTTTGACAAATTTTTGAAATTTCAAAATTAGATGCCTCATATGCCCTGCAAAATATGAAAATTTGATTCAATCAACGAAAAAAACTGAAATTTGGTTTATACCCTATTTTCTACCTCCCAAATCGATTAAGAACAGTTTGGAGACGTCTCGGAGTCTCCAGAAAATTTGAGATTTTTCCAGCACTGGCAAAAAAAATCATAAAAATGAGCCATATGAACTTTATAGTCTACAGACGATAGAATGAAAGGCTCAAAATTTTCAAAAGTTGCTCAAAAAAAGTTTTGGATGACATGTTTGAATTTTTGGCGAAATTTTGCACCTCTTTCGTAAGTTACATGTCAATTTTTTGAAAATACTCAGAAATTGATTCTATTTGAGGCTAAAAATTCTCAAAAGTTGCTGAAAAATTTTCGCCAAAAATTCAAATATTTCATCCAATTTTTTTTGAGCATCTTCTGAGAATTTTGAGCCTTCGATTCTACCCTCATTTTCATAAGTCACATAACAATTTTTTGAACAAACCAAAAAAACTGCTCAATTTGAGACTCAAAATTTTTGAAAGTTGCTCAAAAATAATTTTAGATGACATGCCTGATTTTTTGACGAAATTCTATCCCACTTTCATAGGTTACATGCCAAGTTTTTGAAAATACTAAAAAAATTGCTCATTTTGAGGCTGAAACATTTGAAAGTTGCTCAAAAATGATTTTGGATGACATTTTTGAAGATTTAATGAAATTCTACCTCATTTTCATAAGTCACGTGCCAATTTTTTGAAAATACTCAGAAATTGACCCAAATATTTGGGGCTCAAAATTCTCAAAAGTTGCTCGAAAATGGTTTTGGATGACATTTTTGAATTTTTGACGAAATTCTATCTCATTTTTATAGGTCACATGCCAATTTTTCGAAAATATTCAAAAATGGGGCTCAATTTGAGGCTCAAAAAAAGGGTCAAAATTGCTTAAATTCAACTTTCACTAATAATTTTGTTTTGCTTGTAAAATTTTAACTGCTATCACACTGTGAAAAATTTTTTTGCGCCCGGTTAAGTTGAAAAAAATGGGGAGAAAGGGGGGTTAGGACTCAGCTCCCTATTGTGCAAGGCCAAAAATCCAAAATACACTTTTTTCATACTATGGGACCTACACCCACAATAAGCCCACAAATTTTTTTGCCCCAAAAAAGCACGCTCAATGAACACTTTTTGCCAGTTGGACTGTAGATTATTAGCACCCATAACCGAGAATTACCCAAATTGGCGACTAATTTGAACGATTTACCAAAATTCGTCACTTTCAGTTAAAATCCATAAATTTTTCTCCAAGAAAAATTTTCTGCCAAAAAATATGGATTTCAACTCAAAGTGACGAATTTTGATAAATTGTGTCTTAATCGTTCAAATTAGTCACCAATTTGGGTAATCCAAGGTTATGGGTGCTAAAGTTCATATGGGTCATTTTTATAATCTCTTTCCCAGTGCTGGAAAAATCTAAAATTTTCTGGAGACTCCAAAACGTCTCGAAATCGTTTCCAATCGATTCGGGAGGTCGAAAATAGGGTATATACCAAATTTCAGCTTTTTTTGTTGATTGAATCAAATTTTCATATTTTACAAGGCGATGAGGTAATTTTGAAATTTCCAAAATTCGCCAAAATTCGAGAAATGAACTTAAGCGCCTAAAATTTTGGATATGGATTCTTTTATAATGTACTTTCGATTTATTTTTGTTTTTGCTCAAAATTTTGCTTTGAAATGGGATACCTCCCTTGTCATTCTAATCGGGCACCTATTCGCAGAGAAAGGAGATTATAAGATTACTTTTGGAGTAAGTCTTCGCATCTAGAGCACCAATCTACGTGACGTATTCGATTGTACTTTGCGTCCGGCAGTGAAAAACGCATACATGGCAAAAAGAGAGCATATCTTGCAGCTCCATTAATACAGAGGGGGCTCCGATACCGAATTACCGATACCATTGACGAATCGACGATCATCTAGCTCGATACTAGAAGAGAATCGGAGACAGAGAATCGGGTACTGCAAGGGACGCGCGGACGACAACGATTCAACGACGACGCCGATGCCGAGACAATGAGAAAAAGGAACAGCTGCGCGAATTCGACGTTGCGGACTTGGGCAAGTGATCGGAATATCGTATGTACTATGTACGGCCGCACACAGGAGGTAAGGTGGATGTCGCGGAGAGGTAAAGCAAATGCGCTGCTTAAAACTTGCCAAAAACTCATCTTTATACGTATTAACAAAAGAAAAAGGGTCGTTGCACATTGTACCCCTTTTTATTTTTCAAAGTAACCCTTGATGTAATTGTTACACTCCTCGTTCCGCTCCATCTTATACGTGTACGTACTACGTACGTACGTACCACGTATTCGTAGAGGTTTATCGATTCTTCGCCTCTGGTCCTCTCCTCCAGCATTTTATACAAAGAAAATGAAAATAGAAAAAATCCCGCCGCGTCTACGACCCTAACTAGTTTTCCAACTTGAATGAAACATAAGTCGTTCTTCCCTTTCGTACTATTTGCCACCGTCCCGCGACGAGTTCTATATACATTTATACGCACAGTAGACGTATAGACGTAAATCGCATCGGTGACGTCACGAAACCGAGTTGTCCTACTAACTTATTTTTCGATCACGACTTTTTCCTTATACATATACATTGAGAAGGAGAACTTCTCCTCCTCTTCGATAGGTGTTAGCTATTGTCATTAGGCATACCTTGGTTTTTTTCTCTCCTTTTTCATTCATAAACCTGCCATTATGCCACCTGAAGCTGAATCAAAGGCGAAGGTACCGCGGGCTATCCACTCCTCAAGATACGACGCAACGTCATCCTGACGACATCAATATACCTACTCCTCCCAAAGGAGACGCATTTTTTTCAGAAGAGAGGGCAGTAATTCTCGACTGACACACCGCGCGTGTTATTATTGTAAAGACCCTTATTTTATTATTTTTTTTGAAAGCTGATCAAAAACCGAACATTTGGCACTGTCGATGCGTTCTTATCGTATGGTACGAATATTTTTAATCCCTAGGACGTAGCACGTTGGACGTTTCGCTTTTATTCGCGAGCCCTTAAAAAACACCATATTCGTCGAGCGAGAAGTTTTTCGCCCGATTTATTTCGCTTCTATATGTGACGTCACCTATAAATGATCGATTTCCGAGATGCGTAGCCAAATTTTGCAGATACGATCACTTTTCCACCATCATTGCTGTTCGTCACACTCATCAGCAGATGCTCTAGCACGGGTAATGAAGCGTCGCGATGTCTCGTCCGATCGACAGAAATCACCCACCGGCATCAACTTTCGCCAGCCATTGGAATTAGTAAAGAAAACGAGCACTGTCTCACTTTGAATCAGTGAAAAGTCACTGATAAATAGTCAGAATCGCAGCTCAGGAATAATCAGCGAAATTCTTCGATTTAGATACAGTGGATTTTTTCAAAAAAATGTCACTGATTTTCCAGCAAATTTCTGAGTTTTTACTGACTTTTCAGCGAATTTTCACTGATTTTCAGTAATTTTTTTCACTGTTTCCTTTCAGTGAAATTTTTTCACTGATTTATAACTGTGCCGCAATTTTGACCGTTTTCCAGTGATTTTCTATAATTTTCTCTGATTTCTACATGTAAATATGTAAATCAAAGTGTAGATAAAATAGGTACCTACGACTCGAAATCAGGACGAAATCCCAGACCTGTAACTACCGGGGGGGGGGGGGTGGCGGCACTCTCTCATTTTGAATTAGTGAAATTGAAAATTCATTGATAAACAGTCAGTATTGCAGTACAGGAAACATCAGTGAAATTCAGTGATTTTCAGCGATTTTTCACTGATCATTCAAAGAATTTCACTGATTTCAGCGATTCTCTTTCACTGATTTTCAATTACTTTTCACTGATTTTTCAGTAAAATTCATAAATATCACTGAGTTTTTAGTGAATTTTTACTGATTTTTCACTGAATTTTCACTGATTTTTCAGTAAATTTCATAAATATCCCCGAGTTTTTAGTGAATTTTTACTGATTTTTCAGCGAATTTTCACTGATTTTCAGCGATTTTCTTCACTGGTTGTCAGCGATTTTCTTTAACTGATTTTCATTCACTAATTTTCAGTGATTTTTCAGTGAATTCCGTAAATAGCGCTGAGTTTATAGTGAATTTTTACTGATTTTCAGTGATTTTTCACTGAAATTTTACTGTTTTTCAGTGATTTTCTTTCACTAATTTTCAGTGATTTTCATTCACTAATTTTCTCTGATTTTCTTTCACTAATTTTCTCTGATTTTCTTTTACTGCTTTCAGCGATTTTCTTTCACTGATTTTCAGTGATTTTTCACTGATTTTTCAGTAAATTTCATAAATATCACTGAGTTTTTAGTGAATTTTTACTGATTTTTCAGCGAATTTTCACTGATTTTCAGCGATTTTCTTCACTGATTGTCAGCGATTTTCTTTAACTGATTTTCAGTGATTTTCTTTCACTAATTTTCAGTGATTTTTCAGCGAATTTCATAAATAGCGCTGAGTTTTAGTGAATTTTTACTGATTTTCAGTGATTTTCACTGAAATTTTACTGTTTTTCAGTGATTTTCTTTCACTAATTTTCTCTGATTTTCTTTTACTGTTTTCAGCGATTTTCTTTCACTGATTTTCTCTCATTTTCTTTCACTGATTTATTACTGTGCTACAATTCTGACTGTTTTTCAGTGATTTTTGATAAATTTCACTAATTCAAAAATGAGAGAGTAGAGAAAGTTGTCAAAAACTTTTTTTTAATGCCGGTTTCGTGAGAAATCGAAATATGGTACAGCTGCCTCCATAGCATCTTTTCATTTAGTCATCTGATTCCATATGCTTAAAATGATGATCAGATTAAATTCCATTCAAAATGTCCAAAAATTTGTAAATTCTACATTTGATTCTTAAAAATCTAATCATTTTTTCACTAAAATACGAAGTTCGTGAAAATTACATTGCAAAATCAGCATTTTTGGAAATACTAACAAAAAGTGACTTATTTTCATAACTTTTTTAAATTTTTTTTTTTTAAATTTTTTGGTATTTTAATAACTTTTGAGATAAATTTTTACAGATTTTTATCAAAGTTGGATGATATTTCGATAATTTTTTTAAAACTGGCGTACTAAACAATGAATAAGGCCGGAAAATTTATCAAATTTTCAACCAGCATAGCGTGAAAATTGGTCAAAAAGTGCTATTCGGTTCTTTGAATGCAAAGAATATGCATTAAACAGATCCTGAATTTTGACAAAATTGATGAGATAGTTTACTATGAGTGAGAAACTTCCAAAAAAAATTCGAGACCTCCCCCTTCTTGCTCAGAGAAGGACAAGGTTAGGAGACCTCAAAGTTTTGTCATTAAAAAAAACACAATTTTTGTCATTTTTGGATAGTACCACCCGCTGAAAACACTTTTTTCCCTTTACAAGCTAGTTAAAAAGTTGCAGATCTCGAATTTAAGGCATTTCGATTTTTACCAAATTCAAATTTCTAGCTGAAAAACATTTAAAATTGCGAGTCAAAAGTTTTTTTGGTCGTCTATTAAGTATAATTTCTGATTAAATTGTCATTAAAATAAACCTAAATTATTTTTTGGAAATTTTTGTAGCAATATTGCCATCTAAACTTTTTTGAAAAAATTCGTCAAGAAATTTTCCAAGAGATCGAGAAAATTTTATTTTTTGAGGGGTTTGAGTGAGTAATTTGAATTTGGTAAAAAAAAAACTTGAAGCTTGAAAAATGCATGTAAATTTTTTGAGAAATGAGGGGGAGGTCATTTATCTGCTATTTTTTGTTGCCCCACCTGAGATGTCATTTGCCCCCTTCCAACACGACCCTGGCTACAGGCCTGTCAGAAAAGCAGCTTTTGAAAAAGCCAAGAAATCTCTCGGGGGTTCCTTGAAAAATCACAGTCGCTAATTAGCGGCTCTCAAAACGAGACAATACAATCGCCGGGTAATTATCCATCGAAAAAATATCGCCTAGAAAAAGCAACGAAAGCACAAAAGCTCGTACAAGTACAAGATGCACTCCGAATAAAGCGCAAACTAAGTGCATAAAGATAAACACTAGGTACCTATAGAATCTAACCTACTACCCAGACCTACAAACAAGAGTCGCCGGTAATGGAGAGGGGAAGAAACAGGGGCAGCTGTATCACGATGAACTCTGACTTCTCCGCATATAAGTACGATATAGGCAAGGTACAAACTATACAAAGATCCGTTATAGAGAGAGACAGATTTACCTTGTGTTTGATTGCTAGTCGCGGGGTCTTGCGACTTTCAATCCAGCATTTAACATCTCTTCTCAATTCAGCTGTTCAAATTTAGGGCCACAGTTTCCAAGTGGGACTTGATCGGTCTGTCAAGTCGCGTGCTTACCACGCGTCGCATCACGTATACCAATCTTTTTCGATTTTTTCTCGCTTTTCGTCTCCTCTTTTCTTATTTCCAATATGAATGATCGTCCGTTGACTGCAGTTCTTTGTGAGATGCGGTATTCGTTTTATTAGATTGATTGGTGCGTGTACTTAATGCAGTGAATAAGTTTGTCTTGTGTTTTTCTGCGAGGATACAAAATATTGTTTATATTTGTTTTTCAAAACAGACGAGAGGGGAGAAATTCTCCGTTCGGATACTTGGTGTTTTTCTCCAGATGAATCGGAAATAGTTGAAGATTTTGACTTTGATGATATAATTTCCACAGTGGTTCGCTCGAAATCTTGAATTACTGAACCAAAAAATGTCGAGCGTTTAGTAGATTTGAAGAATGAAAATTTCCGGCGTGCTTCTGAATAGCTTATGATCAAATTTGATTTGAAATATTGATATGAAAATTATACTAAATTTGGGTATGATAAGTCTTAAAATGAGCAAATCAACTTTGGAAGAGTAAATTAACAAAATACTTATAAAAAATGTCTAAAAATAACGAGCAGTTGACGTGGTATGAGCTCTTGCCATTCTCCAGAGCCAAAAGAACACCAGATAAACCAGATTCTTAAAATTCAACATTTATCCTGTCAAATTTAACTTTTTTGGTGTGGGATGAGGGAGGGGGGGAGATCAATAATCCTAAATTAGGGAACCGAGAAGAGGGTCCAAAAGTCACTTGAATTTGACTAAGTTTTTTTTAATTCACTACAAAAATTTACCCTTTGAAATTTTTAATTTTATCAAAAAGACGATTATTAGAGCCGAAGAGTACTTGAGCCATTCCACAATTTTCACTTCGATCTGGGATATTTTCCTCCTTTTTTGACATCATTTCGGTGGTATCATTTGCGAATTATGCGAAAATGAGATAAAAAATAGCTGTAGGTCGTCTAATTTCATTCAAAACTTTCTAATATGGATACGTTTTAAATGTCGATCAGAAATTTTTCACTTAAGGTACTAAAAAAAGATCAAAAGTGAAGCGTGAAAAACTTGGAGAATTTTTATCAATAAATACTTATTGACATACTAAGATTTTGTCAGATAAAAAAAAAATTGAAAATATTTTTGATTTTGGAACATGCAGTTATTCAAATTTCTGAATTATTTTTTGACACATTATGCCCAAATAGAAGGGTTTTACGGGATACTACGTCTAAATTAGAGTTTTTCGGGACATTATGTCCAAATAATGGAGGTTTTTGAACCATTACTTCAAATTGCCTAATTGAGTTTTTTTGGGACAAAATGTCCAATTTGACGTTATTCGGGATGTCTAAATTAAGAGTTTTGGGACATCATGTCTATTTTTTTTGGGGGGGGGAGGAGGGAGTCCAAATTAATAAAAAATGGGTTTTCGGACATTAAATAATTAAATAAGTCCAATTCGCTAAATTAGATTTCTTGGGACATGGTGTCTAAATTAAGGGATTTTAGGACTCTTGCTTCGTACGGGACAAATGGACAGTTTCATGGTGAAATTACTCGGGAAAAAGCAATGAATAAATAAGAGGGAGAAGTGGTCAAAAAATTTAGTTCGCCCTGCGATTCTGTGCCTTCCATTCCCGCCCCCCAAAAAAGTCAGCCTGTTTCGTGCCTGAATAAATTAATTTTTAAATTTTTTCAAAAACTGGCCCGGAAATTCTGAGATTATGCCTCCTCAATATTCGGACTTCGATAACCAAAATCACTGTACACTTCGCAACACCATTTTATAAAACCAAAATTTTACTTCAAATTCATTTCACCTCTAAAGTTGGCAAATGAAAAATCGTGAACGACACCCCCTCCCCCCTCCCCCCGAAAAAATACTTCGCTACGCCACTGACCATGACTAAATACAGGGTTTCTAGGATACAATGTCCATCCAAACGTGTTTTCAACAAGAAAATCGTTTTCTGTTGGGTGAATTTTTTAAAAGTTGAAACTAAATGTTGGGGACCAAAAATTAAAAACCATCTGACCTGATTTGAAAATTGTTTGATTTCCTGGAATTTTAATAAAGAGTGCCCAATCTCTTAATAAACATATCCATAATTATAAAATTTTGCTTTAAAGTAAAATTTGTGTAATTTTCTATAAGTTAGATATTTGTGACACGATTTGTAGAAAGAGCCGTTGTCTGATTTTTGGAAAAATTTTCAAGAGAGGGCTAAAAAAACAAAAAACAGAACAAAAACAATTGTTTTTTAGCCCTTTCCTGAATTTTTTTTCAAAAATCAGACAACGGCTCTTTCTACAAATCGTATCACATTTTCGTCTCAATTCTTTTCAGGGATTCAGGGGAGGGTGTTTAAAAATCCCTTAAAAATCCAAAATACCATGCTACAATTGCTACATATTTCTCGTATTCTGTTTTTACTGTGAATATCAAGTCTGAATTTCGATTCATTTTTGGATACGACTTACTTCAGCCTCCCAAGCCACAAATTTTGGTGAAAATTGAAAAGAAAATTAAAACATCTGGCAACATATCGTTTGTAATAATTTCGAAGGTGTGAAGTCCGAAATTGAAAATCACGTCAAGACCCCCCCCCCCTCCCCCACAACAGAGTTAAAAGCAGAGTTGAAATTTGGGCATTAAATCCGATGTCATTTAGAATCAGGGAAAACTTTGAAAACTGAAGCAAAACTTCTTCCAAAATTCAATTCGAAACATTTTCCAAGTTTCCACCACCAAGGCACCAACACAGGTGCCTGGGATAAACCACATCCTTCGTCCAACCTTCGGACTAGGTAGGTAATCATTCTTCGACTGAATAACGGATCTTATTAGAGCATAAAAAATGCACACAAAAAAGTCTTAATCTTGCAGGAAGAGTTTTTCCGGTCGGTGCAGCACAGCGGTTCCTTAATCCGGTTTAAGTACCCACGTGTATTACAAAATATAGGTGAAAAGTCTACGTCATCGACTACGTCACCGTCTACGTCATTAAGAAGGTCGCCTTTGCGTTGAAAGACGAAGACTTGATTCTTGGCGCAAGTCTTTGTGTACGTATACGTACATCAGTTACATAACTTTCTAGGTCTAGGTACCGATACCGAAGAGCAGAAGACAAAAGAAGTCATGCCACACATCGCACCGCATATCGTCGAGGGTGTGTCTGAATTATGTTTACGTTTGTATGAATTTCGGATGGTTGGCCGCTCGCTATTAAATAAGTACAATGTACCCGTGCGTGCACCTTTTGATTATTCATAGCACCGTTTGTCTTTACATCTGAAACATCTGGTTCTTAGGGGGTCGTGTTCGTAGCTTCGTACTCTTGCAATAGAAGAACGACTTCGGTAAATACCTCCCGACATCGACAATAAACCCTCGGAACTTGCGGATATACAGGACGGACGGGACGCGGTACGGAGCTGGTATTAACGGGGTCCGGGTACCTAGTACCACTACCTAGTATCTTTTAATTCATGCTGCATGATTTTACGTTACTTTTTATACGACGCCGCGCCGTTTGGTTTTCCTCGATGGAGTATTACGCACCCGAAGCGAAGGGAGAACGATGCAGTACGTATAGGCGATTAATAGACGACGAGATGCCCGCGAACCCGTCTCGCTCTTGTCAAACTTGTTTTTTTTTCTTTTTAACGTTTCGTCCCGGTGCTCTAAGTACACGACTCCCTTACAAAATTTTCGTACAGCGTCGTAAAAACACCTTTCAATTTTTCGATATACACGCACGTGGTCGTGGTCTTTTGCTTTTGCTCGAGCTGCTTGTTCCAGCTTCTTTTGTCATGCAGGGTGGTGTGCTTATAAATTCGAGGGAGAAGCTGAATAATGCTTTTTGCGCTCCGGCACCGCGTATTATACGTATCATGGCGACTTGTTTTGTTGTTCAAATATGCACGTATGCGTACTTCTTTTGACCTGCTGATCGACTAATTATATCAGCCTTTGAAATTCAATTGCAAAGCGCGTGCCCAGGTTCAGGTTTTGTTTTTTTCTTATCCTTTCTTCGCGTTCTGGCGGCAAAGTATCAATTCAGCATTCTGGTGTAGCATATGGCGTCGAACCGGTGTACTTGGCGTCCTTTTCTCCTTCTTGCAGCATTTTCCAATTTTTTTCGTTCGTTATTCGGTATATTCATTTATCGTGCACGTTCAAGGAGGGCTCAGAAATCGGTATCTATTTCGTAAAACAAAAAATATAATTGTAAATAGAGCAATATTTCTGCTACCCTTTTCCCTCCCCCTCCCTAACCCTCAACCCAATGGTAATTCGCAAACTCTACCATCAACTTCTGAATCGTCTCAAAAAAGTATTATCAAAAAATCAAAGAATCTCAACCCGTAGAAACCTTTAGATAATAAAAACCGAACCTAAGGCTCTTAAAACGAGTTTGCTACGAATGAATTGCTTTTATAAAAGCAACGTGTACTAAAAAGGAAGCGCAACGTCCTTACAAGGCTTACCGCGAAGATATTGTATAGGTATGTTAGGTCAGAAACCTTAAGAAACAGATGTTCATTTCTTCGCTATATTTATACCAGACCTTTTGTGACGTAGAAATAAGATGAATCAACCTACCTCAAGTGTATCGTGACGTCATATATTTCTTACGTCAGTTCTTACGTACGAGGGGAACATTTGTTTATAAATAACGTTTAATTTTATCATCATTATCAATGCGAAGACATGCAACGGGTAATCGTAAGCGTATTAACTGGTTGTAATTGGGTGTTTTTTTTTACCATTAGCGTGCTTAATTGTGGTGAAAGAAAACTATTTACATCTGGGTACCAAGACTAACTAGAAGCAGGCCATCGATGTTTGTCGTTTCTAAAATTCCGCTAATGAGAAGGGAAAAGGAAGAGTGAGGAGTAAGAGGAGGGGAGGAGGGAATACACAGAAACGAATGCATGGAATATTTTAAACACTTTGCAAAGAGATATTTACAAGTTACAGAAAAGTTTTTTTTTCAAATTTTCGTTTCAAAATTTAAAAAGAATTTAACAACTTGACCAGATGGCTTCTTCTTCCCTCCAGCAATATAGATTTGCATAGTATGTAAAAAAATTAAATTGAGACCTGAAATTTTTTGAAAGTGATTATTATTTTTTTGCAGGAGGGGGGGGGAGGGTGGCCGTGCCCTTTCCAAAATTTTCTGGAGGCTTCAAAACGTCTTCAAACTGGTTCCAATCGATTTGGGAAGTCGAAAATAGGGTATACATCAAATTTCAGATTTTTTCGTTGATTAGACGAAATATTTATATTTTGCAAGGCAATGATGCAATTTCAAAATTTCAAAAATTTGTCAAAATTCGAAAAAATAAACTGATACCGGAAATTTTGGATTTGAATTTCTTTCATAGTGCACTTTGGATTTTTTTTTGTTTCGGTCCAAAATTTTACTGCCGGTGAAGATACCTCTCTTGTATGAATGTCCTTACAGCCCACTTTTTCTACACCTCCGAAAATTATTCAGTTTTTATGAGTTCCGGTTCGAACGATCTCTATTCATAGTCGAATCCAATTTGTCGTCTCTTCAAATCGACCTTTTCTGAAAACAGTATCGAAAAACATGTCAAAAGATCCGAAGGTATAGGCGATTATACTTAGATACGTAAGAAAGAAACCAGTGCAAAGGTGCCCTTCTGCGAGATGTTAAATAACGCGATATAAATCTCTGTCGTATTTTGAACGGTAATTATCAAAACAATTCGGCAAAGTACAAACCGTCACGCCTTTACCAATACCCTAGAATCCTTTTCTCGACATCGCGCAGCCTTTCCGCGAAGGAAGTAATATATTACTCATTGAAAGAAAACCTTAAAAAGGTTTCGAGACTCTTCAGTATTTATTTGTCATTTAGACGGGCTCGCGATGCGTGATTACAGAAGCGAAAAAGAGGCGGAAATATTTACACATCCAAAATGTAACCAAATTGACAAATTTTTACAACAAAAGTCAAGATTTATATACGACCAGCATACTCGACAATGACGCGTCGTGAATAGCGGACAAATAGGCGAGTTGTTTTGAAAAAAAAAAGTTGTTCATTTGATGTAGTAGCACGATTTCGATTTCTGCACTCTTTTATCAACGAACTAGTTGGTTTTTCGAACAAATACGCGTACGCCGACATCTGGTATTCGGTTTTGTAGGCGGTTTTGTATTGAAAAATCAGCGTGTGCCTTTGAATGCGCGTAATAATACCCAGCAGAGGCGTATAAGTGCCTACGTCTCGCGTAATGTGCCCAGATCTTTTACAATCTGATAATAAGATTTACTGCTTAAGTACTAGAAAAACCAATATCTCTATCACCTTTTGTATCTAATATGTTTACAAATCCGCACACCGACACTTTCCGAAATTATAACGAAATCAATAAACCGTTTTATATTCATTTTCAACTTGAAATTGGAAAACGTGCACGTTACGTTCGTCTTAACACATGTCTTTTTTGCCATCGATACCGCCCGCGAAAGTCTGCGAAAAAAAGACCGGATGTAGGAAATTTTTCAAGTATCTACGTTTGCTCATTTTACGAAAGGTACAAGTACCTACCAGGTAACCTGCTTGTTGTGCTTAAATTTTTTCATTTCAATAAACAGATGTATCGAGATTTTGAAAAAAAAAAGGTACCTTCGTATCGAAAACTCGAACAAATTAGCGACTTGTTTCGAATCCTTCAAAATAACTCAATACAAAACGGTACAACAATAAAGGTCTACAAATTCGCAACAAGTATATACGAGTAGATAATATTGTTGTTGATAAGTTACGAGTCAACGAAACCTTCTTAATCTTACGTTAGCATCTTTCTTCCCCTCTCATTTCAAGAACGCAGTTCGTCTTTGAAAGGCTTTCATAAAAATTACTTGAGAAATTAAACTCGTTAACTTTTTTTTCGATCAAGGGGTAGATTCGTATCGAATTTTGAAACACCGTTCATTTCATTTACAGTGCTTATTAAATTAACCGCGAGGGTACTTTAATTTCTTCTTCTGTCATCGAGACCGAAGAGCATTTCGAGCTGTCACATCGAGAATTATTTGAAGTCAACGAGCAATCAAATTGTAACACCGATACCAATTACACTCCATCTACAATCACAATAAGACATCGTAAACTTAATATTCAACGCGCATGTACCTCAGCACCTGCTTCCTATACGATTCCACTCGCACTCGTATTCAACTTGTTGCTGGTTGAAATGTTGACGCGTACGTGAAATTCCATAGAGAATTCATGCGATAATTATTTCTTATTTAATGCCATCGCGATATTTTTACTTACTAAGAAAATCGGGGTACAATTTAAAGGTTAAAACAGAGAAATCCGGTGTTCGGTCGCTACACGATATACGAAATTTCAAGCTGCTGCGATTCACTCGAAGGAATAAGTACTGCATATTGTAATAGATAACGTTGATCTTTACCTGAAAGAAAGAAAAAAAAACGTGATAGAATTCTCAAGTGTTAAGTACGTACAAAGTATAATAAGTGATCTGCAGTTAACTTATAGGAAATGGTGAGCAGTTCGCAGGAAGTACCGAAAATTTTAACACAGGAACAAAACTTTACGCTTCGGTAACTACGTAAGGGCTTGAAAAAGTAAACGAAATTAATTACTCGTGTTTTATGCGTTATGATATTCAACTGGGTGTTTTCTCAGCGTACGTATCTACTTTCACTTTTTCGTACATGAAACTGCGATAGAATGTTTTCAGTTTTTTGTAATCGATGAGTGATAATTTTGACTCTAGATTTACTAAATCAGAAGCAAGTGTTTTAGATTAATACTTTGAGATTAATATTTATATTGGAGAGAAATACCTCGATTATTTAACTGATAATGAGTGGAAGACGAAGGAACGAAGATATTGAACCGGCAGGAAAAATTACTCCGGATCGTTTTCTTGAAATTCTGATTCTGTCGAAGACTGCTACACACATTGCTGAACATTTTTTCATATTTTAGGTCGCAAATAATAAGAATTTTCACAATTTTAAAGCTATTGAAGATTAAAATCTCTTTTCATTTAGGTACGTCAAATTTTTGTCCAAGCGGCAAAACTTGGCCGAATAAATTATTACGAAAAGATTTATCGAAAAAAATGGATCAATAATTACGAATCAATGGCATTTTAAAACATGACAAATCGACGAAATGGTCATTTTTTAATAAAATTTTTTCAATTTTTATTTTTCTTGATAAAATATTCTTATTTATTTTAATATTCAACATATTTTTCTTTTATAATAATGAATTATGTTTGAAATATGATATTTTAATGTAATTTTTTTGCAGAATTGAACAAAAAAATATTCTTCTCAGAAAAATGATTACTGTAACTGGTCACACTGTTTTTATAATTTTTTAAAAAAATTCTGCTATCCAGTTTTTTTAATAGAATGAATAAATCATTATTATTGCTCCATTTTATTTTTTATTTTTATTAAAAATGTCGAAGTTTTTGTTCGGAAAGTTTTAGTTTTTCAGTTTTCGAGTGTTTGGAAAAATAAATCGGTTTCGTAGTGTATTATGCTTTCAATATTTCATTTTTCATACATGTCGGTTATTCATTCATGATGGGTTAATTATTGTGTCGCGTAATTAAATGTTGTATTTGAGTGTGGTGTTACGCGTTGTTTTCAAAACTAAAGATTCGATTATGATTTTATAATGAAATTGTTGTTATTCTGAAGCAAAAGTGCACCGCTCTCTTTTATGTAAAGTGAACAAATGATACCTTCCTATCGGACAAGAGCCAATTACTGAAGAATCAGAATCTTGGGTAAGTTTGATGATGTATCTGTATCTTGTTGATTCCATTTGTTTTATCTACAGTTCCTCATACACTTACAAGAATCAGCTATCTCCTCAATCGACATGTACGATAGTGTAACGCGTATTGCAGCCAACTTACATCTTGTACTTCGAAATTGAAGCCAGTTTATTATTCGTAACAGTAGCGGGTTCATATGGATGCTACGTAAACATCCCGAATTCATTAGCGTCCGTAGACCACATAAAGGAAGTCGTTTTGTAAATAAACAATACCTCTTGGAAAAAAACTCTACTCATCCTTGGAGTAGAAGAAAAACACATAAGGAGCGGTACGCCATCGGAACACAATAAACCCAAATGAACAGACTTGTTTACAACAAGACACCTTTTTTACTTCGCTTAAATTGTTTCTTTTAAAGAAACACTGACAATCACACGCATCAATTAATTCGAACCATTATGCTAACAAATTACACGTGTTGATTATAGACGGTCGTCGTCGTATAGTTGTCGTCGCGCGAGACACGAAGGAAATGAAATCAACCCCTTGTGGTAATTTTCATTTTACGCGGCCGTATTGACGTAATTGAAAAAAATTTTCTACTTGGCCGGCTCGGATGTGAAATTCATTTCCGCGAGTACCATCGAAGAGTTGAACCGAATTATGTACGAAAAGGATGATATTAAAGGCTCGTGCCATTTCCTATAGGTATAATAAGTAATAAAGAAGAAAAAAACTAAACGAAACCGGTTATTAAACGTCTAGGTCGGTGTATTTAACATGATGAGCGTGTAATTGCGTATAACTGCGTCGAAGTGTGTCAACATCATCCTGGTTATGATTTCCTGTCATGCGACCATCCCCGTAGCCTTACCTATGTAAATGATAACCGGGATGAAAGATTTTTCACTTGAAAATAGAGTAATTACGCATATCTAGTAGCGCACCCATAAATCCTCTTCTATCTGTGTGTATCCTGTCGACAATAAATGCCCTGCAGTCGGAGAGCACTCGACGAAATTTTATTTTTCCTGTCGTTCTCGCGAAAAAACCGTAATTAAATGGTCAGGTAAACCGAAACGTATGGAATGCACGTGCGCAGCACGTTCGTCGTCTAAATTTTAATTATATGCCCATTGATTATTCGTTCGTACATTATCCTGTGATAAGTCAGCCGAATTTTGACCCCAAGAGTTGGATTCTACCAAGGAATTGTTTACTGTAGTGTCGATTTTTAAAAAATTGAATGATTATCATTTTTCCATTATTTTTGAGGATCTGGGAAGGAAGGGATTTCGGTTTTTGTATTACTGCGAGTATAACTGATTCATCGACACTCGTTCATACATGGATCTGGGTCCAGTTCTATCCAGAGTTCTTTTTCGATTTTTTTGCAACTCAAATTTTTCAATTTTTATTTCCATAATGTGTTTTTTTATTTTTGTATATTTTCAGTAGGATTGGCTTTTCTGGGTACAAATCATGTGAGTACAATTTAACCTAGTGCAAATTGAATTTATCCATCTGAAAATTCATATTTTTGAATTTTTCTAGTTGAATTATGATTTTTGAAAATTAAAAAATCTGGAATTTTCTGCAAAATATGATATTTTTTAAAAAGACGTACTTTTTTGGCAGATTTGTTGAAAATTTGGTCCTTACTAAATATCAACTTTCCGAATCCAAATTTGACCGTCCCTAGTTATTTTAGATCCTCCAGCTCAATTTCAGTTTTTTCCTGTAATTTTAAATTTCTCCTGGAGGCAGTTATATGAATTTGGGTGAGTTCTCACAAGAAAATCATCTTTGGCTCGATCCATCATCTGTGTAATTTTGATCGCATTCGACAAATTGCTGAATCAATGAACCCTAGCACCAGCAGTGATTCTCGCCTAATATTGACTCTTCTTAACTAAATTCGACTATTTGTAGCTATTCTAGAGCCCCCAGACTCTAAATTTCATCAAGTTTCGTGAAAAATATCATACTTATATTTTTGCTGAAAATCTCCAAATTTTAGTTTTGAAAAATTCGCTAAACGTAGAGGTATCAACTTAGGTAGCTGAAATTTCGGCTACAGGCTTTTTAAAACATGTTTTTCCAGATATCAAAATCACGTTCCAACAGACGCCTAAACTGGTTCCTTCGTAAATAATTGCCTCATCTCCCCCCCCCCCCCACTAGAACCATAAAAAATTGATAAATTGTTTACTTTTTACTTTTCTTACAAGGGAGGTATCCCAACTCGACGTTTTTTTCAGTTTTTGAGGCCAATTTGGAATGAATTTTCATCCCATAAAAATCATCCCACAATTTTTCGGAGCATTTTTGGCCTGCGATTGAAGTACAGGCAAGAAACAGAGTTACCTTTTTTAGTGACTTGTCCCCTATTTTCAGGGTTGGTCACTAAAAGTACCTTTTTTGGCCAAAAGGTCACTATTGGTCCCTTTTTTCACTCTAAAGTCACTTTTTTCATTCAAACGACCTTCCGCTCTTGCATAAAATTTAAAAAATGCTAAATTTCTAAAAAAAAATTACTAGCTTATTTTTTAGAACTCGTAATTTTTAGATGCAGAATATTACGATTTTTTTCAGTAAAAACTTATTTTATACGGAAGTTATAATAATTAAAAATGTATTACTTATTATAAAAAAAAGTTTATTCTTTTTTTCAGTTATTTGAAGCATATTCTTAAACTCGTAGCTTCAAGTAAAGATTTATTAAGGTTAATAAATTTTTTTTTTAGAAAAAAAGTATTTTCAGCACTATTGCAGAGAGAAATACAGTTTGAGTTATGATTTTTTTGTTGGGGGGGGATGTATTTATTTATGGAAAAAATTGTAAAATTGGTCACTTTTTGCCTCATAAAAAGGTCACTAAAGTCACTATTTTCCCTCAAAATCTGTGTTTCATGCCTGGAAGTAAAATGTTGAACCCAGACAAAAAAAAAGTCGAAAGTACAATAAGTACATAATAACAGGACCCCGTATCCAAAATTTCAAGTGCTGAAGTTCATTTCCCGATTTTTGGCGAATTTTTAAAATTTCAAAATTACCTCCGCCCTGCAAAATATAAAAATTTTATCTAATCAACGAAAAAAGCTGAAATTTGGTATATACCCTATTTTTGACCTCCCGAATCGATTGGAAACGGTTTCGAGCCGTTTCAGAGACACCAGAAAATTTTGAAATTTTTCAGCGCTGAAAAAAGGTCATAAAAATGGCACATATGCACTTCAGCATCTATAATCGCGAATTATCAATAATTATTGGCGACCTGTTTGATCGATTAAAACACAATTTTTCAAAATTCGTAACTTTACCTCGATGTTTGCGCATTAGGCGAATTTTTAAATTTTTTCCAGAAAAATTTCTTGCCCAAAAATGCGAATTTGAACTCAAAGTTACGAATTTTGGAAAATTGTATTTTAATCGATAAAATACCTAGGTCACCAATATGAATAGTCCGCGATTATAGGTGCTGAAGTGCATTTGGGCCATTTTTATGGGCTTTTCTCCTGCGCTGGGAAATTCCAAAATTTTCTGGTGGCTCCGAAACGTCTCGAAACCGCTTCCAATCGATTCGGGAGGTTGAAAATCGGGTATATACCAAATTTCAGCTTTTTTCGTTGATTAGATCAAATTTTCATATTTTGCAGGGTGGAGGTACTTTTGAAATTTTAAAAATTCGCCAAAAATCGAGAAATGAACTTCAGCACTTGAAATTTTGGATACGGAGTCTTGTTATGATGCACTTTCGATTTTTTTTTGTTTGGGCTCAAAATTTTCATTGGAGTTGGGATACCTCCCTTGTTAGACACTATTGAAAAATTTTTGTACCCAGGTACCTATGATGAAACAATTTTTGAATAATTGTATAATTTGAAGAAATTTCATTTCTGTTCATGCATTTGCAACCTTTTTTAAATAGAGCACTTTTGCATCACGTTCCATTTTTATCCAACTGCAATTTTACCCTGACTCGAATTCAACCATCGATCGAATTCATACTTCAAACAAACCTATAAAAACCATATTCGATCGTAACTTGAAAAGGTATACTCTTAGTCAATTAATACGAAGGAGGCATTTCCAAAATGTACTGACGGCTGCTGCAGGAGCACGCTCCTGCCTCATAACTCGAGTATTCGATACTTTTAAAGGTACCTAGAAAACAAAAAAGAAAACAACTCCCCAGATCGCTAAGTGAAAAACATAATGAGAGACCTATGGTCAATGATGAAAAAAAAACGGCAGATGCAAGCGTTAAACGCGACCTTAAGTTGTGTATAATTTTACGTGTACACGAAAAAGCAGATGTAGCTAAAAACTTGAAGCCAGGGTCTCCCTGTATTAATACGCGCGATATGCCAAACCTTAACACCCTCCTTGCACCCAAAGGGTTTATCAAGCGGTTCGCCTTCGCCCTTTTTTTCATAATGCACACACGTTTCATATGTCTTCCAACTCTTTCATCGCGAATAAGAAAAGACGAAATTTAACTAAAAATCGCACAATATGCAGTATTTTCTTTTCGCATAAGACATCTGCATCGATGTATAATTCGAACCATTTCTTCTCCAGCGCCTCGCGTTTCATTTTTGCACAGATTTCTTCACGTTTCACGGTATATAAAATCTATTATATCTTTTTAACCCATTCGTTCGCGTATATAAGACCTTATAAATAGGATGAAGAGATCCAAGACGTACATTTGTAACAAAAAAAAGTCGTACGGACTGTTTCCTTTCACATTCGCATGGAAAAGCAACGAAATCTATGTATATTAAATATACGTGGGAAAAAAACTCTCGGACCTGAACTTTGCAACTTCAACTAATAATGCCGCTTGAACATTAATTTTACCGAGAAAAAAGCGTGTTTTTTTTTGTAAATTGCAACTTTGCAATTTTAATACTGGAAAGAAAACAACCAAGGGAAAAGTTGAAAACCTTTTTTGCTTTTACTTATCAAGCTACAATGGTCTTAAGATATACGTTTTAATTAAAAAGTTTATTCGCGCAGGAAAAAAATACCTCGTGACCATTGTGATTTTAATTACTTGCGAAATTAGGGTTCTCTATATGTACATCTGTATAGTTCGCCCAATGCTACCAAGTATTTTCTTTAAACGTGTGCCATTGGGTTGGGGGAGGGTTCTAATTATACGCGACTTAGAAAGAATTAAACTAAGACGTTTTCTTTTTTCCTTTTTTTTTTTTTTTTGAATGCCCCAAGTTATACGCGAAAGATGAAACTATACGTCGTTTCTAATAGCTTCGAAGGTTCTGAAAAGGGAGCCTGCATCAGCCGGCACTCGCCAAGTCCAGTCGCCGATTTTATTAGGGTATAGAATTCACCGCAGCCACCAGCCAGTAATCAAATCGACTATTAAAAAATCACTCTCGAAGAATACAAACATTTCGAACAAATAATTCAACGAATGGAAAATAATTGTGGACAGAAATTAATACAGGTACATAAGAGAAAAGGTCGAGCAGCGAGATAAAAAGCACGTGTAAGCAAATGAGGCATGTATTTGGTTGTGATAACACAAAACCGTGCCCGAGTCCGTGCTCGTGGTTTCCATTACTGCCGTTGAAATTCGATATATTTTATATCTGAAAGAAATTAATTTGCGGTCAGTTTGAGATTATCAAAAGATACGCGGCGAAAGAATAAACAAAACTGTGGAGAGAAAGGCGCAACAATGAATGTAACGAAAATAGCATTTGAAAAAGGTGATTTAACGTTCAAAAGGTAACATATGGTCAGTGTGCAGTTGATTTTTTCTCCCTTTCGGTTTCAACGTTATCGAGTTTTTAGTCGTGCGTTATTTTAGCTCATTTTCGAAGTACCTATTTTTATGTACGTAGAGGTATTTTAGTGTATTAAATGCATTTGTGTCTAATTTGGCGGCACCATGTTTATTAAGTTGGAATGAGAGGAAATTTTATAGGTACATAAATTTGCAAAGGGGTTACGTTAATATGTCAGTTCAATATTAGATTTGGGCTCTTCTTGTGTTCAGGATGCAAGGGATTGAAGTTAAGAGGAGCGAATTAAAATAGCACAGTGCAATTCTATTGTGATGCCGAGAAATTAAAATTGTAAAAATTATTAAAAAATGACTCGAATCAACTTCAAAATTTCTCAAAATTTTGGAATAGTTGGGAAGTAGAAGTACTTATTTGAAAGCGTTTCGAAAATTATTCTAAAATATTAGAATGATGTAATTCGTTGAAAATGATTTTAAAAATGAATAAAATTGTATAAAATATTGTAAAAATGTTTGAAAATTTCATAAAAATATTAAAAATTGGAGAAAAATTGTTAAATTTTCAATCACCACAATTAATAAAGATATTTTAAGTAATTTTGAAATTGTTGCATTATCTTCAAATTATGAAAAGAATGTTGAAATTTTCATAAAAATAGTGAACAACTTTTTTAAAAGCAATAAAATCTTTTAAATACCTATTGCAAAATTTCAAAGGTTTGGAGCAAATTGTTCAAAATTCTTCGCAAATTTTGTTGAAATAAAGTGTTAAATAATATAATGAAAAATAATTATAAAATCGTTTTTTTAAATAATTTGAAAAATTTGTACTCATTCAAGATAAATGTTTGAAATATTATAAAAATTAATTCGAATGTCTATCTCAATCACTTTTGAAAATGAGATGTATCGAAAGTTGAATTTTTCATCAAAAATACGACCAATTTTCGTTAAAACATTTTTAAACTCGAAAACACAATAATAACCAATATAAAAATCAATAAAAGACTAAAAGACATCCTAATTATCAAAATTGTGATCTCAAACATTTCAAAGTTGTTCAGGATTTAAAAACTAATTGTTATTGGGGTGAGGTGGTGTAGAGGCTGTTTGCATACGAAATGATGAATTCTGATATTGAAATGATTTTTTTTTTCGATTTGAAGAGTGAAAAAATTATCAATGGAATTTATATTGCGTTTTTGAGTTGAAAAATATTTTTTATGAAAATTAATCAGATTTTTAGGCCGTCGAAAGGAGTAAAAATGCTTTTATCAACTTTTTCTTAAAGTATAGTATAAAAAAATCTATAAAAATTAGAACCAGTTATGGAACATGGAAAACTGAAATATATCAGTTTCAGTTTTCAAATTTTTTTAGTTCCAGATTTTAATTCCAGATTTCAGTTTTTTAAATTTTAAGGGACAAAAAATCCAAAATTTCCAACTAAAATTGAACTTATTTATTTTCCCTTTCCGATTCAAAGTACAATTTTCCCTTATTTCAAGCTCCAACCAAAAATTTCACAGAAAAAAAGGATCATAGGTCATCTGTTTCAAAAATTTTTTGGCTCAATCCACAACCGTACATATTTTTCGACAAAAAATTTTCAAATTTATTGTTATAGGTGGATAAAAAGAGAAAACAAGCTTCCCTCACTACCTCCCCCCTCCCACATGAATTGGATCCGGCTCTAGAAGATTTGTCATAATTTCTGAAAAATTTTCAATAGATGTTATGAATTTTTTCGGGTTTGGGTTTTTGACAGAATTTATCAACTGATGATGATACAATAAATTTTTTCTTGCGGTTTGTCATTTTTTAAACATATTTGTTTAAAAAAGAGATAAACTTTCAATCACGCTACCCTGAAGAAGTCACCAGAGTGTTTACGAAGATCGAAATATATACTTTAGCGTGATTAAAAGTTTATCTGTTTTTAAAATAAATTTTTTCTGCATTTTATCATTGAAGTGCCCAAATTTTCATATTTTTGACTGGAATATTTTGTGCAAATTTTTAGGATTTGCAATCATATCTGCAAAAATATTCAATTGAAGTTATTTAATATAATTTTTCCGAGAAATTTTCAATTTTACCCATTTTTTATACGTATTTGTAATCATTTCTATAGGTAGCAGAATAGTTCAATCGAAAAGAACTTGACCAATATTTTTATGGTTGCATTTTTCATTTTACGTATAATTAAAAAATTTTTATCCTCTTTAATTTCAATCAAAATTTTCAATTTTTGAATTTTTTAGTGTTTAAAATCATTCTTGGTAAAAATAAATTGAACGTTATTCAATATTTCTTTCAATTTTTCAAATGCTGTGTTTTTTTTGTTTTTTAATGGAAATTTTTATATTTTCCCATATTTCACAAGGGTTTTAAATAGAATTTTCAATCCTACAGATTTTTTGAAGTTTTTGGTTAATTTTGATGGATAATTTTTCCGGTATCGTCATAATTATTCAGAAAACGATGCTAGAGACATCGAGAGAGAGTGGTTAGATTCATGGTTCAAGTAGAGGACGTAAATGTGTGGTTGGAAGAGAAAAATTAGCACGCTTTGACACTTATCTGATGGAATTCCATTGTGATTGTGGAATAATGCAAGTAAGGATGTCTTTAATTGGGTAAAATTTTCGAATTCGTGACAATTCTTTATTTGATTTTTGATTTAAATTTTAAATTTTACAATTTTTTTAGGACTCGGAATTTTTTAATGGAAATTTTCAATTGAATGAGGTTCAGTAAATTTTGACTTTTTTAAGTCAAGTTTTTAAAAAATTACAAAAATTTTTCATTTTAGGTATTTCTAATAAAAAATTTCAGTTTTGCAAAATTTTTTGGGGTTGACTTTAAAACGGTAGATTAAAACTGCAGCTGTTGGAACTGATATGGTCAGTTCCAGTTCCAATTTTCAGTTCTCATCATTAGGCGGAAATAGAGGGAGGCATGGGGGGGGGGTTGAGCCCCCATCTCAAATGTTGAATTAGCCCCCTCCCAAATAATTTTTGTGTATATGTTTTACACAAGAAAAATCGTTAACACCTGATTTTTAAGGGATAAACTATCAATATAACGACGAATTTCCTGTTTTTTTTTTTGTTTTTTTTAAAGTTACTAGAATGGTCTTTTTGATGAAGAAAATAATTAGGTGCTCTACTTACATGTAATCGATCGAAAATTGTGCACAATTATCAATTGTTGAAACAGATTATTCGTAGTTTAGCTATAATAATACGAGTTAGACACCATCAATGAAAACCAATTATTTCAGTGATTTGGGAACCATAAATATTGGTTCAGAGCTACCAAACTTGGAGAAATTTCCTCTCACAAATTTTGGAAAACAATCCAGGAGGGTTTCCGGGAGATCTTTTCTAAATTATTCGTGGATATATTGCAGCGTAAAACAAGATGGGATATTTTATGGGTATTTTGTTTATCGTGTCGACCAATTTTCTTCAAAAGGTCTCTAAATTTTGTAGTACATTGGCAAATTTTCGAAAATGTGCCAATTTTAAACGAAATTTGTCGACTTTTTGAAAAAATTTCTCAACAGGTTGAAAAATTTTTCTGCAAAGTTGCACAAAAAAGCACGAATTTTTAATATAGCAAAAAAAAAATGATATTTCGTAAAAAAAAACTTCGAAAATCACAAAATTTCTGCATCAAAGAAGTGAAAATTTTTCAAAAAACAAACTATTAGATACCGAATCATTTTCTTTCAGAAAATCATAATTTTCCAAATATTAGCCCTAGCTTCGATCGGACATTTGAAGATTAATCTAAATTATATTTAAAAATAAAGGGTTGAGAATTTCGTCTCCATTTCAATGCTAAAATTTAATTTTAAAAACTGAAGAAATTCAACTTTTGGATTCCTTTTTTTTTCAAAAATTTTCGTCTTCGCTTCACTCGGGCTCAATGAATTTATACAATTCATTCTAAAAATGATGATATGAACCCTCTTTCCTTCTATCGATTCTTGTTATTGAAAAAAGGTCAAGTAAAAATCAGAAAAATCTCGTAATACTAAGGGTAGAAAAAGTTTTAGAGTGTCGAAAATGAACATTATTTTCCTCCTTTCTTAACTGGGGGGCTCAAGCCTCCCAAAAGTTACACTCCATCTCCGCCTGTGTTGCTATAGTTAGAAGACGGAGATTCATTTTTAGAAAAATATTGTTCATGTGTTGTCGATGGTTTTAAGAAAATCACACCAGACGAAGTTTGTGTCGGAAAATACCATTCTAAAAAAGATACCTATACTAGAATGGGTAGGAATTCTACGTAAAGGTACAATTGACGAAGGGAAGAACGAGTCGAGGTGATTTCGTAGTAAGATTTTACGCCATTTGATTGATTTAATGTTTACAACCGAGCACACGCTAACACAAAACTTAAACGCTGTACGAGTTAACATAGTTATTTGGTCATTTCGGTGCACCTTTACCCCTGTTTCGCATAGCGTGGTGTGGTGTGGCGTGGCGTAGCGTGGCGCTTTTCAATTCACCAACACACGACATATTCGTAGAGTAAGGGCGCTGAGGCGCGCGAGGCAGCGCCAGATTGAGAGTTACAACACTGTTAATTACAAACTTCGCCTTACACTCGTTCGCTTTAATTAACTCCATCAAAAGTAATTAACTTGATTTCTCTAAGAATTTACCAAACTTATATCGAAATTGGAAGAGAATTCGTGTTTTCGTCAGAAATAATCGCCGACCAAGCCGAATCGCGCCCGTGTATCTATTTCGTTCACGTGTAGCTGGCGTATTTTTTTTTCGAGTTTCGGAGTTTCTGTTTTCTTTCGATAGGAATTCTTCGCAGCAGTAAACCATAAGATGCTTGCCTACCTTATATGCTTACCTATTATACTCGGTACAGTAGCTTTAACGTAAAACCAGGGCTGGTAAGCCAATCAATAAAACTTAAACTTAAGCTTAAAACTTAAAATGAATTTTTAAAAAAGAAACTTAAACTTACGCTTAAAGCTTGAAGTCAAATTTTTTAAAACTTAAACTTAAACTTAAAGCTGAACGGCCAAAAATCATTGGCTTACAGCTTAAAGCTTAAGGCGTAAGCTTAAATCCATTTTTTATAATTTTTCTGGGGGGGGGGCTGAATTAAAAACTAGGAAAAAAAAGAAATTCAAGTTTTTTCTCTAAATTTTTTCAAGCTGCCGTGCTAAATTTTCTTCTCGAAATGTTTTCAAACCAAATTTTTCCCCTTAAATATTTTTAAATCCAATATTGTTTCTGAATTCTAAAACTTTTTCAAACTCGATTTCTTATCTTAAAACATGGTGTCCATTCTCTGGAAAACCGGAAAACCCGGGAAAAGTCAAGGAATTTTGGAATTTTCTCTAGAATTTTTCGAAAATTCAAAAAAAAAGATGAATCATTCAGAAAAGTGTTTCTAATCCGAATTTTCATTCGCTTGATTTGGTAGACATACTGGCATAATTTTTTTCATTTTTCAAACTTAATTTTGCGTTGAAATATTTGGTTTTTCCTTTTTAATTTGACATTTTTTCTGTAGGTAATCAATTCAAATTTTCAAATTTTTGTAGTGAGGGGAAGTTAGGTGGGCTCAAAAGTTTTCAGAATTGAATTTAAATATTTTTTTTTGGTTCGAAGAGGAGTATTTAAAAATCTCGTAAAAATTATCTAGTGAATTCGAAAAACAAATCGTTTGACCGCATGCATTTTATATCATTCTTATGAGAAATTTCGGGATGTAAGTACATCATGTGAAAAATTACCCCCTCCCCCTCCCCCCTCCCCCTCCCCCCGTTACGAATATCATATTTAAAAGGTCTGGAAAAATTCGAAAAATTGGTCTGGAAAACCTGGAAAAGTCAGGGAAAATCATTTCTGAAATATAGTGGACACCATGTAAAATTTTTCCAACTCAGATTTTTTTCTCAAAATTTTTTCAAACCAAAACTTCAAAGTTTTAAAATTTCTTTTCAATATTTTTTCAACTCAATTTTTGCATCCAATCCTAATATTTTTTCCTGCTTACTCTGAATTCTGGAATTCAAAAGTGTTATGTACGTAAGTAAAATAATGCCTCCTGTTGCACACCTACCCCAGCCACACCATGAAATTGTTTCTTATTTATTGAATTTTTTTTGGAGAATGAAAAAATGATGAGTAGGTGAAAAAGTCAGATTTATAAAAAATGTCAACAAATTGTAAACTGGAAAAAATTTTGAATTGAAAAGCGATTGGAAAACAAGTTGATAAAATACATATCTAAGGAAATTTCAGATTGGAAAAATTTCAAAAATATAGAAAAATGTTTCAAGAAAAATTTCAGGCTTGAAAATAATTTGAGTTTGAAAAAAATGTTTTATTTCAAGGTGAGAAAAAAATGAGAAAAAATTCTAAAATTTGAAATATTTTCATGTTGGAAAGAAATTGAGAAAAATTTTTTACAAACAATAATTAATGAATAATTCCAATTCGAAAAAAATTCAAGGTTAGGAAGAGATGACAAAAGTTAGTTTGAAAAAAATTGAAAAAATGGAATAATGGAGTAAAAAATTTCAAGTTTTAAGCTAAAAAAAAATAAAACTTAAAATTTTAAAAATAAAGCTTAGGCTTATTTCTGAAAAAAATCATCGGCTTAAAGCTTAAAGCTTGAGGCTGACTTACCAGCCCTGCCTAAAACCCATAAAACCCACTTCTAATACCGATATGGTATAGGCTTTGCTGTGTACTGTATAACGCACCTTGAAATCCGGCAAAGGTTATAATTATAAAGAAATTTGGCGTAGACGAGGCGACGAAAAAGGCACCCCACTCCCTTTCGCCGGCGACGACTGCGGAATATTTAGAAATTTTAAAATACTTGAAGTTTTTTACATCGTGTCGACGAGGCGACGCTTTATATAATACCTATGTGAATGTGCGTTGGTATACGTACAGTATTACCTAAGTATATACCAAGTTGGAGCTTTCATCAAGAAGTACGAGGTTCAAAGAACTGGCAAAAGGGTTAGGTATCCACTTGTATATATTTAAAAGAACGTGTACACCGATCTTGTCGGCGAAACCACGACAGAAACGGAACGAGCTGTATAGACAAAGAGCCGGAGAAAGAGAGCGAGAGAGACAGGCGGACGACGCGAAAGCTTGTTCTTCGACGAAGACGATCTTTTGAAATGAACATTTACAATGTTGAACTTAGGAATTCATTAACTCTTTCATTTTAAAACATGTTGAAGATACATATTTAAGATAAGGTGGTATTCTTTTATCTTTTCAGTCGTCTTCTTCGTGAATTTTTTTCCTCATTTTTCCTTGTGCAGGTCTTTCGAGTGCTTCTTTTTTGAAAACCTTTTTTTTTTCCTTCTCTCATTCATTTTGTTTTTGCATATCCGATTTTCTCTATATTATATACGTATAGTATTCCCCCCTCTCGTCTTTCGTTCTCTCTGTGTTATGTATATTATACGCGATCCGCCAGCCTCGGGGGGGTTAGCCGCCTTCTTTATTTCTTCTCTCATCGGCGAGTCCTCAAGATCTCCGCCCATCGTACTATTCTACTCGAGAGATAAATTCATGCCCGTAAAAGCAACTTATAAATTCTAGCAGACTTCTCAAGTATAATTTGAGAAAGATTATCTTTCAAAGTATTCTTTTTCAAGCGAGGTATAGTTTTCTTTTATTTCTTTTTTTAATTTTTCGTTCGCGGTAATTAGAAAATTTTCCATACCTACGCCAGTTCTATTAAACGAAGTAGGTTTTCTCAATATTTTTTTCCTCTTTTTTTTTTCGTTTCCTTTCATTTATTTCGATTTTATGTTAGTTCGAAAAAAAAATCGAACTTGTATTTGAATAAGTATATGATTTATTTTTCCGTACAAAATATTAAATTGTAGGAGTACTAACCTAACTGGGTAGCCTGTGCAGAAAATTTTTAAGAATTTTGAAAAAAATTCAATATGAAAAAATTGACTTCCGTTATATTTTCTGTCGTAATTAAAATTTCTCATTTCGTGTAGTGGGAGAAGGGCATTAAATCGTATTACCTAACAAGGTAGGTATTCCAACTCAAAGTAAAATTTTGAACCTAAACAAAAATAAAGTGAGAATAAATCATAAAAAAACTTCATATCCAAAATTTCAGGTGCTGAAGTTCATTTCTCGAATTTTGGCGAATTTTTGAAATTTCAAAATTACCTCATCGCCCTGCAAAATATTAAAATTTGATCTAATGATCGAAAAAAACTGAATTTTGGTATGTATACTCTATTTTTGATCTCCCGAATCGATTGGAAGCAGTTTCGAAACGTTTTGGGATTTTTTCAGTGCTGTAGAAAATTCCATAAAAATGGTCTACATGAAATTTAGCATCTATAATTGCGGATTCCCCATATTGGTTACCTGTTTAATCAATTAAAGCACAATTTTTCAAAATTCGTAATTTAGAGTTGAATTCCATATTTTTTGGCAGAAAAAGATTCTGGAAAAAATTTAAAAATATGAATTTCAAATCAAAGTTACGAATTTTAATAAATTGTGCTTTAATTGATTAAATAGGTAACCAATATGGGTAATTCGCGATTATAGATGCTAAATTTCATATAGACCATTTTTATGGGATTTTCTGCAGCACTGGAAAAATCCAAAATTTTCTGGAGGTTCCGAAACGTCTTGAAACCACTTTCAATCGATTCAGGAGGTCAAGAATACGGTATGTACAAAATTCAAGCTTTTTTCGATCATAAGATCAAATTTTCATATTTTGCAGGACGATGAGGTAATTTTGAAATTTCAAAAATTCGCCAAAATTCGAGAAATGAACTTCAGCACCTGAAAATTTTCGACTGGGGTTCTTTTATGATGTACATATTTGCGATTTATTCTTGTTTTGGCTCAAAATTTTACTTTGAGTTGGATTGGAATACCTCCCTTGTAAGTAACTACTTAATTAAATCTGTTTCACTTTTTGCATTTCAATTGTCCTTTTATTTTTTTCTCATCTATAAGTAATAAGGGTCACTCCGTGTCAAATCGATTAAAAAAATAAAATTGTTGACATTGCTTTCTCTCGGCCTAACCACCCAATATTTTTATTTTTGAAAACCCATCCTAAATTTTTGTCTTTCCTCTCCTCTGAGGGCAGTTAAGGGAGCAATGCTTCACGTTTGAAAAGGTATTTTTTAAATTCTTTTTTTAAAATTTATTTTATTTGAGTTCGAGGATGGAAAAATATAAAATGAAGTTTTAAATGGTTGTAGCTTATTCTCTTTATTTTCCAAATACCAAAAATATTATCCAATTTTATCAATTTTTCGAAGGCAAAAATTTAAAAAAAATGTGTTTTTGACCAAAAAATCATATTTTTTAATAACTAACTGTGATTTTTTTATTCAATTTCATTTAGATAATTATCATTAACTTCGATAATTTTTTATTTAAAATTGTGATATTTTGTCGTATCACCTACAGCTGAAATTTTAATGTCTGAAAATATTGTAAAATTTCAAAAATTCTACCCAATTTTTTCATGAAAAATTGAAGGACAGAGTGTCTAACAACTCCTGTTCGTCCTGTTTGTACTGTTTTGGGCTGAGTGGTCCTGTTTGTCCTGTTTTTGTACTGTTTTGGGCCTTTTTCAGTGAAAAGTCCTGTTTTGTAACAATTTTGAAATTCCACCCACCAAAATAGAAAAAAAATTCAATAAATAATCGTAATTGAAAAAAAATTTTAAAAAATAGCTAATTTTTTTGGGACTTTTTTTTAGTATTACTATCTAATGTTCGTTCTTGTTTTTTATATACAGGATAAGATTTGTTTTTATTCTATCTTCCTTGTCCCTGAATTTTTAAAATAAATTTTTTGTTCATTTCTAACAATTATTGAAAAAATTCGTTTCAATTTTTTTTGCCAGAATAGGATTTTTTTTTTTTGGGGGGGGGGGGGGTACAAAAATTGATCAGAACCGATTTTTTAAAGGTCCTGTTGAAGGTCCTGTTTGTCCTGTTTTGGGGTTTTGAAATTTTGTTAGACACCCTGAAGGAGTGAGAAAGAAAATACAGAAATGAGGGGAAAAATGGAATTTTTGGTAAAAATGACCGTTATTACCATTATTGGCATTATTAGCATCAGTGTTTTGACCACTGTTCTAAAATGGACATTTTTCGAAACTACAAAAATTCGAAAAAGTGACCAAGTATTTTAAATTGTTTTAGACTCCTCTAGCTCACTAAAGCTTTTTTGGGTCAATTTCTGAAAACTCGTCTGCTGAAATGTTGAACAACCGGAAAATTTCATGGAATTTGCAACCATTGCCCAAAAATGACAATTTAATAAAAATCTAGCCATATTATAGGTACGTAACTACGTATAGATATTCTTTCAGCTTTGGAAAGAATTAAAATTTCAAAATACTCCAAAATATCAGCATGTTTTGGTAATACGGCATCATTTTTTGACCTCGATTAGCTTTGTCAGAAATTACAATTTTCGGTTGGAGGAGTTTCAAATTGAGGATCCTTTTTCCAAACTCAGCCAACTTTAAAAACCGTATACGATGAAAGGACCTCAGGTGTAATTTTTTTTCTTGAAAAAAAAAATCAAGATATTTATATCCAAGTAAATTTTTCATTTTTTTTCAAGAGAAAAATCGCACCTATAAGGATCAGTGAAAAAGGTGAATTTTGAGGCTTTGAACAAAACGATTGCGAAATGGGTGCTTATCGGGGTATTTTGACCCGCTAAACACGAATCCGACGTTAGTTTTCTTTTTATGGTCATTTTCTCCCTATAAAACGCTCAAAATTTGAAAAATCTGCTGAAATATCAACATTTTTGCATGGGTTTTTGCGATTTTTAATCTTCACAAGGGAAGTACATAAGTTGTGACCCGTCAAAATGAAAAAAATTCAGGCTAGTTGAACATCATAAAAAACTTCCACAGCCAAAATTTTAGCCCCTGAAGTTGACTTAGGGGTGGGGGGAGGGAGTTACGGGGGTTTGAATTTCAAAAAATCGCCCAATGTACCGAAAAAATTACAAAAATCTGATGTAAGAAATAGGAAAACTGAAATAACTCCGCTACTTATGGCGTTTGAACGTAATTTTTTTAAACATAAACTAACCTCGTCATAGGGCATCTGCAGAAGTATAGTCGCATGGATTCGCGTGTAATACTTCAGAGTGAATTTTCACTCATACTTTTTTAGACGATTTTTCAGAATTCAAGTTCTTAGCAGATTTTTCAAATTTTGAGGGTTTTATAGGGGAAAAATTACCAAAAAAAAAACTAACGACGGATTCGTGTTTAGTGGGTCAAAATACCCCGATAAGCACCCATTTCGCGATCGTTTTGTTCAAAGTCTCAAAATTCACCTTTTTCACTGATTTTTCATGACAAAAAGGGCGAATTTCGAGAAATCAAGTAAAATGATCGTGAAAAGAGTGTTTATCGGGGTATTTTGACCCACTAAAAACGAATTCGACATTAGTTTCTTCATTTGGCTATTTCTTTCCATATAAAACGCTCAAAATTTGAAAAATCTGCTAAAATAACAACATTTCTGTATGGTTTTTCGCAATTTTCAGCCCTTGTGGCATCGAAATCGCCAAAAGTGAATACGTGCGGTGAATCTACGTTAAAAAACATGTTTTTGGGATATTTTCAAGAAGTGGTCGCTCTTCGCTTATATGGTGTTTTTTACGATTGAAAACTTCAAATAGCCAAAAAAACGTGAAGGCGTGCATCAAAATTGTTGAGAAAATTATCGTAAATACACCTCTACGAGATGTAACTTTGTGCCAAAGAACAGAAAATTTTCTTCACTTCCGTTGAAATTAAAAATTCTTGAAAATATTGCAATAAAATGGCCATAACTCCGAAAGGGGTGGGAGTGGAGGGTCAAAAAATTTTCCAAATTTTTTTTACATCAGGGGTATCATTTGGGGAAATTAGATCGAAAATCGAAGCCAGGGCCAAATTCACCTCTTACCCGGATACCCTTTTGGTCTTATTTTTTTCAACTCGATTTTTCAACTCTCTATGTAATGTAAATGTACCGTTGAGGTGCTATAGTACGAATTTCATCTCATTTTTTTTTTAATTTACCGAGTTCATACTACAATGTCTTTTTTTTTGCCCAGGTCTGGGAAGCAAAAGTGCATGTAGCTATGACATTTTCCCCCATAATTGACATTACCTATTCTTATTTCATCACTAAAAAAATAGTAAGTCAAGTTCATATCCAGTTCAAGACATCCAACGAATGAATCTCTCCGACAACATCCCTAATCGAAATAATTTACCATCAATTTAGCCCTTTAGTCAGTCGAAATGTCACGTGATTTGGGGCGAAAATTGATTCGGTTTATTTGTAAAAGAGGTAAGCAGTCGTATCTCGTATAGAAGCGATAAAAAGGGGATCTGCGAAAGACCTTGGAAATAAGTCGAACTTCATCTTGTCTTGAGGATAATTTGATTCGAATTCTAATCGAATCATCTCCTGCGTACGTTTGTATAGCACATGGCATATAGATCCCTTCTTTAAAGATATTTTTTAATAACTAAGACGCCATAATGCCACAGCCGAGCTAAGATAAGTTGAAATTTCGTCGATTATCCGCACATTTTGAACGAATACTCGTACAACGATGGCCTCGTGAGCTATACGTCCAATTATATTCGCGTTGACGCAAGAAAACTTCGCCATGACCGAATTGCGATTCGACAAAATACGACCCGCGTGTTCGTAAATTGTAAATCAAAACGTACGATCTGCTGTGGCCATCATGCCGCGCACCGCGAGCATCTTCTCTCTACCTCTTTGCGATAAAAAAAAAACACATTAGGTTAGGTACGGTGTACTGTACGTACAATGAAAGTTAACGAGTTCTTTCCGCGGACACGTTATTGGTTATCTCTGTAGCGTAAACTGTACGAAAGCTTCTTTGTTATTGGTCATTTTGATTTTAATTTCGAATCCGGTTTCCTCTCCGCCTACGATGCCGACAAAAAGACAACCTTGTTCTTACGTACACGAAGCTGTATAGGAAGTTAGGCACAGGTATAGAGGTAGAGGTAAGTCTATGTACAGCACAAGTACCTCTGCCTCTGGCCTCTACCTACGGAGTATGGACTACTGTACACTTCTCCCAGTCTCGTTCCATTCTTCAGATAATTATACAACTATGAACTATATCGTTTTGCGCTAATGAAAGAAGCATTGTCTTGAACGTAGCTGTTCGTGAAAAGCAGTCCTTACGTGTCTCTTTTACTCTCTTTGCATATACGAACAATGCGCCGCGTTTCCTGTTTTTATGTCGCGAATAATTACGTCTTCTTTGACAATTTCGCCAGGCAAGACGATACGGTGCGGCGGCGTATTGTTTTATTTCGCCTTTTCTTCTCCTAAGGCTCTCTGTGGGATGGAGCCGGCGCTCAAGGTGGCTGATTGCAACCCGCATACAACTGGTTTGTCTTCTTACATGCATCGAAACCAACGATGTAGGTAATTTTACACATTCGTAGCGTTCGGTTTCGAAGGGGTTAGGGGTGGGGGTGAGGGGGGCCTGAAGTAAATCATCTGGAACTTTGGAACGACGGTGACGGGTATAGCCGGCGGCCACGAACGCGTGCCGAAAAATCTCTTTTTCAAGGGTAATCCCTCCACCCCCTCACTTCTCGGTCGGTCTCAAACGTTACCCTTTTTCTTAAACACACGACTCTTCTTGGAACGCTGTTAAAATCGCGTTATTAATTTTAATTTCGCGAAAATTGACGATTCGTCTTGAATTCGATTAAAAAAGCAATAAGTGTTGGCGAAATACGTTTCTCACCCGCGAGACAGACGCACAGTGGTCCCAAAAAAAAATTTAGCGCACCAAAATTCTGAAAATTGGTGTATGGGGGGTTTCAAAGCCGCTGAATTCATTTTTGAACTTATTTTGACGAAAAAATCAAAAAGGGCCCCAAGGGGGGGAGGGGCAAAACTCAAAATTTTGGAATTTTGTGAGTGGGGTATCAAAATCTATAGTTTTTGACTTGGTGAGTTCATTCCCGAACTCATTTTGACAAAAACCCAAAAGTAGCCCCAAGGGGGGAGGGGCAAAAATCAAAATTTTTGAATTTTTTCAGTGGGTATCAAAATCTATAATTTCAAAAAATTTTAAGCAAACATCCTCTATGTTTATATGCATGTAATATGTATGCAATGTTAAATTAAAAGCCCAGGTTCTGATCACGAAATATTATTTAATAAAAAAAAAAAGGAAATACGGCCTATTTTCATTACTTGCATGGATCAGTATTTCGAAGTAAATGAGTGAAAAAATAAAATTTTTGGGGAGGGGTAGGATTAAAAAGTAAATCAATATTCAAATTCTACGCCCTCAAATTAATAAGAATCGATATGCCACCCGCTATTTTCATTTTTTGGCATATTTTTCTCCAAAATTGGAGGACTAGAAGGGCACTGAAGGATCAAATCCAAAAAATAAACAAATATTCGAACTCAGTGCCCTCAAAAACCTAGCAAATGGCATATCACACGTTATTTTACATTTTTTTGAATTTTGACCTTATCAGGGAGGCTAATATGGGGGTTCAAAAGGGTTGGATGAAAAAACTGAGTACAAATTCGAACTCAGTGTCGTCGAATTAGTAGAAACTTATATATTATTTTACTTTTTCGATTTACTTGAATTTTGTTCTAAATTGTGGACAGTACCCCCTCTCGGGGGCGTGGAAATACTATCTTAAAAATTTGTGGGTTGAATAAACCATCTAGGAGAGCTCGTAAAAAAAAATTGAGAGAAATCGGAGAAGACCACTTCATTTTTGGTTTGAGTTGGTATGGAATAGCTTATATTCGAGTATTCAAAGGGCAATTTTAAGAAAAAATGCAACTCGATGCAAAAAACACCGATGGTAAGTGAAAATACTTGCTTTAAGGAACAACTTTTATCTGAAAAATTTTTCCGGCAAATGCCGGTAAATTTTTGTAGAGCTACATATTGTAAATTCAAAATGACAAAATGATACCTACTTTGAATACAATTTTCTCCATCTACAACATAATAGAATTCAAAACTGAATGCAAATTCGTGTTTCAAAAAAAGATAATTCCAACATTATACTACTACGAACAATCGGTATCTTTTCAATTCAGCCAACTTCATTTTCACCTATTTTGGCGCGCTAAATTTTTCTGTGGACCACTGTGAGACGCCTCGCCGCGCCTCGCGTTTTGCACTCTTTTCTTCGAGTGTTCTCTTTCTCTCCTCCTCCCCTCTGGTGTTTTTTTAATGCACAAGAGCTGCTATTTGTACATCCCCGCGACGCGGACGACGTCGAGACAAAACAGAGAAAGAACGCCGCGCCGCGAACCAACAACGTACCCCAACTACGAGACGAAAGTCTAAGGACAAAAAAAGCACGTAAAAAAGCTGCGGAGAACCGACCTCGATGCAAAGACAAAAGAATAAGGAGTATATAAGGGAAAGATTTGCTATATAGAAAAGGTTCGTTGATACGAGAACTTGGAGCAGCGAGGATTTTATGAAGTGCATTAATTCATCATCGTAATGCTTTAGTGTCGATGATTTTTTTTCGCTCCCTTTTCCACCGCTCCATCGGCGTGACACTCTGTCTCGCTCACTTTGGATAGAGCGCTGTATACCATCGTAAATGAGGCTCGTTGCTTTCTTTTCGACGACGACGACGTACGCATATTATACGACGCGACGTTTTCCTCTTGCTGCAAAGATTTTCTCGTGTTTTCCTACGCTTTTCTCTCTCTTATTTTTTTTCTTTTCGAGCGCGCCCGTCGATCGTACTCCTCTTGAGAATGCGTTAAGGTAGGGTTCTCTCGCCAGCATTCTCCAATTGCGCTGTTCTTGCGATACCATCGTCGTTAAAGAGCGTTTTACGCGTTTTCTCGATATAGGCTAATTTTAGTTCGGCGCGGTGAAAATTTCAGGCTGCGTTTAGTACCTAAGGATGATGGGTTCTTTTCGTACGGTTTTACGAGAGTGATGGAATGGAAATTTTTACCAGCCAGTCTTGATCATGCAGGTGCATATTAGCCATTGGGTACACAAGATGCGAAAACATAATTAGGTATTTACTGCGTTATTAGCATAAGAAAAAAGAAACATAATCGTTAACTGATGTGCCAATAAATGGGACGAAAATTATAGCTGAGTGTATTGTGGTCTTGTTCGTGACCTATTATTCATGTAAATTGTGAATTTTGCTCAGAGATTCGGCTTAAACTGAAATTAATTTCAAATAAACGTTGAAATTATTTATTCAATCTGTTGTCAAAAGCCAAAAGTTCATCGCAAATTCTGAACTCGAATTGAGTGGTAGTTTTTTCATTTTCTTATTTCCTCTTTTCTGAAATATGTGCTTGAATTTCAAAAAATTTTGGATAAAAAAAATTAATTGCGAGAATTCAAGAGAAATTGTCGTATTTATAGTCGTATGAAGTGAGAACCTGGAAATCATTTGACTTGCTAAACACAAATCTATTATTGGTTTGTCCCTCTGGTCATTTCTTTGGGAAAAGTATGTGATTTTCAAAATAGATCGAAAAGTGGTTTAAAAAGTCAAGAATTTTATCTAAAAATTTACGATAATTATAGAAATTTTGTATACGAACGTGAATTATGAAAAAAGTTGGAAATTCAATTAAATTCAAGTAAAAAGATTAGAAATTTAATGTTTTTTCAATTTAGAACTTTTTTTTTCAAAATTTTTACCCAATTCAACTAATTGGTAAGCACTCTGTGATTAATACCTACACCCGGTGACGTACCGATAGGGGGGAGGGGGGAGCTTCCCTCTGAGGAAATTTTTTACTTGTGAGTTGGGAAAATTGAACATTTCAACATATCAGTTGGGAAAATTGGACAGTTGGGATTAATTTTTTAGACTCAAAATTAGTAATTTTCCCAACTCGAAAATGTTCAATTTCCGAACTCAAAATAGGTAATTTTCCCAATCAAAATTGGTAATTCCCAAGTGATGAGTAAAATAGTCAGTTGGGACGATTGGACCATTGATATTTACTTTTTAAATGAAAAATGAATAAATAAAATGGTTACCTATTTTAAAAGTCGGAAATCAACAAAATTTTCACTTGTTAGTTCGGAAAATTAGTCATTTTTCCAACCTTTTCCTACTGAAAATTGATCATTTTCCCGGCTAAGAATTAGGCCGTTGTAATTTATGCTTTTTTAGGAAAAAAAAACTAATTAGGTGCCTTGTCATTTTAAAAAATTTCACTGGTCAACTAAAAAAATTATATAGTTGTACTTGTAATTTAAAAGAGATTTTTTCGCATTTTTCTTCAAAATTATTCCAATTAATTTCATTGTTCTTGTTCTCCTTAAAATTTATTTCTGATATTTAAAAATACAATTTTTCAAAAGCTTTGGGCTCACTACGTTCGGCCATGTTATATTTCTGCTTTAATAATTTTGAAATATAGAAGCAGTCGATTTTTCATTAAAGTTTTTTCTTTCAAAACACTATTTTATTGCACATTTAATTTGAGGGTTTCTAAAATTTTCGCCCTCGCTTCGCTCGGGCCAAATTCATATCCCTATTCTTTACCTTGAAATTACAAAAAAATTTTAATATAAAATTATAACTTTTCTTCGAAATTTTTACCCTTTCTTCGCTCTAGGCAAATAAACTATTTCGTATGTTTTTTCAGATTTGAAAAAAAAGAGAAATTTGGAGTAACCAATGAAAAATTTATTCGGATTTTTTATCTAAAAAATGGTCTTATGATGGGTTGTGAAAACTTCAAAAGCTCGCAAAAATGATGAAAATGAGTAAACAAAATTAAAAAACTTTACGTGCTTTGGGAAAAATTAGTATGTACCTACATGTAAATTTTAAGAAATTAGCCGGCAATGTTTGAAAAAAATTGGTTCGCCAATTTGAATCTCACTCCCTCCCTCAGAAGCATGATATCGGCTATATGCAGTTGGGAATTTTAACAATTTGAGTTGAGATTTTCATCTCCTTCCCCCCCTCCCCCCGGAAATACCTTCGGTACGTCACTGCCTACACATCTCTATTGAAATTTATGTATGTAATCCACTTTTTAACCATTTTTTGGTCCTCTAGGCCGGGTAAAGTGGCGCAACCAGAAATTATATTTGGTGGGGGCTGAAAAGTTAAGGGAAAATGGGAAGGGGTTTAAAAATTAGTGAAAAAAGTGAGCTTGCATAGTCAGAAAAATTTTTTTAGGCAATTGATTCATTATACAGATTTGAGCAAAACAAAAATTAAAAATTGCCGGATTTTTGGAACAAACGATCAATATAAATGTATTAAAATCCCAACTTTTTGAATCATTGAAATAAATTTAGCTGAAAATCAGTGATTTTTCACTGATATTTTAGTCAAAATCACTGTAGGTATCTTTTGACAAATTGGAAATTGATTGAGAAATCAGTGAGTTTTTGACTACAGTATCAGTAAAAATCACTAATTTTCGATGAAAATGATTCCACTAATCCGAAAAAGGTCAATCTCATCAAATTTAACACTGATTTAAACTTGGAAATCGATAGTGCATTCTAGAAATAGGAGAAATTAAAATCTACCGAGCGAAGCGAGGGCGAATTTTTTCGGAAAAATCGTGCATGAAAAGCAAAAAAAGCACTTTTCTGACATTTAAAAACTTTCGAAACACTTTGGGGGGGGACTTTAGCCCGGTAGCCCCCCATGAAATTTGAAAAAGCCATAACTTCCAAACTCGCCTGGCATTTGTGTAAAACGGTATTTCTGACTTGAAGCGCCATCCCTATTAGATTCAAAATGTTTCAACTAAAAATTAGGTGTTTAGGATGACCACTTCTCCCTCCTGCCCCATGGGTGGGGCGGGATAAAAAAATTTCAAAAAATTCTGTAGGGTTGAGGTATGCACCAAAATGGATTTTTTTCAGCGAAATGAAAGGTAAATGTTTGAACTTTAATTGGTTGCAAGAATCAGACAATTTGACCTATTTGAATAGATTTGGCAAAACATTTGGCCTAGGTTGGTGCATCCTGCCCCACCTTCCCTTATTTATTGAAAAATACAGACGTCGAGTATTCATTTTGGTAGTATTCTACAAGATTTTCTGCATTCGTGACGTACTGAGAAAAAATAAAAAAACCGAAGAAATGAAAAGAAATCGCGACGAATAAGGTAGTAATAGAAATAAAGAAATGGGAAAAAAAAGGGAGAAGAAAAATCCAGAATCTGACATAGCATTACGCTAATAGAGCGGAATTTCGCGCAAATAACACCGCTTACCACCTCTCGTATGTTCCGTAGCACATAATATGTACACAATACATTATTGTACGTATTTCTTTTGTATGTGGTGTATTTTTTAAGTACCCAGCCCAGCATCCTTGATAGAAGAAGAAATTTTCACCAGAGTACAAGGCTGCTTCATTTCTTGATTATTGCTTACGTCTGTAAGTGTACACTGTACACCTACACATTGGTAGGTTAGATATATGTAGGCAGATTTAAGGCATCAGCGTATTGCGAGCAAGACGACGATGAAGTGGGTTTAAGGGGAAAGAAAGACGAAACGAGCTAGGGAAAATACGGGTACATTTTCTTGTCGCTTTTTTAGCATACCTCGCTTCTTCCGCGCTTCCTTTATAGGAAGCGGTTTTTTTTTCATTTTTAAAGCCTCGCTTCTTTTGTCTTGTGTTTGGTATTCGCGAAGAAGGAAAAGCTGTGCGCGCTTGTGCGTGGCGTAAGGCGGAGAAGGCGGCGCGGCGCGACGTAGCGTTTTTTTTATTCGCGTTTCGCTGCTTGTTTCGCGGCTTTTTCCACTTCTTGCACCTATAATACGTGCACTTAGAACCCTTTCGCGAAAAATGCGTTCTCTCTTTCTCCGCCTTAAGTGCATGTTAGGATGCGAGACGAACTAGGCGCAGCGTTCGGGCAGAATCGTCGAGGAAGTATCAAGTATACGTGGAGAGAAAAAGAACGAAGCCTTATTTTCAATCCCTTCTTTCAGTACATCTACATACGTATGCATGTAAAAAAAAAAGAAAAAAGGAAGAAAAACGCTGGCGTACTTATCTATTGGTGTGCGAGTGTGCGAAATGCGGTCGGCGGAGTGAAGTGGGATTTTTTCGTCATCGGTGCGAGGGGTTCTCATTACAATTTATCGCTCAGGGTTGTCCCGAATTCCGTTCATTTCGATTCGAATCACGAATCATCAAAATGATTCGTGTGAATTACGAATCACGAATCTTTTTCAAGGAAAGGATTCGAATCGTTCGAATTAGTTTTCAAATATTTTCATTTTTTTTTTTCTTTATCTGACGTTCTTAATTTTTTTTTGAAACTATAATTGATATTATTGAATGGACGTACGCAAAGTTTTAAACGAAAACAAAAAATTGAAAAATTCGAAGATTTTATTCCATTTGGCCAAAAATTATTCCTCGCAATTTTCTCGTTAAAATTTCTATAATTTCCTTCCTCTTTGAAACCCAATGAAGGATTTCAAAAATCCATTTTTGCAATTTTTGGGAGAGTTTTCAATTTTTTCAAAATTTTTTAGAATTTTTTAAATATAAAATCAATTTTTTTTTAAATTCAAAGTTACAAAAAAATTTCAAAAATAAATAAAGATATAATAATCTTTGAAATGATTCAAACGAAATCAGAGGTTCTCAAAACTGTATAATCCGGAGAATTTTAAATTTTAAAAAAAAGAAGAAAATTCGACTAATTTGACGTACTTACCTACCTAGCTAAAAATTTTTTAATGTGGCAGGTATCAGAGCGGATCACTTTTTTTGGATGTTTGTCACTTTTTTCGACTTCAGTCACTTTTGGTTACTTTTCACGTCTAAAAGGTCACTTTGGTTGCTTTTTTCCCCTCAAAAGTAGCCTTTTCTTCGCACTTCCAGGCAAAAATTCAAATTTTCACGTAGAAATTGCTATTTTTCAAAATTCTTCAATGAAAAAATAAAAAAATTGATTTTGGCTAGTTTGATGTTTTGAAAAAGAAATTTAATAAAATTATGAAATTATTCATGTCTTTTCAATAATTTATCTTTGAAATGTTTGAAGAAAACTACAAAAAAATTGCCCCAAAACTGTAAAAAAAATTGCTCCTTGAAAAAAATTGAATATTTAGTCTCTTTTGGTTTCTTTTTGGTCATTTTTTTGTCACTTTTTGGTCACTTTTTGCTCAAAAGCTCAAAAAAAGTTACTGAAAGTTACTTTTTAATTCAAAAATTTCGCAATGATGTCTGATGTGGGGAAAATATTAAAACTTGTAGGCTACCAAAATAAGGCTTTTTACCCTCATTGATAACCATCAATTTCTCCAAAGTTGATAACTTTGTCTTTTGTCTTAAACTTTTGTCTCAAGTTGTGGCGAGCACCCAAAATTTCAATTTTAAAATTTTTGAAAACAAATTGTGTCAAATACCGTTCATTTTGATTCGAATCACATATTTGACGGCCAGAAGTCTCGAATCATTTTTCGAATTATAAAACAAGTGATTCGATTCGAAAATGATTCGAATAAACGCAACCCTGCTATATTTACATCTGTGTTCGATATCCCATGCATAGTGTAGATTCGAATCCCAAAATACAAGTTGGATAGGTATTTCTTACACCCGTCATTCATATAGGCAGTTTAATTTTAAATTCGATCACCGGGTATTATTGTAAAATCAGCCCATCGAACAGATCGGATGCTTTTGTGGGTCAAGTTGCTCGTCGCCAAAATGCGATAAATATTCGCGCGCAAACCACGTCTATTTAGTATTTGCCCTGGCTGCGTCGAATGGTTAAACACTCGTATGGGGTGGTTGACTGATGGTGTTGGGTGTTTATTATAGGACCCCGGAGATGGTGTAAATTAATATTTTCCATTTGGCCAACTATTATAGCCAGAGTTATAACAGGGTGTTTTGATTTTTTCTTTGTACGTACAAGTTAAAGTACATCGAGTAAAAAAAAGTCGTGTGTCGTGGCTTTTTTAAACGATTACCAGTAACTTGCATATGACTATCTATTTAAATAATTCTCCGCGGGCATTTTTTATATTTTCCTACGCTGAGAAAATTTTCCTACGTGAATTAAAATCTCTATAGCAGGTTGAAATTCCTAGAAACGTCTTGAACCACAATTCGTAGATTAAAGTATTAATCCTCTCTGCATACGGTGTTCCGTAAGTGGACGTCTGTACTTCATTTTTGGATATAATCGAGTACCACTGAAAAAAATTAAGATGAACATATTGCCTATCTTGATAATTGAAGGGGCAAATTCTGCTTACGTAAAAATTACGTGATTTTTTTCAACAATGACAATGGACAGTACTTTGAAAATTGAACAAATTTTCATCTTATAACTTTTTGCCTAACTTCAAAATTAATGGGGCTACAAAAAAATTGTTTTTAATAAAATTCTAAAAAAATTAATTAACCAAGGGAATGGATTGTACGTTGAAAATTGGACAAATTTTGTTCCGAGAACTTTTTGCCTAACATGAAAAATGAAGGGGCTATGGGGCAGTCAAAATAAGGTGGGGTTCAAAAATTTTTCAAATTTTTTCCATTTTGAATGACCCGTAATCCCTTAATTTTTCATGTTAGGCAAAAAGTTCTCGGAACAAAATTTGTCCAATTTTCAACGTACTATCCATTCCCTTGATTGATTTAGTTTTTTTGGAATTTTTTAAAAACAATTCTATCTGTAGCCCCTTCAATTTTGAAGTTCGGCAAAAAGTCATAAAATTTTGTTCAGTTTTCAAAGTACGGCCCATTCTCGTTGTTGAGAAAAAAATTTACGTACATTTTTTGTAAGCAGCATTTGTCCCTTCAATTATCAAGATAGGAAACATGTTCATCTCAAGTTTTTTTCAATGGTATCCGGTTATATCCAAAAATGAATTAAGGATGTCCACTTACGGAACACCCTGTATACTTACGTAAGTACATAGCTACTAGCTAGGTACTTTACTTACTCCATTGATGAACACCTTATGTTTGCATGGGGAAAGGATTTCGTTATAAACCGCTTTATTTATCGCTTCTAATTCCTTCGCCATTCGCGTTTAGTCTATTAAGATGATTATGATCCGAAATTGTAATATCCTTAGTTCCCTGTAGCCGCGTACTTAGCAACTTTATTTTTAAAAAAGCATTTATTGAATAATCGTATACCTATGTAATTTTGTAAATTTGATGAGACTGATGACCAAGGTTGTCGACTAAAATAAACACGATTAAATTTGATTCGATAAAATTACTCGCTGATATCACAGGGCATAACGACGACATTTATGGGGATATACGTACAGGCACGACAACTTGGAATTTTTTCATGTATTGCTCAAAATTTTTTATGAAAGTAGTGGTATAAAAAATTGGCATTCCCCCTTTCTCTAAAGAAAAAAGATTTCATGTGGCGAATTTATTAGGTGCAGAAGTTTGAATTATTTATTCAAATCTCATTTAATAATGGCACCCCTGTGTAAAATCATTTAGGGTGGACAAAATTTTGAAAAAAAAAATTACAACCAATTCTATTTGTAGACTTTAATAAATTTTTTGTCTCTAAATTTTTTATAAAAATTTGGACGATTATTTGAAAAAAAACCTAGAAAATGAAAAAAAATATTGCTCAGAGGCACCAGAATTTTTTCAAAAAAAGATCACAACAAGCAGGCTACTTAGGTAAGCGACAACATTGAAAAATAAAAATAAAAACAAGATTTTAAGGAAAATGAAATGAAAATAGCGAAATTTCAAATACGATTTCCTATAAAAACAGAAATTTTTATGTAAAAAAAGATTTTAATAAAAATATGTAATTTTGCTCGAGCAAAACGATGGCAAACATTTTTATAAAAAATCTTGTTAAAAAGCAAAAAAAAGAGAATATTTTAATGGTATTGATGTGTTGTATGGTAAATTTCAATGTGCAATCATTTTTCTCGCAATTATGTATTGTTGAGCAATTCATGAACTTGGCTCATTTTATCCTCGAGCTTCTTCGTAATACTAAAGTTGCCACCATTGTGTTCAGGGAAAATTTTCATAGCCTTATAACCACGTTTTTTTTTCTTTTCCGATAATACCCCATCAGCGGATACCTGACCTCGGTAAAGAAAATGAACGCGATACGTGCGAAAGGAAATTGCCATTTCCGTTGCAAAGACGTCCTGCGCCTACGTAGATTTTTTCGACCGAGGATGTAAGAATTTTTAGGAAACCCTGCGAAAAACATTAGGGTAGTATACAATCTGTCTTTGTATACGCGATTCTTGTTTGCCCCGCTTACGGTAAAGACTGTTAGAGGTATCTCTCTATACGTATACTTTAACTTACTGGCTTTTGCAGCTTTTTAAGAAGTGCAAACGACGCAAGGCGGGCGAATGTCGGTGAAAAATCTTAATTACTGCTGCTTTGAACTTTTCAAGCACATTCGACTGTACAGTTCCGCGTATTCGCCCACCGAGTTACGATTTGCATCAAGCAGGAAGAAAAAATCCATGTACGTATACGTACAGTGATGAAACGAAGAAGGAAAAAAATACTCGAAAAAAAGATGTAACAAAGAAACAAAATGAGTCGATGTACGCGTATGAAGAGATCGTATTCTGAAATTAACGTATTATGGTGATAAAAAAATGATCGTCTCGGGTGAGAGTGCTATATTAGAATTATGTGTATTTGCGTTTGTACGTGACGAAAATTGCTCCAAAAATAGATTTTCGCAGGTGTAGAAATTTATTTTGGATTTTTTCGCATTGCCACGCCAGCTCCATCGCAAATTTACGAATTCAGAGAACGAAAATTTTGGGAAATTAATTCTGAACGAGGTATTTTGAGGGTTAATGAAACGAAAAAGTCCGTTGTCAAATTTTTTTGGTTATTTTTAGACGATATTTAGGTATATATCAGTTAGAGGGATTTTTGAATTTTTGATTACTCCTAGAAATGGCGACGTAGGCTGTAAGCTCGGTTCTGAACGAAATTATTAACCTTGTCATACCTCTTTAAAATATTCTGACATCCTGGCTGTAATTTTATACATAGAGTATCTATAGGTACTCTTCTCATTTCTGAATCAGTGAAATTTATCAAAAATCACTGAAAAACAGTCAGAATTGCAGTGCAGTGATAAATCAGTAAAAATTCACTGAAAAATCTGCAAAATTCTTTGAATAATCAGTAAAAAATCGCTGAAAATCAGTGAATTTCACTGATTTTTTCTGTGCTGCAATTCTGACTGTTTATCAGTGATTTTTCACTGATTCGAAATGAGAAAGTATATGCAATGGTTAGATTGATTTTAAAAGAATGAATTGTTTCAATTTTTTTCATTCAGTTATTAAATTTAAAAAAAATTCCGCATAACAAAAGATCATTACTTATGTCGAATCGAGTTTTTTTTCTTTTTTTTAGACAAGTTTATTATAATTTTTATATCATTGCGTGAAATTTGATGCAAAAAAAATTATAAATTTTTTTCAAGTCTGTTCTGACAAAATGTCATTATATCAAATCAGATTCAACATCCCCATCCTTAGAATATCATTTTATATTTTTAAAATTTCACAAATTCAACATTGGAGCAAAATCTTTTAAAATTCAATCAATTTTTTTAAAATTTTTGATCGCCAAAATTTAGTGTCAATTTTTATGGATGCCCCCCCCTCTCCAGCATAATGAAATATTAATGTTAAAAAATAGTCTTTGTTTCCCAAAAAACCCTAAATTTGCACTTGATGTCTCAAAAAATTCAATTTGGCAATTTGGACGTATTTTTTGTCCTTAAAAAGTTATTTGGGAATTAGGACATGACGTCCTCTCAAAAAACAATTTGTGACGTACGTAGCGACTAACAAACTCATCAATTAAAGTATTGTGACTCAAATAATTTTAATCTGGATATAGAATCGGAAAAACAATTTGAATATGGTGTCTCAAAAAACAAATTAGTGATTTCGACATTATGTTCCAAAATCAAATTTAAAATAATTTTTTCCTCATCTGCCAAAATGTTATCAAGAATGTCAGTTTCGCATTTCATATACAAAAAATTTTTATTTCTAAATTTGATGTAAAAAATTCAGTTTTTTTAAATCTGACAAAATGTGAGTAAGTATGTCAATATGTATTTGTAATTAAAAATTCTTCAGGTTTTTTTGTTTCAAACTTTTGATTTTTTTCGGGGAAAAATTTCTAATAACTGACTCTCAGCCCTAAAATATATATATTTTTCTAAAATGCAATTATTGGAGTTTGAATTGTTTAAAGTTCCCTCCTACCTATATCTCGCAAAAAAACAGTAGAAAATGAACGGAAGGGGAGAGGAAGATCAGCGTTTGAATTTTTCAAATAAACTGAAAATTACTACAAAAACACAAATTTTGCAATTCCTTGTAATCTTTATATAATTTTTGAAGTCATTTAAAAGTCAGAAATTTTGCAAAAATCCGGATTTTTCCTATGTAATTTTGTTGAATACCTTATCAAAGGTGATTAATTATTTTTCTGTTCCAATTTCCGAGTATGGTTTGTAAACTCAGAGCAAAACAAAAGGAAAAGAGGCTGCTCCGAAAATATTCAAATTTTTCGTTCGCCCAAAATTCCTAGGGTACTTTTCAAGTTTTAAAACGACAAAACTTGAAAATTTTTTACAAGTGTCGTCGTCTTTTAAATCAAATTATTTCTCATATTTGTGTCTAAAAATGTGGTTTTTAATTTCGAGTAACATCTGTTCGCTAGCAAAACGAAACCAGAACAAGTCATTTTTACACTCTCGAATCTAAAAAAAAAAAATAGAATAAAAATCGTTTTCAATTATACGGTTGCTTCGCATGAAAAATTCTCAAATATTGTAATTACTCGACTCCTCGAAGTTCCCGGAATACCTGAGCTTTAGGGCGGAGCATGTATTCGTACTTCGCCTAACTCGACGCCCTGTAAGTTGGAAGGTGTGTACTTGGAAAATTTACAAGAAAAGAATGACGAATTAGCTTGATTAAATCTTTGTCGGTGACTGGCGAATAAAAATTGGTAAATTTTTCACGCTCCAAGGAAACGTACTATTTTGCGCAGATAAATCGAGTCCTCGCGCCGCGCTAGTTTCACCTGAAAAATATATCGTCATCGACTCGGATCTAGGTGTAGAGCGTACATTTACGTTTATCTGAATTCTATCAGATTCTCTTATCTCAGGGACATATACCGCCGCGTCGTCGCGCCGCAGCCGTGCGGAATTGTCGCAAATAACGATATCGCAGATACAGCCACGTATTAGATACGATTACGATTGTTTAGCGGTATACGGTAAACCTGTAACCGTTATAAATCATCTAGGCGTAGGTAAATCTGCACAGGTATTGTTTTCCTAAGCGTGAAAAATTCGTTAAAAATATCCTACTACGGTCGTACGTGTGGGAAATTTTGCCAGCGATTTCAAATTTTTTATTGACGCGTTCAAAAAGAAAAAAAACGTTCGATTATTTCGAAACGATCAGAGTCGAGCTTTCTGGGTATTTCGACCGCATCTTTTGAGTGGTAAATATTCCTACGGTTAGCGAACGGCTTCTTAGTTTGAACTTTTGCCGACAAGATAACGCTATGGTACGACCGGCGCGGCGTCGAGCATTTTCTGAAAAGTCTGAACGTTCCGTAGAGAGCGGTAGCTTCTTGTATGCGGTATAGCGGTAGTGGTTCCTTTAAACGAAAGGGTTGAAAGCTACGAGCTGGATACTTGATTGTCTTAATCAACTTTTCATCAATGTTCGACGTTCTGCTGCAATTAGACTCACGAATTGTGATCGTGTACTTGGATAGGTGATTGGTTTAATTAGGTAGGCGAATTTATTCGAGTGATAATGATGAAGTTGCTTCATCCGAATTAATTTTAAATTTAATAAAATTTTAATTTTGAATGATGGAATTTCATTTTCTATTTCATTTTTAATAAAGATATGTTTATTTATTTTTCATTTACGATTAATTAGAGTTCATGTCGAAGTTTCTGTAACACAGGTTGACAGGGAAAATGCTGTTTGAAATTTAATGGGCGATTTTTATAGTATTTTTCGCCTTAATCACGAGAAAAATAGTGAAAAAATTCCATTACCCAAGGATTTCTCACAGTTTGACATTTTTGTTGAACATTTTTTTTACAATTTTTGATAACTTTTGACATTGAAGCCAATTTTCTGAGCAAAGGAAGGGTTCAATGAAAAAAATTAATAGAACACAAATTGTAGAGCGTTAAATTTCCTTTCTGTAGAGTTCAATTAGTTTTTTCTTGGGAGGCTTAGCTTTCAAGATATTTCGGTTGAAAGTTAAAGTTCAAGTTTTTCTTGAAGTTGAAAATATCCCAAAAACTAAGCCGCCTAAGAAAAAACTAATTGGACTTTACAGAAAGGAAATTTTACGCTCTACAATTTATATTCTATTCATTTTCTTCGTTAAACCCTTTCTTTGCTCAAGAAATCGACTTTAAGGGTCAAAAGTTGAATAATAAAATGTAAAACAAATTCTTAACAAAAAATTCCAATTATGAAAAATTTTGACTTGATGGAGTAAAACTGAAATCATATTCGAACTCAGCTCCAGAATCACCAATTAGAATTACCTACTTATGTAGAAAAAAATTGTGGATTTGCCGGTCTTTGATATTTCCATTGAACATGAATTATTGTAGAGCCTAAAATTTCCTTTCTGGAGAGTTCAATTCGTTTTTTTCTAGGAGGCGTAGTTTTTGAGATATTTTCAATTTTAAAAAAAGTTTAACTTCAACTTTCAACTAGAATATCTCGAAAGTTAACCCTCTTAAGATAAAATTAATCGGACTCCACTGAGAGGAAATTTTACGCTCTACAATTTATGTTCTATTCATTTTCTTCTTTTAACTCTCCCTTTGCGCAGAAAATTGACTTCAAGTGTTAAAAGTTAACAAATAGTGTAAAAAAATGTTCAACGAAAACTTCAAATTGTGAAAAATCCTTGGGTGATGGAATTTTTTCACTGCTTTGCAGAGTTGGACCCAATCGGCGAGTTCTTGAGAAAATCTCGGTGGCCTACGCTGAGAATGCGCCGATAGGAGTAGAAATGGCCTGACGATTTGTAAATTATAATTCATGAAATTATAGATAAAAACCATTTTTCCATTTCACTTCATGAATTAGTATTACAGGAAGCAGTAAACGTTCTTAAAAGTAATCGACAGGGTTGCGAAAAGAAGCACCTCTCTTTCCAGAAAACTCCTTATTTAGTTATCAAGTACTTACTTACTTACACATTTTATTTTTTATTTCTGTTTGTTTCTTTGTAGAAAAAAAATCGTCAAAAGAGAAATTAGAATAAACTTAGGTTTTCTTTTATCTTACCTAAATTTACATATTAACTGTTGCAAAAAATTATATTTTGAACTTGAAATTCCAATTTCCAAAATACATTTTATAAAAAAGTTCAAAAATCAATTTCTCAGAAAATTTGTGAAATAAAGTTACTTTTTCAAAAATTTTCTAAATTTTACCGAACAAATTTTTAAATAACTTTCTCAGTAAAGTTCTAAAATTGATTTTCTGAAAAATTACTGAAATTGATTGTGCAAAAAAATACCAAATTTGAGAACCTTTTGTTAAATTCATTTTTTTGAAAAAAACCCTCCAATATCCATTTTTTAGAAACGGTTGAAATAATTAATTTTTCAAAAAACGTCTTGTAAATTTATTACTTGTTCAAAAAATTTCTATAAAATTTTCGATTGTAGTGGAAGATTTGCTCTATTCCCCCTAATACCCATTTCACAGTATAATCAAAAAAAATTCTAAAATTAAATTGTTGTGGAATTTTTTTTTGGGGGGGGGGGGGGGGGAATGGCCTGATCAAAAATACATATATCGGTGGACTGCCACCTTGTGGGGGGGGGGTTTCAACTCTGTTTTCACGTAATCAGCGTAAAAAATACTATAAAAAATAATCATCCATTAAACTTCAAACATCGTTTTGAAAATTTTAAAAATGTCGACCTGTGTAATTAATTCTATTATTTTGTCTTCATTAATATTAAAAATTGGATTTGCGTCTGACCTAATTCGGAAATTCGGATCCCCAGACTTTCAGGATCACATAATTATGTATATGCGATGATAGCCCCTTCAATTCAAGGAGTATGCAATTTTTGTCACACGCACGATATTGTGGAAGTTTAACGTTGATTTCGAAGGCGTCGAAAAGAATATTTTTCGTGGTTGATTTTATTATCATATTATTTTGTGATGGAGTGGGTTGGATTAATCTGTTTCAACTTTCAACTGTTTGAGTCGAGATTGGGTAGAAAGGATAATTTTTCTCTTCGTTTTCGATCTGCAAAAGTAATTTAGGCAACAATATCGAAGCCAGAACTTCTTGTTTTGTTAAACGCAAAAGTTACCCCTTCAATGGAATTGTATAGGCAATTTATCGTGATGTTTCATAATTTTGATCGATTGATAACGCCTTGAGCCAATGGAAAGAGATCGGTCTTTGCAGATTTTCGAATCAGTTTTAATTTTAACATAAAATGTAGTTCGTGAAAATATATTTCCTTGAAAAAAAAACGTTTCTTTTACCTTCCAATGTTCGGAATAGATTTAGCGTCGCGTCGTTGAAAGGAGGACGAAAGGCGGGCTTACCAACGTCTTGTTACGCTGCTGGTGTATTTCTTACCTATGTAGAGGCGCGGTACGCGGGGTATCTTATAGAATTCTCTCTTTTATTATAGTTTAAAGACGTTCAAGTAGGTGTGTACTTTCTGATACGTGCGACGCGACGTAATGCGCGTGCTTTTTTTTCCTCGTTCCTTATTTTGTTTTTCTATTGTTTCAGGTTCTCGAAATGAAACTTAAAGCTGGAATTCTCCAATCTTTGGAATTGTTCGCGTAATGGGTAAGTGTATGACGATTTTTAAAAAATAAAATTACTGGTATGGGTGACAATTAAGGTTACGACTAAATAGCTTTACGTACACGAGTCATCCGATAAAATTTTCCAAAAAAATGATTCACATATGGTTACTGCGACTTGAAACACGTTTACGACGTATAGTTAGCTTCGCCTCGTATTTATGGAAACCGACGGGAGATGACAATATAAATTTATCTTAATTTCGTTCCGTTCAAGATACCAGATATCGTAATTTCGCGTATCACGGGATGATTTTTTAGAAATACATGTGATAACAGCTCCGAAGAAGCGCGGAAGCTCGTTTGACGCGCGATAAAACGAAAATAAAATTCAGAAAATACGTACACTTATCAAAATACACGGTATTAGTCTACTTTTTTATCTTCGAAAAAAGAGTGATTTAACTGAAATAAAGCGAAAAAAATTTAAATTATCGCAAAGGGGATGCTTCATGTCAAATACCTTCCTCTCTCCGCTGCTGTTCTGTCGTATAATTATCTACGTACCTTATGTACTCGCTGCTGAGGGTCTTTTTGGTATCGCATGTCTGAAGGGAGGAGAGTGTTGATTTTTATGTCGCCAGTCAATATATTTCACAGGTAAATATCGTGATTCGATGGTATTAAAATTATGATATTTTATTCAATTTGAAAGTAGGTAGATTGGGTTGATTCTTTTTTCAAACGTAGGGTGTCTGACGAAAAGGTCGAGTTGAGAGGTTTCTTTAAATATATTCGTCCGGGAGAATGTGGAACATTCGTCAGAAATCGAAATTTTGAGGAAAACGCTTTTAAAATTTGACAACAAAAATTGAGTACATATATCTATTGATTATGAAGACGAAACATTTTATCGAGTGTATAACAGTTTTTATTGAATTATTTAATCCATCCAGGCTAAAAAAATACGCCTTTGCATGGAAAATTGACTTTAATTTGAAAATTCAAACATTGTACCCTCATCTGAGACACAACTTTCCCGAATAAAGCGAATTTACTGGGCGAAGAAAACGTCGCGTCGTTCGAAGAAATATTTTCAAAGGAATTTATAGAAAATTAAATTTGCTTTCTGCCAAGAACTATTAATTTTTCGCGAGAAGGCTTTGTTTTTGAGCTATTTGAGGTCAAAGTTTGGATATGAATTTTAAAAATGTCTCTTATAAATTCTAAGCAACCTGGAGTTCACACAGGTCGACTGATTTAGCTGAAATTCGTACCATACAACCCCTAACCTTCCAGGCTAATTTATTGAAGAGTTTATGAAAAATCAAGTTTTAAAACGATAATTTAAAATTAATTTTTTTCCATCTTACAAAAATTATTATTTTCGTACTTGAATGTTATAATGGGGAGAGGGGGGGTCCAGGTGATTTTTTATTAGCTCCCCCCCCCCTCAAAAAAAAGATTCGAGTTTATGCCCTATGAGCATTGTTTTCATTAATGTTGGAAAATAATTTCATTTTACTGAACAATTTTTTTTCAAAAAAAAATGATAGATATTTATAAGAAATTAGAAGGTAATGAAAATGCCAATTTTTTTGTTTTTCCTCTAAAAAGCCTGGGCCTCAATTCATTTTTTCATTGAAAAAAATTTTTTTTGTTGAAATTTTAGGCAATTTTTCAAATTTGATTTTCCACTGTTCGTTGGTGTGTTTGGACCAGTCGTTTTTGTTTCATTTTGTTTGTGCTTTTGTTTTGCTATTTCGTTCTTAATAAAAACGTTTTTTCTTTTTTTTTTGTTGCTTATTAACATTTAAAGTGACCTGGAACTTATTCCTTCAAAATCCATTTCCCTAAATTCACTTATGTTTTTATGAATTTTATGAGTTCACAGTATTACAAATATGAAAAAAATCATTAGTCCGGCTGATGGTCCTTTTTCTCATTTAAAATGTAAACATTTTTTGAATTAAATTTTTAGCCTTGAATTCTGGCCTAAGTTTATCGTTAGTAGACGATTTTTGACTGAATGATGCTGTTTTCATTTTCCAACGCTGGAGACAGTTGGTTCAGACTTTTACCAAACGAAACCATATCAACGTTGTAATTATCGAATATATCGATCGTTGAAGGAAAATGAAGAAGAAAAAATGAAAAATTAGAAGAAAAACACCGGAAAATAATTTATTCGCGAGATGATTTTCGCCTGGCAATATTCGTATGCGCATTTGAGTTATCTATTCTGTACGTAGACACACGTACACGTATTGTATACATATTATGCAAGGGTAAAAGGCTAGAGACACAACAGAGGAGGTTGCACGGATAAAAAAGTGAACAATGGTGTTTACTCGTATGCACATTTATACGTAGTAACTATGTAGACGTACACAAACACTCGCACACGTATCCGAATCGAATTCAGCACGATGCAAGTGCAAGCGTTAATTAAAAAACCTATACGCATTTCGAAAACGTCGCCCTCGTCCTCTCGTATTCGTATATTACTTTGGTTTTCTCCTCCGCGGTTCTGGCGCGGGCAAATCTTCTCTGTTTTTTTTTTTGGTTTGGCCCTTCTGCACGCTATAGTGAAGCAGTCGAGCGGAGATTTTAAAAAAAGGAGATTGTTTCGGACCGGTGGGATTAACGAGGCGATTTACTAGGTTCGAGATGACCGTGTATAGCGAAGGAAACGATGTGTTGGGTGAAAGACCGCGGATATTGTGGTCTTTTTGGAATCACATTTTTAAAAAAAAGAAGAATATTTTGGTTTCAATTGTTGGGGGTAATATATGTGGTTATTTTTCAAATAATGTGTTTTGAATGAAAGTTTATTTCGATTTTGTGTTTTTTGTGTGTTTTTTTTTCCAATTAAGAAGTTCTAAGTCTTCTGAATTGTTGAAAAAAATTGCCAAAATTTTCGTACCATCTTTCAATTTTTTTTCGTTTGTATCAATATTAAAATTCAGATCATCCCTCCATATTTCTCATCTTACCTTTTGAGCATGAATAATCATAATCACGATAAAAATCAATTTGAATCAATTTTTCCTTCAAAGTGGAAATTTTCACATTTTTATTGACAATTAGAAAAATAATAAATTAGGTGGTCATTTTTTCTCATTTTTTGCAATATTTTGATAATTTTTCATTTTTTGTCTTACGTTTGTATATTCTGGAGGAAAAAAAATCAAAAAATTACCCCTATTCCTTTTTTGCAAAATTCATATTTATTCGTGTCTTTAACTTAGGTATCTTTATCTCGAAGAATGTAAGAATCTACAAGCATTTACACAAGATTTCGAGTCTTACAATCGATGTAACAAGTTTACAAGATAAGTACTTGGGTTGGTCATTCTAAGAAGTGAAATAATTTGTGAATTGTGTCGAATATTTTTGTACGTTTGCTGAGTACTGCGTATAATACGCTATATGCAACATCGTTATCAATATTGCTCATTGTTACACATATGAGACTTAAAGATACGTTTTTATCTCTGGAAATTCATGTACCAGATATCTCTAGGGAAGTAAGAACCTAAACTATTGATAGTTTTATTATTTTTTCTTCGACGTATTAGATAAGGATATTTACTTCGAACTCGAAGTATTTGGTACGATGGCACATTCACAGTTCTTGGGTGGTAATTTTGGGAAACTGGTTTCAGAATTTTAGACAAAGCTAGAAGCAAGAAATTGGAAAAAATGGTAGAAAATTATTTCAGTGTTGGGGTAAATTTCGAAAAATATTTTGATTTTTTTCGAATTTAAACGAATTTTAACAATTCTATTTTCATTTTTTTTCCAAATAATTGTTCAATATCTACATAATACCTTATCCAATTACGAACTGATTCCAAAGTCGTTAAAAAAATTTACAGCCATAGAATTTATGAAAATGATACACGAGTAAAACTTGATAATTTCTGTTTGAATATTTTGTTATTCGCTGTTGAACCTGGCTGTTGATTGAATGAAATGCCAAAATAATTGAAAAAAATCACGAGACAATTTTTTCAATAAAATTGGCAGTTTAAAAAAAATAGAAAAATTTTTTTTTCTCCATTCAAATTCTAATTTTTATATTGGGGTTATCAAGTCGACGATAAATTTTTTTGATTCGTGTTTTTTTTATTTACGGAGTCGACTACGTTTATTTATTTTTTTTCACCCGAGTGATTTAATTTAAAAAAAATTATTTTTAACGCAACAAGTATTTAAAAATTGAGGGAGAAATGGCAAAAAAGGAGGGAAAAATTGAAAAATTATGCACGATAATTTCTCTTACCTGTAACACTTCATTAGAGAATTTTCATTTGTCTTATCATCGGGTATGCAGATTTGTCAAACGGACTGGTATACAGAAACACGTGTGTTGGCGCGTGTATTGACGAGAAAAGCTGCTGATTATACGAAATGTACATTTATTTATCACCGTTCACTTTTTCGTTTTTTTTGCAGCCGATTTGCACGATATCGCGACGATTCGCACGACCGAATAATTTAAAATCAAAGGTACGAGTAAAAAATCAAGGCGATAATTTTACCATTAAAAAAATATTTTAGCTGAAAAATTTTCCGAGTAAAATTTCGCGTTAAATTGAAAAAAAAAACTCGTTCGAGTAAGAATAGAAAATATAATGAAATACGCGACGACAATTATTCGCGATAATTCGCAACAGAACCCGGTACGGCGATCGGACGCGTGTTACGTTGCATGTTCAGCCCGAACGGAGAACAACGAGAAAACTGAAAGAGATGCCGACGAAGTTTTAAAAAGAAAATAAAAAGCGGAGAAGGCCGAAAGCCGTTTATTTCGTTAAGATAAGACGACGACGACGCAGGCTCTCTGGCGTACGTGCGGGCGCGGGAGGGCGACGCGGCCAAGTCGGGAAAATTCGGTGCTGCGAAGTGCAAAGGGAGCGTTTTTCCGGCGGCGCGGAGAGGAAAAGCGAACCGGCGCACCAGGAAAAATTGCATCTAAGGAACCGCCCTTCGTCGTTGTTTTTCAAGAAATTCAGTGCGACGGTAACGTCATCTGTGGGAAACTCGACTCAACCGATGCGAGTTTGGGGCGGAAAAAGCATTGTTTCGGAGCATGCTACCCTTAGCTGATGGGGTGCCATCTGCGGTCACCACTTTGACCGAACTTTCTGGCTTGATGGTTAAAAATAGGAAAGTTTTGATGCTGGTGCGACTTTGAAGTAGTGAATGGAGTTGTCGGAGAGATTTTCTCAAAGATGAATAAAAATTCAAATATGGTATCGAATATGGAGGGGTTTCGTTCAAAAATGAAAGTTCGACTTATACTGTCAAGTAATATTTTCCTCCAGATCTTAATTTCTTGTGTAAATTCCATCTATTTGTGTGGTTTTCCCATACACTCAAAAAAATAAAAAATAAATTTTATTAAACGTAATAATAAAAAGGCGCCATTCACAAAACTAGTAAAATTTATTTAAAAAATAATAATATTTATCGCAAAATAATAATAGGTATTTATCGCAAAATTGACAAACTTTATTTTCTATGCAATAAACTTTACCAAATTTCGTGATAAATTTTATTATTTTTTTTGATAAAAATTGCTAATTTTGCGAATGGTGCCCCGTTATTATTTTTTTTCGATCAACTTAATTTTTTTTTGGATAAAATTTATTATTTTTGGATAAATTTTTTTTTTTAAATTTTTTTTTTTTGAATAAAATTTATTTTTTTTGAATAAAATTTATAATTTTTTGCAACACTTTCTATTCATTTTTCATTCTCCATTTTTCTCAGTGTAGAATAGGTATTTATTGTGACTTGACACGCGTAAATACGATGTACCGGTCGGTTTCGGTATTAGACGGATGCATTTGTATTATAATAATCTTCAACAAGGTGGTTACACTCTTATTCATAAAAGCCGAAAACATGTATGTATGTGTAATTGTGTAATTGTGTATAGATTACTGACGGACGCGACAAACACGTGCGATGCTTGATGCGATGGTGGTGAAGGTGGAGATGGCGGTGGTTGTAATGAAACGGGTTTTTATCATCATCACGAGTGGTTGAACCGAATAGAATTAAGCAAAATATACTTAATGAAAACGTTTATTGTCACATTCAACTTGCAGACTTATTTGTTACCTGATATACCTATAGCAAAGGTACATAATGTAATTTATCAATTTCGAAGTTTGTTCACTTGTTTCCTATCCTTCTTCATAGCATCAGTATGTTCAATTTCCAATCGTTAACCTGTACTTGCCGAAGTGAATGAAAGCTTAAAAATTCAATTTTATGACGTCTAGCTCCGTTCCTTTGTGTTTGAGGATGAAAAAATTGGAATGAGAGCAATGACTTATCGAAATAATTTAGCATGTTTGAAGATGAAAATTTTATAATTTTATATCATTCATTTTTTACGAAATTTCTTCAGTTTTTCTCATCAGCGCCAGAGAGCCAGGAGAGGATTGATTTCTAAAAAATAGTGAAAATTCGTCGACCGAAAAAAAATTTCTTCAAATTTTGAAGTATCACGGATAGTCCAGGCAAATAAGAGAAAAAATGTACCGAACCCCCAAAAATAAAATCCTGATTTTTTTTTCCGCGTTTTACGTTCGTAATGGTCCACTACACAACATACTAAAATGGACACTCCCACAACCCTTCACTACCCCCATTCCATGGGAAGGGTATGTCTGCTAAAAATTGGTTTTTCGTGAATATCTCCTCAAATAAGCCCCAAAATTGAAAAATAGTAATGAACAATTTTGTTCTACGTGCAATTTCCTATCAGAAGATTTTTTTTGTTTTTTCAAAAACACTCACTTCCTCGACCAAAAATTAAGGGTAAAAAACACCCATTTTTCAACAATAATTTACAGCATTTTTGGAAAAAATTGAAACTTTTGTGAATATCTCCTCAAATAAGCCTCAAAATGGAAAAATGGACATGGTTATGCACAATCATGTTCTAACTATAATTCCTATCCGACAGGTTCATTTTTTTTTTCGAAAACACCCACTTCTTTGCCCAAAAATTAAGGGTGGAAAACTCCTATTTTTCCAATATTTACAGTATTTTTGGAAATGATGGAAATACGAAGCTGAAAATATCATTTTTGAATCCTTATGACGCAAAGAAATGTTTCGTATCACCAATAATAAGCAATACCATCGCGTTTAAAGTACTTTTTCTTGCCACAACCTCGATTTTTTAAATGCAGTATTCAATTTCAATAACCTCCCTTATAATTAACGGTAGGGGTTGAAATTATTGCGGTGACTTTTTTTTGGAATACCCTACCAGCATGTATAAAAAAATTACTCTTCACTGGTATAATTTTGGGTACTTTCAACTTCGTATTTCCATCATTTCCAAAAATACTGTAAATATTGGAAAAATAGCCGTTTTCACCCTTAATTTTTGGGCAAAGAAGTGGGTGTTTTCGAAAAAAAAAACGAACCTGTCTGATAGGAAATTACACTTAGAACATGATTGTTCATAACCATTTTTCCATTTTGAGGCTTATTTGAGGAGATATTCACAAAAGTTTCAATTTTTTCCAAAAATGCTGTAAATTGTTGAAAAATAGGTGTTTTTTACCCTTAATTTTTGGTCGAGGAAGTGAGTGTTTTTGAAAAAACAAAAAAATCTTCTGATAGGAAATTGCACGTAGAACAAGATTGTTCATAACTATTTTTCAATTTTGAGGCTTATTTGAGGAGATATTCACGAAACCCCGGTTTTTAGGAGACATTTACCCATCCATGGGGGTAGCGGAGGGTTGTGGGTTGTCTATTCTAGTATGTTGTGTAGTGGACCATTACCATTACGAACGTAAAACGCGAAAAAAATCAGGATTTAATTTTGGAGTGGTCAAGTCCTGAAATGACTGGAGTATGAGAAAAAATTACCACTTTTAATATTGAAAGTGAGAAATTCACTTGCCAAAAAAATCAAGATCGAAGTATGATTTTCAATCATATAAATGGGCATTACCTTGAAAGCGTAACTATCATCAGTGTTCAACTTTTTCGCCTAACTTGAAAATTGAAGGGATGGGGAACGAAATTTTTATTCGTCGAATTATGTAACTGATACTTTGAGAAACGAATTTTTTTTTCAAAGATGATTTACGGTATCCACGTTGCATCAAAATTGAAGATACTAAAGGACCCTTTAAAGGTACCGAAATTTTTTTTTTTTTGCAAATTTTCTACTTCAGGTTTAGAGTACCCCTTTGAATCTTTAATTTTATGCTGGGTGAAAAAATGTTGGGATTACAGTTCATTCGGTTTTCGAATTACCTAATTTTTTTATTAATTTTTTTAATTGAAGTCTGCTGTAGTAGCTCTTTCAATTTTGAAGCAAGGTGATAAAAATCGTGGGAAAAAAAGACGTTCTGTTTTTGAGTCAGGAATCGGAAGCTAGCTGAAAACCGAAAGCAGCCGATTTTTCAACGATTTTCGGTAACTAAAAATGAACCACACAGTTTTGTTGGCCTTCTAAAGGCCAGCTTAAAGCGTTATTTTTCACTTTTATATTATTTTCTTGAATTCTCGCTGTATTCCTTCCTATTTCAACTATGAGTTTGATTATCGTTATTTTATGTCCCCGAAAGATAGGAAAGTCAAAAATGGTTCTCTTAAGGGAAGTATCCCAATTTAAAAGTAAAATTTTGAGTCAAAACAAAAACAAATTCAAAATACATCATAAAAGAATCCCTTATCCAAAATTTCAGGTACTAAAGTTCATTTTTTGAATTTTGGCAAATTTTTAAAATTTCAAAATTACCTCATTGCCCTGAAAAATATGAAAATTTGATCTCATCAAAAAAAAAAGCTAAAGGTTGGTAGATACCCTATTTTCAACCTCCCGAATCGATTGGAAGCGGTTTTGAAACGTTTTAGAGTTTCCAGAAAATTTTGGAATTTTCCAACACTGGAGGAAAGTCTTATAAAAATGGTCCATATGAACTTCAGCACCTATAATTGCGGATTTTTCATAATGTTGACTTATTTGATCGATTAAACCCTTAATTTTCAATCCTCGATTGTAAAAGCTGAAGTTCATATGGGTAGACCTTTTTTTCGGGGCTTTGCTTTTCTCCAATGCTGAAAAATTTCGAAATGTTCTGATGGCTCCGAAACGTCTCAAAGCCGCTTTCTATCAATTTGAGAGGTCAAAAATAGGGTATATGTTTACCAAATTTAAACTTTTTTCGTTGATTAAATTAAATTTTCATATTTTTCAGGGCGATTGGATAAATTTGAATTTTTAAAAATTAACCAAAATTCGAGAAATTGACTTCAGAACCTGAAATTTTGGAAATAGAGGTCTTCTATGATGGACTTTCGATTTATTTTTGTTTCGGGTCAAAAATTTACTTCAAGTTGGAATATCTTCCTTGTTAGTGGTGCATATTTTTGGTAAAAATATGAGTGCAATTTGTAAAATCATTTTCTGTGAATTTTTAAAATCGATTTTCAAAAGTTTTGAATAAAAAAGTATAGTCAGATTTTAAAGATAATTGGAGAATAGTACATATAAGCTGAATGTGAGGAGGAGGAGGGGGGGCGATTTTACTCGGTTCTTTTGAGATCCAGATTGGAATTACATACTCTACTTTTATATGTACAACTACCATCACCAAATTTCAAAAAATGATGTCCAATTTAAAAATTGTCAAATTTGGACTCAGTCTTGTCTCTAGAGAGTATTTTAATTTCGAAGACAACATTACAAAAGAAATTCAAAATGAGTAAAATAAATAAATAAACTGAAATTGTATCAAAAATTATTCAAACACTGGCAATAATTGAAAGCCAAAACTTGGAAAATTTACGACAAGAAAAAATTGAAAATTTACTGAAATCTAGCTACACAGTACATAACACACGTAAATTTAGTAGGCCTAAAGCTGATGTTAAAGCTCTATAATTTTTTTTAGAAGCCATAAGTTTGACCTATTAATTTTTTTGAATGACATTTATCCCTTCAATTTTAAAAATTGGCAAAATGTTAATCTGAATTTTTTTCAATGATTTCTTTTTTTGTATTTTTCTAATTTTAACTAAATTCTTTCGCTCCTTTAATTTTGGTGTTTGGAAAAAATCATTTTGATTGAATTTTGTTATACTCTTGAGGTAAAGTTCTATCAAATTCTATGATTGATTTAAAAAAATCGTTGCCTATCTAATCTTTTGAAAATATACCTACTATCCCTGTAAATTACAAAGATAGGCAACCTTCGTAAATATTATTTATTCCGCATAATCTAAAAACGAAATCGATTCTATATCAACGCTAGGTTTTCCTTACCTAAATTAGAATTCCAATTCAAACGATTTCCTCCGGTATAACACCATCGCGACACAAGCACCACCGTATCACTTTCACTTTCAATAATTCACTACCACACTCGAACGTGCAACCGAAAAAATGCAATGAAACGGGTTTTCAAAAATTTTCTCAACGTTAAAAACGCCACAAAATTACACAAACGAACACGATCACTTGAAAGAATGCTTGTTATTAAGAAAGCACTGTACTCGAACCCTTCTGCATCTAAAAAAATGTAGGTACTTACGAGGGTTTAATTATTTCCCCCGAAGATGCGAGGAGTTTAAGGTTCGGTGATCTCGACCGTTACTCTGGCTCTTATGCGAGTATTCTTCAGCAACGAGAAGAACTTCTTACGATATGTTACCGTCTACACCGGATGTGTTTCGTTGGTTGCCTACTCGACTGATAAGGTTTGCATTTGAAATGTGCAGTGAGAGATAAGTGCCGGACTTGAGTTTTCTATATAGGCCTGAACTTGGTCGACGGCGCGGCGGTTGTTTTTTCGATTTGAATCCTATAAATGATGAGTAAAGTTAATCCATTGTAGGCCTACCTAAAAAATTTTGATTCGAAAAAATTCAATCGATCGGGTCAATGAACTGGAAGCATTTTCTAACCTACACGAAATCCTTTACTTTAGTTAACATAATTTTCGAGCGTTAGAGATTTAGGTACATTTCAGCAATTAAAATTGTCTGAATAAAAATCAAAGGTATCTCGAACGGATACGATTGACGATGTCGCATCCCTCGCGTGGCAGCTTCGCGTGGATTCATAAAGATTGAAAATTCAGCCAGGCGTATCGACGTTGACGAAGGTGGAAAAAAGACGTTAGATTTTCTACAGTAGAAAGAGCAGCAGGAAAGAAGCGTGCCTGGAATTATGCCGCACGCTATACGCACGTTCCACGTTCGGCTCGCCAAAAGCACACGCCAAGATGAGCAACTCTCCCTTTGGTCACGCTCCGCTTCAGGTATCGTCTCAAGATGCTCGCGCGCGCGAATTTCTTCAAGAAAACGGAACGAGTGTAGCGTGAAAAATAACCGTCTTAATTCTCGAGTTGCTATATGCGGCTATGCATGTCTATAGAGAGTTAGGGAGCTGGCCTTGGTCCATGTGGCTGCCATGTGGTGTACGAGAGTACGAGGCGAAGCTGCGAGCTGTTGCTGTTATCTTTAGTGCTTTGTTCGCACAAGGATCTGGCCAAAGTAAAGATAACGTTATGAAGTTGGTGATAACGTGTGAATTGAAGAAGATGTTGTGGGTTTAGTTGATTACGAAATGTACCATTTTCTGTATCAGTGCAGTGTTAATGTGTTGAAGCTGATGCATCTGCAGAACTATAGTAAAGCTGTAGATAGCAAGATTGAAAAAGCAAAAAATTTAAAAATTGTGACTCGGAACGTTTTTTAAAAAATTTTTCTCGACTCTAAATGATATTTTCTCAAATTTTTAGACTCGAACTGCACTTGAAAATAGGCCTATCATTTTCCTAATTTTTCTTACATAGACCTAGTTATTTTTCTCGACCAAAAAATAAAAATTGTTGATAATTATTATAGGGAGGGGAGCTCTTTTTGCTGCCCTCGCGTTCGGTTTGGGCTTGTGTTAGTATTGCAGTGGTTAAACAATCCTAATAATAATCATTTTTACCACAAATGGTAATTTTACAAAAAAAAATGAAATTTTTCCAAAAGTTGTCTTTTTTGGATCATGGTATAAAATGTGGGACAGAACTGTGACAAATCCTAATATAATTTTTTTTTGTTTTATCAAAAATTTCCTCAAAAATGGTCATTTTTGGGTAAGGATCAAAAATAATATATGAAATTCATTAGAGTCGTGGAAGGTTTGAGTGGACTCGTTTTTTAAAAAAATGATCTGGAAAAGCTTCGATAGGCTAAAATAGACCACCACTGATAGGTTCAGGTATGTACTTCCAAATTGAAAAAAAAAACTTTACAGCTGTCACGAAGAACACATCATTTTTTAAATGTTTCTCATAAGGTAGGTATCTGAACTCAAAGTAAAATTTTGAGCGGAAACCAAAATGAATCGAAATTTCTTAATAAAAAAACCCCATATCTAAAATTTCAGGTGCTAAAATTTGTTTCTCGAATTTTGACGTTTGCCTCATCGCCTTGCAAAATATGAAAATTTAATGTAATCAACGAAAAAAGCTAAAATTGGGTATATACCCTAATTTTGATTTCCCAAATCGATTAGAAGCGGTTTCAAGGCATCATGAAGTCTTCGGAGAAATTTATGGGCCATTTTTACGGGATTTTCTCCAGTTCTGGAGAATTCCAAAATTTTCTGGAGGCTCCGAAACATCTCGAAATCTCTTCCAATCGATTTGAAAGTTTCAGCATTTTACAGGGTGCTCCATTTTCTGGAAAACCTGGAAAAGTGAGGGAAAAGTCAGGGGTTTTGGAATTTTCTCTGGAATTTTTTTAAATCCAAAAAAGGGATAAATCATTTAGAAAAGTGTTTCTTTGCTTATTTTATTATCAATTTTTCAAAAAATTTCGCCCTCACTCCGCTCGGGCCAAGTTATTACATCTTTCAACTAATTTTTTCATTCATAATTTTTTGTTGACCATAATATACCTGCAATAGAATTGATATTTAAATGCATGTCTTTGTCCATTAAATTATGCTCGCTGCTCTCGGAGTGATTTACACTCTTTCTTTCTACAGAATTCATTTAAAATCCAATTTTTTTGGAAACTTAGTTTTTATGAGCAGTGATGAGAAAAAAATGCCATGATGCCTTTGACCACGATATTGAAAAAAAAGGAGATGGAATGGAATGGAACAGAATTCAGAAAACCTGAATGGAGAAAAATTGATGAATTTTCATCTTTTGAAAATCTTTTTCTTCAAAAATTTTCGCCCTCGCTTCATCGGTCTCAACACGTTTATATGTCTCAACAAAATTATTTAAATTTTACTTCCTCATTGATTTTTCAATTTATTGGTACATGCTGAGAAGATTGCAGGAAATCGCGTGGATTTATAAATTTAAGGCATGTGTTTTTTTATTGGGGGGGGGGGGTGGGGGGTCAATAAAACGTGAAAAAAATTCGAATTTTCATTCTTTTAATTTGGTAAACACCCTGGCACAATTTGTTTCATTTTTCAAAACTTTATAATTTTTCTTCGAAATATAATATGTTCTTAGTATTTTCTTTTTATTTGAGATTTTTTCTGTAATCAATTCAAATTTTCAAATTTTTGTGGCAAGGGATAGTTGGGTGGGTTCAAAAATTTTCAGAATTGCATTTGAATATTTTTTTCGTCCAAAGTGGAGTATCTAAAAATTTTGTAAAAAGTACCTAGTTTATTTGAAAAAAAATTCTTTCGATCCCATGCATTTCATATCATTTTTATGCAAAATTTCGGGATGTAAGTACATCACGCGAAAAATCCCTCCCCCTTTGTTTCACGAATATATCAGGCATGAAACAGTCACCTTTTTTTAGTGACTTGTCCCCTATTTTCAGGGTTTGTCACTAAAAGTTCCTTTTTTGGCCAAAAGGTCACTATTGGTCCCGTTTTTTTACTCTAAAATCACTTTTTTCATTCAAACTGCCTTCCGCTCTTGCATAAAATTAAAAAAAATGCTAGCCTATTTTTTAGAACTCGTAATTTTTAGATGCAGAATATTACGATTTTTTTCAGTAAAAACACCTTTTTTAGACGGAAGTTATAATAATTATAAATTTTTTGTTATAAAAAAAGTTGTTTGTTTCAGTTATTTGAAGCATATTCTTAAACTCGTAGCTTCAAGTAAAGATTTATCAAGGGTAAAATGCTCTAATCTCGACCACTTCCTAATTATTTCAAAATCAATTTTTGAATTCCCTCAAAAAATTACAAAAAATACAAAAAATAATCGTATCGGCTCAAAATTTTAGGGGATGGTGGAGGAAGGATCAATGTATTTTTAAAGCTATTTCTGACGTTTCTACCGTCTTTGATTGGTGAAAATTTGAAAAAAGTGGTCGAAATATGGCACCCTTACCCTTGATAACAAAATTTTTCAGAAAAAAGTATTTTCAGTACTATCGCAGAGAGAAATACTGTTTGAGTTATGAATTTTTTTTGGGGGGGGGGGGGAGGGGGCGTGTATTTATTTATGAAAAAAATTGAAAAATTGGTCACTTTTTTCGAAAAATAGGTCACTTTTTGCCTCATAAAAAGTCACTAAAGTCACTATTTTTCCCCAAAATCTGTGTTTCATGCCTGATATATTTAAAAAGTCTGGAAAACTTCGAAAAATTGGTTTAGAAAACGTGAAAAAGGTCAGGGAAAATTACCTCAGAAATATTGTGGACGCTGTTTTTACTTCGAGTCGTATTTTTAAATTTTTTCCAGGAAAATTTCCTTCTAAAAATAACATGTATTTCAACTCGAAGTTACGAATTTTGGAAAATTGTGCTTTAATCGATGAAGTACCGAAGTCATCAATATTGGTAATCTGAATCTACAAACGATTATAGGTGCTAAAGTTCATGAGGACCATTTCTATTCAAAATTTTCTGAAAGCTTCAAAATCCTCGAAACCACTTGCTATCGATTCGAAGATCAAAAACAGCGTATATCAAAATTCAGTTTTTTTTTCATTAATTAGATCAAATTTTCATATTTGTGGTAATTTTGAAACATCAAAAATTCGATGAAATTCGAAAAGTGAACTTTAGCTCCTGAAATTTTGAATATGAGGTTCTTTTATGATGTGCTTTCGATTTATTTTTGTTTCGAAAAAATTTTATTTTGAGTTGAGACACCTTCCTTACTAGTAGGTATGCTTCTCCAAGATATTCTCTGGCCTTCACTAATCCACGCTGCGCTGTATCATGGACAAATGTCTCGTATCACATCGCAGCGAAAAATTTCGTTTTACGTCATTCACCGAAGATAACGACGCGACGTGAAATTTGACCCCGAATTAATTTCAGCGCAGCATTTTAGACAATTTCCTACCCTTCTCGACTCATTCGTACGCTCTCCTTCGATCATTCCAATAGGTACATGCTACATGGCTTTTTTTCTGTAATTATAGATATACATATATTTATTTTGCGTCAAATTCTGACACTTTGAAAGTCTGATAGACGCCTGTAACCCATAAAAATAACCGACGCGGCGCGGCGTCACATATCACTTGTCTTATGTCAACTAAAGAACCTAAAACCGTGTTCTCTAATAACTTAAATTAAAACTTTCTGACCGAGGACGATAGCTAGAAAAGGCTAACTAAACAAAGAGAACGAGAGAGATGAGACGTGAAAAAGCCCTTCATTATCGAACTACGCTACACGTATTTCGAGTTCGTCGCCTAAATGTTAACTCGAGGCTTACAACGTAACTCGGCCGACAATTAATTAAAATCCGAAAAAAAAGAGAAGAAAATGCGTTTGCCGAATGGTGTTTTCTTATTATTCGCCTTTCGTTGGAATAAGTTATATCGGGAATGAGAAAACGAAGACGTTTAATTAAACCAATATTACGAAGAGTTGGACGTTGTGCTTGGGTTTTAAGTGCGCCATAAAGGGCGCTATAAATTTACTCGAAGAAAGTACCAGCGTCGGTGTAAGGTGGACGACGACATGGACATCGACAACGAGACACAATTGCAATACACCCTTGTTCCTTTTTTACCGAACGCAATTAAGTTTTCTCAGTTTTCATGTCTACAGGCCGTCTTCGTTAAGCTAAAAGGTTAGCGCGTCGCGGTCGCGTCGTGTAGCATTGATAGATTTATCGCGACGAGCTGGCCAGTTGGTTTTGTATAACTTGTTATACGCGATGTTCCTTCTTACCCTTTATCGTACTTATTGTAAGAGCGAAAGGGTAAGTGCGCGGAAAATCATTAAGCCGTATTAAACTCGATTTCTTACGAGTATATATTACGAAACCCGGACAACGCAAAATGACCACATGCGACCATTTCTTTGCGTGCGGTATCCTCGTTTATCTTATATTCGACTTTCGAACAAGATTTCAATTTCCTTTATACACGAGTCTCTAGGTTCTCTCCCTAACCTGCCCTACCCTACAGTCTCGCATATCGTGTAAGACGAATTTAATTATCTTTTCCTCTATCTTTGGGAGGTTTTCCAGGGATTTCTCACGTCCTCCGGTGACGATTATTTCATTTATCTCAATATTTTTTTATTTTTTCCACGTGATGAGACGATGTGCTCTTGTAATCTGTTACGATTGTTTTTTCGTCGTCTAACCTCGAGCTATGTATGATATTACATGTACCTACAACGTACATAATCTTATCGCTAGCGCAAAAGCACTCCGGTCTCCGGTTATCTTTTTTTTTCGAAAATCATATAACTGTCATATCCGTTGAACTGGCTCGAATTGTAATCGTAATTCAAAAATATTCTCCCAACGACTGTAGATACTTGGAAAAAACGAACAGGATTTTGTAAAAATGTCATCAGTTGTACCAAGTAGCTCCGCCATGAAATCATAGTTTATTGCGAATAGAATTTATAAAGATTTATTTCGTAATTAGTTGAAACCCTATTGAAAAATTGATCGTTTTTTCAAAATCCAAGTCCAATATTAATATCAAGATTTTGAAAAGAATATGTGAGCCTGGATATGGAAACCATACTTAGATGTCAAAAATTGGTTTTTGAGTTGAGGTTCTCCCTTGGTTCTACTCCTTCTGAAAAGTCCAAAATCAATATCAACTCAAAAACCAATTTTTGACCCTTAAGGGTGGTTTTTATATTCGGGCTCACATAATTATGAAGTTTGGAACGAATCAAAAATACACTTTCTTGGATTTAATTTGAGTAAATGACTTCCTAGAGAGAAAATTCGAAACTCCTGGCTATGCGGGGGGGGGGGGGGGGTAAAGAGGTACTCAAAGTACTTATGAGGTCATTTTCGAGAAAAAAAAGTTTTTTTTGCCCATAACATGTTGAAAATGTACATTACGAAGGATTTCTAAAACGACACCTAAAAAGAGCGATTTGAGTTTGCCTATTCCCTAAATTTGAGGAAGCTCGATTCGATCACACTTTTAGTCCAAATTGCGAAAAGTGACGGTTTATTGATTTTTACCTCATGCCAATCCAATTTTTCTTTCGAATACCTCAAAATCAAGCTAAGAATATTTTTTAGTCACCAAAAAGAAATTTTGATCGAAGACAGTGCTGCCAATTGCATTATAACTTATTTAATAAAGTGAGCTGCGTTTAAAAAAGTGTTTTCGATTTCGCCAATCTTTCGATATGTTACATAGTTTGAGTGGTGGATCTCCCAGAAAAATTTTGAGCCACCACGGACCCTAGGGGAATCTATGGACTCTCAAAGTAGGGCCATTTTCGAAAATACATTTTTTTGCGTTTAAACCTCCCAAAATCCGTATTGTTTTTTGAATCCTCTCGCACTGAAAATATGTGATTTCAGATACTGAATTTGGTGGAATGTTTGATTTTTTTAATAGGAGGTCATTGGACCCCCAATAATTTTTTTAGAAAAGTAAGTGAAAAAAGTGAATTTTAAGACTTCGACTAAAATGGTCACTCAAGTGTCCACGGTCCTGAAAAATCGGGTAGGTCAAGAAAAGTCAAGTTTTTTATCAAGAGGTCAAGCAAGTCATGCAAAGACAAGATTTTTAAGTCATTTGACTCAGAGGTCAAGCATTTTTTCAAAAATTGAAAAAATAAACTATATTTGTTTCAAGTTTTTTGTGAAAATTGATATTTAGGAGCTTGTTGTGATTTTTTTTTGAATGAGTGCATTTGTTTGAAGTTTTTTTTTTCGTAAAAATTGAAATTTAGGAGCTCATTGTGATTGTTTTTGAATTTAGTATAATAATATGTGAGCCTGGATATAGAAACCACCCTTAGGTGTGAAAAATTGGGTTTTGAGTTAACACTGATTTTGGGCTTTTCAGAAGGAGTAGAATGTAGGGGAACCCTCTACTCAAAAACCAATTTTTGATTTTTGACACCTAAGGGTAGTTTCTATATCCAGGCTCACATATTTGTTTGAATTTTTTGTAAAAATTTAAATTTAGGAGCTTATTGTGATTTTTTTGGAATTACCTATAGACAATTATTATTGTTTTGAAATTTTTTGTAAAAATGTTTTTTTTTTTGGGGGGGGGCATAAAAAATGTATGTAAAAAGGTCAAGCAAAGTCAAGCTTTTTGTTCAACAAATTTTGTTAGACTCTCTGAAATAGTGTAAAAGGGGGTAATTTGATCTGCTAAACATGAATCTGATGTCGGTTTTGACATTTGATAATTTATTTTCATGAAATTTGTAGTTTTTAAGTTTTAATTAAAAACTACGGGTAAAAATGTCACGCTAAATGGAAATTTGAATTTTTTAGCGAATGGGGAGGGGGGTTAAATGAGAAAAAACAATATCGAATTCGTAGTTTAAATTATTCCCCTCTTCACTATTTGTGCGACCATTTTATCCAAAGTCTTGAAATTCACATATTTTTTTTTACTTGAAAAAAAACGTCGATCTGCGACTTTCCTAAATTTTTTTGGAAGTGGTCAAATGACCTCCCATCAAAAAACCAAACATACCACAAAATTCATTATCTCAAATCACATTTTTTCAGTGCAAGGGGGTTCAAAAATAATACAGATTTTTGGGCTTTAAACGAAAAAAAAACAGATTTTTTTTTTCTAAATTACCCCACTTTGAGAGCCCACAGCTGTCCCAAAGGACCCACGGGGTTTACAATTTTTTCACAGCAAGTCCCCCATTCAAATTACAAAGGTAACGCATTAAAAAATTAGCGAAATCGAAAAAAATTTTAAAATCCGTTCCACCCTATTTTTTAATTTCTCTAAAATTTAAGTTGTATGTACGTTTAATTATCCGAAAAGCAAGAAAAATTTTCTGGTCATGAAAATAAATTTTGATTATTTTGCAAAACTTTTTGTGGAACTAAGTCATGGCAATTGAAATTTTATAAAAAATTTGCACCTTTGTCGTAATGTAGCTGGCAGCATTTTCAAGAGCTTTTTCGAAAAAAATTCACCAAAAATTTATTATTCTTCGACTTAATTTTGAGATGTTGGAATAATTTGAGAACCGTTTCATAAGTTCTACGTTCAAACCTAAAATTTTCCAAAAAACCATACTTTGAGAACCCTTTGCTCCACGAACTTAGGGTTAGGACCTTAAATTTTTTCTACCAAGTCTTCTAAGTACTCGAAGTAAACTCCATTATTAATTTTCGTCAAAATCTAAGATGGAAATTTAATGTTCATTAGCCCCATATGTGTTACCTCGACTCTTTCTGGAAAATTTCATACTAAATTTCAGACATTTCGTTGTAAAAATCATATTAAAACCCCGAAACTGCACATTTTCAAATTCGGAAAATATTGTTAAAATACATAGAAATTAATTTTTCCGGGCTTTTTAATAATTTAAAAACATTTTGAATTCAGAAATATTGTTAACCAGTTATTGAAAGTTTTTCACGAATTTTCAAAAAAAAAAAAGTTACTATTGTAACAAGTGAAATATGAGCCCGAAACGTATTCCAATTTTTACGTAGTACATAATATTATTATTATATTTATTAGAACATCAATTTGTTTTTTTTTTTTTTTTTGAAAATCGCAGGCATCATAGCGGGTCACTTTTTTAGGGTGTCTGTCACTTTTTTCGACTTCAGTACTTTTTTCCCCTCAAAAGGCATTTTTTCTTCGCACTTCCAGGCAAAAATTGAAATTTTCACGTAAAAATTGATATTTTTCAAAATTCTTTTATTTAAGCAAAAAATAAAAAAATTGATTTTTGCTAGTTTGTTTGTTGTTTTGATGAAGGAATTTAATAAATAAAATTATTCATGTCTTTTCAGTTAATTTATCTTTGAAATGTTTACAGAAAACTACAAAAAATTGCCCCCCCCCAGAAAACTGTAAAAAAATCCCCCCCGAAAAAAACGAATTTCTGGTCATTTTTTGGTCATTTTTTTCTCAAAAAAAGTTACTGAAAGTTACTTTTTTCTTCAAAAATTTCGCTATGATGCCTGAAATCATGGTTCTTTCTTTAAATCGAAAAATTCAAAAATCTGCGACTTTTTGCTCGTAGGCCATATGCAGCCGAACGACAATGACTCTAAAACTTGCCACTCGAATCAGTCACCCGCATCTCATTATTTTTCTATCGCGTGTATTCGTATTTTTTCGGACAAATCGATACAAAGTACGTATACGTACGGGTTGGTCGTCCATGTCCGTAGAATGAACAATACTCGAAAACTGGTGGAAAATAAATTAGAACGGTGCCTTTTCATAAGCCACTCGGGAGCTATTCCTATGGCGAAGGCTCATAGGCAACCAAATTAACATACCCACCCTCGTCTACGTGTGTATATTGTGTTCTCGTTTAGTATACCTATTTTATGGTGTAGTGCTACTGCTACATGCTACCAGACACGAGCTACGTTTGCAGCAGACCAACAATCGACTCGATTTGATGCATGCGGGAGATGCGAGAGCAAAATATACCAGGGTTCCTGACGTTGAACAATTAGACGACCTGTGTTGACAAAGAGTTGGTTCATATGCATAGTATTTTTAATGTAGGAAACGTTCGCTTCTACGAATGCGGGTTTTTCGATGTCGTTTACCGGAATTCTGCCTGCGAGAAAGGATTTCTGTGATTCTGTTAGCACCACGTACACTTCGGTTGGCTACACGTGTAATTATTTCACTGAATCTGCATAGAAAATTTCGCGTCGCGTCGAAGTGAAAATCTCATGGGAACAAATTTTGCATCGTGTGAGTAGTAGGGTGGGCCGAAAAACCAAAAATTTTGATTTTCGAAAAGTTACCCCCCACAAAAGTTGTTGGCTGGATAGACTACTAAATTAAAATAAAAAATTTCAAAATCGATTCATATCTTCCGATCGGGCAAGAGCCTTCAATTCTTCAAAAATTGCCAAAAAATCAAAATTTTGAAAATTTTGAAAAAATTTAAAATTGACTAAAATTAATTTTAGAACTTTTGTAGTGACTATCAAAACCAAAAAGCACATTTTTTTTTTGGAAAAAATCAGTGTTTTATAACTTTTTTCAATTTTTTTCAGAGGCGAAGAAACATGAGAAATTTAAAAATACTATAAAACATGGATTTTTTCAAAAAAGTTGTGCTTTTTGCTTTAAATAGGCCCTAAATAAGCTCTAAAATTGATTTTGATGAATTTTGATTTTTTTTTTAAATTTTTAAAAATTTATGAAAATGTTGAATTTTTGACAATTTCCGAAGAATTGAAGCTTCATGCGCAATCGGAAGATATGAATCGATTTTGAAATTTTTTATTTTATTTTTCTAGTCTATCCTCCAACAACTTTTGTGGGGGTAACTTTTCAAAAATCAAAATTTTTGGTTTTTCGGCCCACCCTAGTGAGTAGGTGACATGGGTGTTAGGAGTACGAATTAAATTTTGCCTCGATTCTGTGTCCAGTCTATATTTCCTTAATGTTTACGTACTTAGACTTCACTTGATACACCCCCGATTCATAATGTTTGTTAGACGTCGGTCACTGATGAAACCTCGTTCGCAATTAGTTAATTAAAAGTCCTACTCCTTTCGTTTTCCTCGTTCTGTGTGAAGTTTACCTTTTCGAAACCAACGTAACGTAAGAATGTAACGAGAGACGGAAAAAGAATTTTAGGTAGATAAAATCGTACATATGGGGTGGGGGGGGGGGAGTAACGACGCGTCGCGACGGCGGCGTCGATGCACAGGTGTTGGTTGGTTATTTTTTTGCGTTTCTTTATTTGGGACGCGATGCGGCGCTGACGCTGGCGCTAGCGAGCGAGCACGCACATAAAATAAGACTGGAAAAAAAGTGTGACGAATTCGGGGCGTGTAATTGTACGTACTCGTAATACGTGGTATATGAGTATATGGCCAAATGAGAAATGTAGATTACATTTAACCGTAATTAACAAGGGACAACTCGTAATATAATACTGAAGATAAGTGTCACAGATAAGTAATCTATATTATAGCGGACGAGAAAACGAAACGACAGCGAAATTAGCGACTGTGTCCCAGAAGACTGGGTGTGGTATGTCTTCAGGGTGTGGCACTTAAATATATGTGAAAAATAAAACAATTCTGGCATTTTTTTTCTCTGTTACAACAATGTAGGAAAAAACAACCGCGAAAAACACGTGCGTATTACGAACGAGCTGAAATAATAAAGTTCTGAATTGATACGTGTGTTTTAGACTTGATGAAAGTATTAATCCAGTAAAATGGTCGAAGTTGGATGAAAGTTGGTATAAATTTTGATACTTTTGCCGGAAATTAACAACTTTTTATTTGAATATTTAAGGTGATAATTTCTCAATTTGAACAGAATCAAATAACTTTAATTCTTGAGGAGTTATAAGGGAGATGAAAAAAATTGCAGCAGCATGTTGTCCACTTTTTGAAAACCTGGAAAACCTGGAAAAGTCTGAGAATTTTATGAAACAGAGATTTTTTGGAATTTTCACTCTGGAAACTATGGAAAATTTGCGACAACGAACTACCTACTGAAAAACGGATTTAAAAAATCGAAAAAGTAAAGTAACTGCGATTTCTTCTAATTTAAAGGTCTGAGTTCAAACACGTGTTCAGTTTTTACATCCGATCCCTCTAAACCCCCTATTAGCCTCCTTAATAAGGTCAAAATTCGAAAAAATGAAAAATAACGTGTGACCTATCGTTTGTTAGGTTTTTGAGAGCACTGAGTTCGAATATTTGCGTATTTTTTGGATTCAACCCTTTAGTTGAGTTTTTCTAAATGTGATTATCGTTTTTGAATTTCCTATCAATTCCCTTTCAAACCCCGCAAACAGTTTTGCCCCAAGTTCAACCGATCTCAAGATATGAGTCTTCAAAGTTGGGTAATTTGCCAAAAAATTGCAATTGCATATAAATTACGAGCCCTCTTCTCCCCTTGCGGGTTAAAAGAGAAATTATCGTGGTTGTGTGAATAGACCAACTCGTAAAAATAATTTGAGCAAAATCGGAACCGACTTCATTTTTGGTTCAAATTAGTATGGAATAGCTCTGAACCAAGTCAGTGGAATTACCAAGGCTTATTCAGAAATAATCAATTTGAAGTATGTGTTTTTGGTCTTTTCTGACAGTGAGAAGGTGTTTTTAATTTTGTATTAAAATAGTTTTTTTAATTGAAATTTTTTCTGCAATAAAGTCATATTTTTGAATTTTTGTGTGTGTGAGAGGAGGGGGGGGAGATCGAAAATTTTCAGAATTGAATTCAAGTAATTTTCATGGACGGGGGGGGGGGTACAAGCTCAAGCTATAATGAAACTGTACATCACACGAAAAATTTCCTCTCCCCATGTTTTATAAAAATATTATAATGTAAACTTCTGGAAACCCGGGGAAAAGTAGTCTGTAAAATTTGGAAAAGCCAGGGAAAATTATTTCTGAAAAATAGTGGACATAATGAATCAAGGATAAGGTTTTCAAAATTTGATAATTTTTAATTTACGTACTTTGAAAAAAAAACTGAATTACGCGACAATTCTTTTTTTAAATTGTCAATCCGATTAGGGTGACAAGTGTTCGTGAGGTTTGAAATTTTCACCACGGTTTTTTGACACAGTTGAATAACTTTTTTTCAACCCCTTTTCAAGCTTTCCTGAAAAATTGAAGATTCTCAGTACATATGGTAGATATATGTCTGGGTAATATTCGAAATTTTCGCCTTTATTGAGTAATCTCACAAACACCTTCAAAACTTTCAAAACTGAGTATTTACAAATTTTATTTTCATTGAGTTCTTCAATTGGAAATTTTGAATTTGAAAAAGTTGATACCTATGCGTTTTAGCTTTTTCAGGGTGTCCATTTTCTGGAAAACCGGAAAAAGTCAGGGGATTGTGGTGGTCTGGAAACGACAGGGAAAAGTCGGGGAATTTTGGAATTTTCACTGGAATTTTTTGAAAATCAAAAAAAAAGGGATAAATCATTTAAAAAAGTGTTTCTTTGATTATTATTATAAGTTTTTCAAGAAATTTCGACCTCGCTCCGATCGAGCCAAATTATTACATCTTTTATCTGATTTTTTTATTCATAATTTTTTATGTACCATAAAATTAATACTGGTAATGCATGTTATTGTTCATTAAATTATGAATTATTCAAAAAAAATTTCCCTTGTTACGCTTGGGGCAATTTACACTCTTTCTTTCTACCCAATTTATTTGAAATCTCAAGTTTTTTGGAAACTTGGTTTTTAATAAGCTATGATGAGAAAGAAATTCCGCGATGCACCTGACCACGATGTTGAAAAAAAGAAGAAGGAATGGAACAGAATTTGAAATTATTGGCCATGTTTTGTAAAGCAGGAATGAGGGAAGATGAATTTTTATCTTTTGAAGATCTTCTTTCACACAAATTTTCGCCCTCGCTTCGCTCGGGCTCAACATGTTTATTTTTCCATAAAATAATTTATATTTTACATCCTCATTGATTTTTTTATTTATTGGTACAAACTAAAAATTTGGAGGGGATTGCGTTAATTTATAAATTTAAGGAATGTGTTTTTCATGGGGGGGGGGTGAAGAGAGTTTTGAATTTTCACCCCGAAAAAATCCAAATTTTCATTCTCTTGATTTCGTAGACACTCTGGCATAATTTGTTTTATTTTTCAAAACTTAATTTTGCGTTGGAATACTTAGTTTTTCTTTTTTATTTGAAATTTTTTTTGTAGGTAATGAATTAAAATTTTCAAATTTTTGTGGCAATGAGAAGTTGGGTGGGTTCAAAAATTTTCAGAATTGAATTTGAATCTTTTTTTTGGCCCGATGAGGAGCATCTAAAGATTTCGTAAAAAGTATCTATGATTTGGAAAAAAAAATCGTCAGACCCCATGCATTTTATATCATTCTTATGCAAAATTTTGGGGATGTAATAAGTCATCGCGTGAAAAATTACCTCCTCCTCCCCTCTCCTTAGTTTGCAAATATCATACTTAAAAGGTCTGGGAAAATTCGAAAAAATAGTCTGGAAAACCTGGAGAAGTCGGGGAAAATCATTTCTGAAATATAGTGGACACCCTATTTTTTTAAAATTTTTTCGAAAATACCTACAACGATCAATTACTTTATTGTTTGTGTAGGATTTTCCAGTAGTTGAGTAATCCTTACTCTTTTTAAAGTGCCTATTAAGCAATATTGAAATTGATAATAACTTATGTTGAATTCGTTGAATTTTCGTAAGTTTTTTGCTGGCACGAGTAGTAAGGATATTCGTACCTACAATGTGCAAGAAGTGAATGTTTCATAGAGCGAGTGGGTGCCGATAAAAACGCAATAGTATACTAAGAGTTGAGAGTAATACGTATACAAATGGTAACGATTACAATGTATAGATCACGTACAGTATACACACACACTAACATCTACCGACCGCTATACGATATATTCGAATATACTTATCTAAAACCTATAATACATAACATATAACTATACTCTTTGGTATACTATGCGTGTGCACGCAAAATCGCCATCAAGTCGACTTTATGATGCTTTTAATGGGTCGTTACGTATTGATAAGTTATAAAAAAGCTTAAGATATTGGCAAAATGCTCGCAGTATGTAGTATAAATTCGCCTTGTATCGCGACTATTACCTTACGTTCGTTGGAAGGTTGGAACGGTGGTAAGGTGTTAGTTGGGTTGCGTCGATTTTTATATCGTATATTGTCTTAATGGCTATTAAAATGTTTCCTTTCGCCTGGTAATTAGATCTGAAAGACTGTGGTGTAGGTGTGAGCAGTTGGAAACGATCAATTCTTTCGTTCAAATGTGTAGGAATGTTTGCAAAAATTATCAGTTTTCAAACCTCTTGCTGTAGATATAATTTCACTTTTAACATTGAAAATTTTTGAACATTTTTGGATTCATGTTTGAAAAAGAACGGGAATTCGTCATTTGCAAGTTCATGTTCAAAAATGATGATTTTTCATCTTGCGCCAGATAGGCTTTCAAGATTGAACAAAATTAAATTTCAAGTTCATGCCTAAAAAGCCTAAAAATTAACAATAATTTTCAAAAATCTTGCAGTAGATGTGCTCCTAACCTAACATTGAAAAAAATAGATTTCAAGTTCTTGCCCATAAATTACCATTGTTCAAAAATCTTGCTGCGGATATATTTTTATTGGGCTTTGTGTTGATGAGGCGATGAGTTTTTGGGGTATTGATGTGTTGGGTTGTTGAGGGGTGCGTTGAACTTCTTATCGGGTATTTGGGGCTATGTGTTATTGGGGCGTTGCACAGTGGACCAGGAAACCCTCAAAAATAGCTGTGATTCTATACAGGGTGTTCCATGAATTGTCTGCCATACATCTTTTTTATTTTTAATAACCGGGTACCACTAAAAAATCTTGCGATGAACATGTTGCCGATTTTGAAAATTGAAGGGGCAAACGTTGCTACTAAAAAAATTCCGTTGAAAAATTTTCAACCGTGAGAATGGATAGTACTTTCTACTTTGAAAACTGAACAAATTTTCACATCATGACTTTTTGGCTAACTTTAAAATGAAAGGGCTACAAAAAAATTGTTCGAAAAAATTCCCCCAAAAAAATAATTGATCAAGAGAATGGATAGTAGGTTGGAAACTGAAGAAATTTTTTTCTGAAAACTGTTTTCCAAATATCAAAAACTAAGGGGCTACAGGTTACTCAAAATAAATGGGCTTCAAAAGTTTTCGAATTTTCTCAATTTTGAATGACCCTTGGTCTCTTTATTTTTGATGTTTGGCAAAAAAATCTTCAGAACAAAATTTCTTCAGTTTTTATTGTTTTCAACGTACCTACTATCCAATCCATTCTCTTGATTAGTTTATTTTTCAAGAATTTTTTTGAACAATTTTTTTGTAGTCATTTAATTTTAAAGTTGGACAAGAAGTCATAAAGTGAAAATTTGTTCAGTTTTTGAAGCAACATCCATTCTCATGGTTGAAAATTTTTTTAACATGATTTTTTTGGAAGCAGCATTCGCCCCTTCAATTTTCATGATCGGCAACATGTTCATCTCAAGTTTTTTTTAGTAGTACCAAGAAGTTGGCAGACGATTCATGGACCACCTTGTATTTCAGCAGCGATCTAGAAACATTTGTGAAAACCTATCACCCCATGTCCTATGTGTATTTCGAGCTGTAGAATCTGACTTTGACAAGATTTTTTGTCCAAGGGGTGGGCATCAGGGGGCAGAAATTTTTGAAAATCGAGCAAAATAACATTTTGCCCACAAATGCAAGTTCGCGTTTTCATGGCACATAATGTTTTTTGCAGTGCTGAATACCAAATTTGAGGTCAGACTTTGCATTCACCTGCACCCCTAAAGAGGGGGTGTGGTTGGGGGTAAGGAGGAGGTGACAAAAATTGTATACAGCGTGTAGTTGGTCTAAATCTATATTTTTGAGATCGTAGAACACTAATTTGGCAATATTTCTTCGTCTGAGGGGTAGGGCGAGAGTGAGGGTTAGGGAGGAAATTTTCATTTTTAGTGTTTATTGGATCTTTGGAGATTTTGTGCAACGTGTTTTTGGAGAACTGGAGCGTTGAGTTATTGGGTCATTAGATTGGGTAATTGGGAAATTGAAAAAACGTGTTTTTGAGGTAAGTACCTATCGGTTCACTGAGTATAATTTGGGTAAAAAATTTGTATTTTGAGTGGTCCTCTCACCAATCTTGGGGGGGAGGGGGTGAAATAATATTTTTATGCCTTGCTCAGGGAATTATATTATACTTTTCTAGTTGACCACCTTTTCGATTCAACTGCTCTGAATATTTTGAGATAATTTTTCAGTTTTTTTTCCTGAATGAATTCATTTGAAATTTTCTGTAGGTACCAGTTTACCGTCTATATGAATGGCCTACCCTGTAATTTGTTGGTATAAATTATATGTACTTTGATAGTGGCGTAGCCAAGGAGGGGGGCGACTGGGGCGATCGCCCCCATGACCTTTTTTAAAAAAATTTTTGAGCAAAAAAACGTTTTTTTTTGAACATTACAAATTCAATTTTTTCAAAGCTTCGCTCGAGCATGAACAAAATCATAATTATATCAACTAATTGAGGCAATTTTGCAAAAAATGCTCCCTTTTAACCCCTTCCCCTAAAACCTTCTAGTTATCCAAGGCTTCATACCCTCTTTGTACCCTTCTGAAATATAAGCTTCCAATGCTACTGCATAAATTTGTCATTATTTTTGGTTTTCAAGGTCAAAATAATTGGCATGGAAGTTGTTTGCTCCAAAATTTAAGTATTTTTCTGCAACTTTTACCTAAATATTTATGAAAATGATTCCAAATTTAAAGAAATTTTGTGGCGAGGGAGGGAGGGAGGGCTAAACTTGAAATTTTCTAAAAATTTACTTAGAATTTCTCAAAAAAATTTGAAAGCTCTGACCTCCCCCCCCATGAGACTGGCTACGCCACTGAAAATATGTAGTGAAAAAAATACTTGCTATGTTTCAAAACAACCACAGAAAATTTGACATAAAATCTCGTTCTTGCCCCCCCCCCCTCCTTGACAAAATCCTGGCTACGCCACTGTACTTTCGTTTATTATATTTTTTTTTGCTGTAAGACTAGTCTATGATCCACACACGTAAAAGTGTTCACCTACTGAAATTTTTTGCCAACGGAAAAAAATATATCAGATAATGTAGATAGCACCTGCGACATCCCAAAAAACCTGATTTCAATATGGCAGACTTGCACAAAGGGGGGCTGGATCCTCAAATGTGTGTTTTTGGGAATGAGGTCGCAACCAAAAAATTCAAAAGAGGTCAAATAAGGTACCTTTGACAGATACCAAATATGTAATTTTTTTCGCTGAGACTTCGCACAAATGGATTTTATTGCAATTTGAATGCAGTTTTTATGCATTTTTGACCATTTTTGACAGTTATACGCCCCTGTAACAACAAATACGACCAGCATACAAGAAATTCTTGCAAATTACATTAGGAAAGCTCATTTTAAATCGAAATTCGAAAAAACGGCTGAAAAATACCTGCACAATAAGAAGTAGTATATGGACTATGGAGTAGTTTTTGTGAGGTTCCCCCACTCTAAAATTTAATTTTGTAATTTTTCATCAAAAATACCTTGGGGAGGTGGTTCCCCGCCCCAAAATCTAATTTTGTCATTATTTATCAAAAATACCCGTGCGACCTATCAAAGTGAATTAAAATTCCGCGTAAAATTCAAAAATGATGCCCATTTCACATTTAAACCGGGGAGGGGGGTCTTCATACCAAAAATCCAATTCTATCACTTTTTTATCAAAAATACCCGTGTGACAGGTCAAAATGAATTGAAATTTCGCATAGAATTCGAAAATAACGTTCATTTTACATTTAAACTCATCGAGGGGGGAGGGGGTAATCGCCTCAGAATCTAATTTTGCAATTTTTTCTCAAAAGTACCCGTATGTCATATCAAAGTACCATTAAAATTTCGGGTCGAATCCGAAAATCATATCCATTTTAAAGTCCATTAAATTATGGCGTTTGATTATAAGTAGGTCAAGTTTTAGGGATTCTCTTTAGTGGCTATATGAAGGGTACAGGGAAAGAACCAGTCAACTCCCTTTTTTTTCAAAAATGAGATAATTATATATTCTGGTAGATAATTCTGAGTAGAATATCATGACATATTCGAATTTTTAAAATTTTCAAAATTGTGTCATGAAATTGTGTTCAAAAATCCGCTGTAAAGGGAAAAAAATAAGTAAGTTACATAAAAATGTGAAAAAACCAAGCAAATCCCTCACGTGACCAATATAACCGCGTGCGCAGCATTCCAAAGGTATCATATTCTTTTTTATTTTCATGGAAAGTTTCGTATTTATAATAAAATTGAAGGAATAATGCCGAATATTCTATTAAATTTCCTGGTTTTTAGTTTATAACTCGGGTAATTTTTAATATTTATTTTTCATCTCAAGATATGTTATTCTCAAATATATTACGCAACTATTGCAATATTTACATGCCCAGAAAAATCTTACTAATCATTTTCACATCGTTTCAAACTTTAAAATTCGATTTTCTCGAAATCAGCCAAAAAAGAGTTGACTGGTTCTTTCCCTGTACCCTTCATATGAGTTTTGTTTAATTCATTTTATTGACGAAACTCAGTAGATATGAAAATATACTACATTTAGACACACATTAAAGTATAGACATAGAGAATATGATCTCCTGAGCTTGGCGTGGGTGTGGATGCGCATTGTTTACCAACCAGAACCAATATAATCGATGTAGGTACATGCTACGCGAACATATATCTTATATCGGATATTGATCTGTAGTAGGTAGTTTTTTTTTACTGCCTGCTCTTACGAGTACGTTATCTGCGGTTTTATTAGAATGGTCGGTATTAATATACGTACGACCGCTAAACGAATATCGCCTATCGCTATACCGTTTACACATGTGGAGGTGTAAAAGTATAAAAATGATGTACCTTCGAGTGTAATGTGTAGCTGACGTAGCCATCGTATAGTAGTAATAAAATTGTAATATAAACTCTGAGATGAACGTCGTACATTCGCGAGACGAGAAGTGACGAAACTGTTTCTTCGAAAATTTCATCAGATTTTGTTCGCAAAGGTCTATTCTAAGCGTGCGTGTGTGTGTGCATTTTCGCCTCGAGTTAGCGACGTATTCAACACGTCGAAGTATACAAGTTAGAAAAGTGGTAGCTCGTGTAGCGCGGTTTGACGTACCGTCTAATAGCCTTAATAAATAACGTGCTAACATCTTGGCTAAAAACGGTTACATTTTTCTTTAAGTGGTCTGCCTTGTAACAACGCGCGTAGTCTACTCTGTAGGCGATTTTTCTTAAGGATTCTCGCAGTAGGATGTAAGGCAGATGTCGATGGTCTGCGATACCCGCACCCAGCTACCCAGCCATCCATCCACTCTACCCCGGTTGGGATACGTCTAACGTAATCCGAAGCACATTTGAACGGTTTATTGCACTGTGCTTGGTACGATTAGCCATTAGTACGAGTATTTAGTAGGTCTAGGTACAGTGGTAGATGGTACATAGACATACATACAGTACATAACCTTGTACCACATATTCCCCCATGAAATACTTCTCGCGATCGCGATCCCTCCATCCTCCCTATACGAGTATTTATCCGCGTGTGTAACGCAGCCATGTCCGCGTCGCGACCATAATGTGATTGAAATGTTGACGTTATGGTGTGTGTGTCTCTGTCTGTGTATCAGTTTCTGTATTACCTACTGGTATACTGGTATATAGGTACGTGAATGTAATGCTCTACGATAGTGTTAGTAATGTACCCTTAACCCAGTGTAAATGGTATTGACACGTATACGTGTATATGTTATTGGTTTATTTTATCGCATTTGAAGGGGTGAATGTGCTGAGGTGCTATACTCAGAGAGCCACGTAGTGATATCTAACTATGGATACGTTTACGTACATATAAACGAATGTACAGGGTGTTTCATAGCTGACGAACCTCCTTCCAACCAGTGGGTAGGTAACTCATCCTGAGTCAGAGTATGTATGTTTGCCTATCCTTTGAACTGCAGGGACTGAGTTATGATATTTGATAAATTTGTATTTGAAATTGGTTTAAGTACTTGATATTTTTTTTAAAAATTTATTATAATATGTACTGGGCGTGTATAATTGCCAGGATTTTTACGTCCAATTTTGGTGAGGAAGGATTGGGAAGAGGTTTAGATTTGGTGTTCAAATTTTTTTTATTAGTAATAGGATTTTTTATGGTTTTTTTGGTTCTTTTTTGATGGGTTTGGACTATAAGGCCCATTAGCCCAGCATCAGGGCTGTAAAAACGATGAAATTTTGGTTCTCGTTCTGTTCTCATTTTCAGAACTTTTGGTTTTTTGATTTCTCGCTTTTTTTTCAAAATTTTGTCCCCATTCTTGTTCTCATTTTTCAAAAATCGTTCTCATTCTTCAAATTTTTTGTTCTTGGGGGTTCGTTCTTCCAGTGACGTACCGAAGGCGTTTTCCAGGGGGGGGGGAGAAGAGGTGAAAATCCCAACTCAAATTCTCAAAATTCCCAACTACATACCTATAGCCGATATCAGAATTCCGGAGGGAGGGGGAGGGGGTAAGATTCAAATTTGCGAACCAATCCAATTTTTTTCAAACTTTTCCGGCTGATTTCTTAAAATTTACATGTAGGTACTGATTTTTCCCCAAGTCGCTAGGTTTTTTGATTTTTTTTTTACTCATTTTCATCATTTTTGCGAACTTTTGAAGTTTTTACAACCCTTACTATAAGACCCTTTTTGAGATAAGAAATCTGAATAAATTTTTCATTGGTTAGGTGCTCCAAATTATTATTTTTTTAAACCTACAAGCAATGTCATTGTAATTGAAAAAACATACGAAATAGTCTATTTGCCTTGAGCGAAGAAAGGGTAGAGTTTCGAAGGAAAATTATAATTTTACATCAATAAAATTTTGTAATTTCAATGTAAAGAATAGGGAGATGGATTTGGCCCGAGCGAAGCGAGGGCGAAAATTTTAGAAAACCTCAAATTGAATGTGCAATAAAATAATGTTTTGGAAAAATAAACTTTAATGAAAAATCGACTGTTTCTACTTTGAATTGATTAAAGCAGAAATATATCATGGTCGAGCGTAGCGAGGCCGAAGCTTTTGAAAAATTGGATTTTCAAATATCAAAAATAAGTTTTAAGGAAAATAAGAACAATGAAATAAATTGGAATAATTTTGAAGAAAAGTGCGAAAAAATCTCTTTTAAATTACAAGTAAGGTCAATTGGGGTAATTGTAAATTTTTCGGAAAATTGAACCGATTTTGTGATACTCTTTTTCGTTTTACTCTGTGAGTAAGAAAGCAAAGTGATTGAAATTTTTACCATGTATCAATGAATGTATAAGGAGTAATATGGCAGTTTGTTTTCATCGATTCGATTATTCATTCCGAAATTATGGACTTCGTTTACAATTGGACAAGAATATTTACATTTACCCCACAGTGGTGGGGTAAATGTAAATGCATACATTGTGCCTCATAAAAAACGTATCCCTCGGGTTTTTTTGCATAATTTGGAAAAAAATTATAGAGATTAAATATTTAAACGCGTGGAAAAACTAACTTGTAAAAAAAAAATCAAAAAAAATCAAAACCAAAAAAAATGATATTTTGTGTTTAAATTTGTGAATCCCATTTAAATAACACGTGTTTACAATTACCCCACACCTGAAAAATTTGATGGGTATTTGTAAATGCTGCAGAAAAATAATTTCTCAGCTTCAAAAATCATAAGAATTGAATTTCATCATTTTTGAATGTCCGTAGAACTAAATTAATGCATCAAACACCAACTTTTTTACTTTTTTCTATTTTTTCTCGAATTTTGAAGATTACGTAAATTGTGTGAAAATCGAAATTTGATATCATGTTTTTTTCATCGCGAAATTTTTCATCACAGCTGTCACCAAGGACCCGAAGTTTTTTATTATAGTAAGACCAATTATTCAAAGTTTTTATTTTTGGCAACTCCAGCTCGCTAGATGCATTTAAGTATTTACAGCACGACTTGTTTACAATTACCCCATGTTTACAATTACCCCAAATGACCTTACAACTATAAAATTTTTTTGGTTGACGAGTAAAAATTTTTAAATTGCAAGGTAATTAATAATTTTTTTTCTAAAAAAGAATTTATTACAACGGTTTAATAATTCTTCGCTGGGAAAATGATCAAAGTGAAAATTTTGTTGATTTCTGACTGTTCAAATAGGTAACCATTTTATTTATTCATTTTTCATTAAAAAAATAGATACTAATCGTCTTAACTGACATTTTTACTCATCACTTGGGAGAACGACCAATTTTGAGTTGGAAAAATAGCCAATTTTGAGTTGTGAAAATTACCAATTTTGAATTGGGAAAATTACCAATTATTGAGTTGGGAAATTTACCATTTTCGAGTTTGGAAAATTACCAATTTTGAGTTGGAACAAGTGAAAATTTTGTTGATTTCCAACTTTTGAAATAACTATATTTTTACTTATTATTTTTCATCAAAAAAATTAATCCCAACTGTCCAATTTTCCCAACTGATGTGTTGAAATGTTCACTTTTCCCAACTCACAAGTAAAAAATTTCCTCGGGGGGGGGGGGATCTCCCCCCTCCCCCTATCGGTACGGCACTGCGTTCTTCGTTGTTCTCGCAGCACGAATTTAAATTTAAATATTAAAATTCTTTTTTACTTGTAAAAAATCGAAAATTTCCCTCTCTCAAAATGTAAGTTTCCAGTAAAATTTTTACTTTTCTATCACAATTATGAGATATTATTACTCTTGAAGACTCAGAGTGTCTAACAACTCCTGTTCGTCCTGTTTGTACTGTTTTGGACTGAGTGGTCCTGTTTGTCCTGTTTTTGTACTGTTTTGGGGCTTTTTCAGTGAAAAGTCCTGTTTTGTAACAATTTTGAAATTCCACCCGCCAAAATAGAAAAAAAATTTCAATAAATGATCGTAATTGAAAAAAAATTAAAAAATAGCTAATTTTTTTTTAACTTTTTTTTTAGTATTACTATCTAATGTTCGTTCTTGTTTTTTATATACAGGATAAGATTTGTTTTTATTCTATCTTCCTTGTCCTTGAATTTTTTAAATAATTTTTTTGCTCATTTCCAACAATTATTGAAAAAATTCGTTTCAATTTTTTTTTGCCAGAATAGGATTTTTTTGGTGGGGGGGGGGGTACAAAATCGATCAGAGCCGATTTTTTAAAGGTCCTGTTGAAGGTCCTGTTTGTCCTGTTTAGGGGTTTTGAAATTTTGTTAGACACCCTGGAAGAGAAATAATTGGTATTTTTATTTGCATAATTGGTAATAGTAAACAATAAAAATATTCAAAGGTGAGAACAAAAAAGAACCATGAAATTATTGTTCTTGTTCTCATTCTCATTCTTGTTCTTTTCTGATCATTTTCATTCTTGTTCTTTTAACACTCTCAACTGCTCTCAAAGTTTGTTCTCGCTTACGTTCTCATTCTTCAAATTTTTGGTTCTTTTTTGTTCTTGCAGCCCAAGTTTTTATTTTTTAGCCACTGGAATAGTTGTGGCGTTTTCAGAAATGTTGAGGTTTTGTCTTTCTTGTTTTAGGTTTAGGCAAAGGAAAAAGAAGTGTTGGGCGGATATGGGTTCAGAGTTGCAAAATTGGCACCGTGGTTTTGTGTTTGAAGATATAGGTGGTTGTGGGTGAGTTTTGTATGACCAATTCTGAGGCGTGTAATGATCATTTCTATTGAGCGGTTAAAATAGGAAAATTTTTTCCATGGTAAAACAGGTTTTTTGTGGGTATGAAATTTATTATCAATTTTAGAGTTCCATGAATTTTACTAGTTGGTTAATTATTAAATTTTATTTATAGTCGGTACAACGAAAGAAGGCACTTTTCCCCTAAGTTCTCCCACCACAAAATTTGAAAACGTTGAGTTGTGATTGGACGAAATTTGAAATCAACGCGCGTCGTTGGTTTCCGCTTTACGATTCGAGTAGGGGAAAAGTGCCTTCTTTCGTTGTACCGACTATAGTATGGTTTTGACGGTCACTAAAAAAAGCTCTACAATTCATTTTAATTAATTTTAAATTTTTTCAAAATTTTTGGAATTTCGAATTTTTGGCAATTTTTGAAGAATTGAAGGCTCTTGCGCGATCAGAACATAATGAATCGATTTTGAAATTTTTCATTTTATTTTCCTAGTCTATCCAGCCAACAACTTTTGCAGGAGGTAACTTTTCAAAAATCAGAATTTTTGATTTTTTGGCCCACCCTAATGTATTTGTAGGGTAATTTTTAATGGGTTGAGAAAGTTGGTTTTTGATAGTGGTGGGAGGGTAATTGGTTTTTTATACTCTGTCATTCTTAAATCAGTTTCAGAAATATTCAATTTCCAGTGGGCATTTAATTTGTTCGTGAAGGAGTTACGGTAAGTCAATGTTATAGTTTTTCAGACTATTTTGGAGAAGATACATAAATCGAAATTGTTCGTTTTTTATGCTCTACAATTTTTTTCAACTTTTTTTGTTGTAAGTACGTAATTTCAAAAGTTATAGCCGAAACCCTAAAATTTGAACCCCCTTTCCCCCTCCTCCAAAATGGGGACAAAATACCCGCCAATTTTAAGGAAGTTCGGGGATATTGAAATATACATACCCTGCTAGGCTCATTATACGAAACTTCCTCTTTCTGCTAATTTTTTTTGGGGGTGAAAACCTAAAATGTCCGTACTATGTATACGTGTTGCTGGTTGCTGTACTATGTATGAGTGTTGCTGCAAAACGTAATTTTCTACCTATCTTGGTTGTCGGGTAGCGCACGTTTGAAAATGCCCAGCAAAATTCAGAAAAAAATTTTCGAAGAGCATAACTCAACCCCTGCTGTTCAAAGGTGCAAACATACATACTCGGACTCAGAATGAGTTGCCTAATCACTCGTTAGAAGGAGGTTCATCGGTTATGAAACACCCTGTATACCTAGTTACCTACTACTCTATGTGATGATGCGGAAAATACCGATGTACTGGATGTACATGTACATCGAATAAAATGGACAAATTAACACCCCCGCACCGTTCCGTAACTCTTTAATAAACTGTGTAACTGTGTTAAGTTTACAAAACACCTCGCTAAACGTATACTCTGTTCCAAAGTTATACGCGTATTCGCGATTTTATAGTACGAAGTATACGTATTATTATACGTTATTTATTTATCGATAATTACCATCGCTCACGTCATGCAGCGTGCAAGAAATTAACAGAAAACTTTGTCAATTAAGATTTACGTGGCAGGCGCATGGACTGCAGGAGGGCTCGAATTAGTTCTTGTTGCAACTTATATCGTATAATTCGATACGAAAGGAAATCGTAATCTCGAAACGATAAATCATTATTATGGAATAGGTACTAAAAATAATTTTCCTAGTAACTTCGGCTAAAAATTTCAAATCCCCTGTTATTTTTTTAAAAATTGAATGATACAATAAGGTTAGCAAAATTTTTTACCATGAAAATTATTGTTCATGTGTTCTTGCTTATGCTTTTATGGAAACCCTTCACGAATTTGACTGGAATTCAAATTTGTTTAGAGTAAAGGCTAGGAAACAAAGGAAAATGAATATTATGTATGTATATTGAGAATAAATTTTATTTGAAAAAATGAATAAATTTCAAAATCTTAATTTTTGTCCAACTTAAAAATTGAGGGTGCTATAAAAAAAAAAATCATAAAAAAATCCTGCAGAAAATCAGTAACAGGGAAATAAATAGTATTTCAGGGTGTCCTTTTTCTGAAAAATCTAGAAGTAAAGGAATTCTGTAAACCTAGAAAAGTAAGGGAATTTCGGAATTTTTCCTTTTATTTTTCAAAAAATGGAAAGAAGGATGAATCATTTGGAAATTGTTTCTATGTTTTTATTAGGTACAAAAATCACGATTTGTAAAATTAATTTTTCGAGGTACACCTCATTCCCATGATTGAAAATATTTTTTGGATTTTTTTTTTGAGGTTGTTTGTCTCTTCAGTTTAAAGGATAGGCAACGTGTTCATCAAATTTATTTTTAGGGAGCCCCAACCGATTTCAGATCCGGACACCCCATATGGTTTTCTCATACCTAATAATATTATTATCTAATATCAATAATGGCAACTTACCAATAAAATTACTCTGAAATTTTCTGGTAGACGGATTTAAAGGAGCATCGACCAAATTTCTGGATTTCTCTCGGCGGCTACATTATGTTGGAAGATGGTGCTGCTGGAATTAAAATCGGTATTCGGTATTGCTAATTTCCCAAGTGTAACGACTAACAAATGACTAGGTATACAGACAAACTAAACACACGATTTTTTGAAGCAGTCATTGTTGATACTATTCGTTTACGAGGACGAGGAGAACGTCGACGACAATCAAAAAAAATGTAATATCTACATCTACATTATATCGATATATACGTATCTAATTTCCACGAAAAAAAAGACCTCTAACCCGATGGCGTAGGTATATGACACGCCGAAAAAAATCGTCGTATACAAAGCACCCTTTCGTTGATGAGAAAACTTCCATTCCTGCTTCGCTCGTGTGTACGGACGTACGTATACGCCGTAGTGTATGTGTGTTTTAGTAATAAAAAATTAACTATATTAAGAATTAGCATGTCCGGAGCTTATTATCAGAGGATAATGTTGTGTTTTTTCCTAAATTCAACAGGATCTTATCGCAAATGAAGATCTTATATTCTTGGACATAGCAGAGTGTCCTTTCGACGAGCTTTCATAAATGTACGCTGTGCGAGTATAGAAAGGGAGCGAAGTGCGGCGAAGAGCTACGATGGGGGGTTTATTTGTGTCTGTGTGTTGATAATGGGTTACGTCCGATGATACCTGAAGCCTCACACGCGAGCTTATACTTTTCGTGCCTTACCAAAGACAAACGAATGTACGATGTACATTTAACGACGCAGCCGTACGCGAAAAAGATGTTATCTTTTTTTGGTTACTTTTTGCGTTCAATAATATTTTTTTATGACCTTAATAAAAAATGTACTCGAATAACGCGTTAACGTATATATATACGAGTATACCGAAACCAAGCGTCGTGTTCTCTCCTATCCTGACCCCTCTCCTCGTAATATAGGTATCTGTTTTGAGTACTTCGACGTTTATTACGGTATTTTTCTTTTATTAAATTTCAATACTTTAGTTTCTTGTTTCAGGAATCGGATACTTAAATGCTTTTTTGTTTCATTTTTAGTGACGAATACGCGATTCTTTATTGCGAAAGCAAACGTTTTTCCTCAAATACGTATTTGTAGGGTTTAGGGAATTTCATCAGGATTCGATTGTGAGTCGAGAGGATATTGATACTTGAAAAATTGAATTCCAAGTGTTGATTACCTTCGTACGAGCCAAATTAAAAAAATCCATGATCAAATTTTTTTTGCATGAAACGAAAACAGTCTTTCAATATTTTACGTAACTTTTCAACGCCCTCTTGGGATGCTGTTGGGTATTTATGCTTATCTACATTCCCCACTAATACAATTTATCATCAAGTTTCTCCATTATTATTTATTATTTTTTTTTTTCAAGAAGAGAGAAATAAAAATGTTAGTACATGTGTGTTTTTCCACTTTTATAAAGTATTGACGAAAAGAAAACATTTTTGAAAAAATTCTCCTCCGGGCAATTCCATTTAAACTCGAACCAAAAATGAAGTCGGTTCTTCCGATTTCGCTCAATTTTTTTACGAGTTTTCCTTGATGGTCTATTCACATAAACACGATCATTTTCCTTCTTACCTTCAAGGGAACTTGGAGGTGGGCCTCGTAATTTTTATGTAATTGCCATTTTTTGCCAAATTACTCAACTTTGAAGGCTCATATCTCGAGATCGGTTGTACTTGGAAGAAAATTGTTTGCGAGGTTTGAAGGATAATTATTACGAGATTGAAAAACGATAATCGCATTTTGAAAATTTCAAAGTTGAACTTTGGTAGTGAAAGCTCAACTTATAACGTGTGGCATATCGATTTTCACTAATTTGAGGACGTAGAACTCGAATATCGACTTACATTTTAATGGGACCCCCTCCCCGCAGTGATGAAAAACTGAAATGATATTAGTTCCAGTTCCAGTTCCAGTTCCAGTTTCAGTTCTCAAAATTTTCCAATTCCAGTTCCAGTTTCAGTTCTCAACATTTTTTAGTTCCAGTTTTCAGTTTCATTTTCAGTTCCAAATACCAGTTATATAATTTCAGTTTTTTAAATTTTGAAGGACAAAAAAAATGTAAAATTTTCTGCTAAATTTGAACTTTGTTGTTTTTCCTTTTCGATTCAAAGTACAATTTTTTCCCTTTTCAAGCTCAAAACAGAAGAATTCTAGAAAAAAAGTCATTAGTAATATTTTTCAAAGATGTTGTGACTAACTCCTGAATTTTTCAACAAAAAATTTGAATACTTATGTATGAGAGGATGTCTTTAATTGGATGACATTTTCGAGTTTACAACACAATTTTTCTTTATTCACTTTTCGAAGTAAATTTTCATGGTTTGAGGGTTTTTAGTGTGGTTTAGTAAATTTCAACATCAAAATTTTGACTTTTTCAAGTCATATTTTAAATACGTATAAAAATTGCAACTGCTGGAACTGGTATAAAACTGAAATTAATTTTAGTTCTAGTTCCAGTTTTTTTTTTCAATTTCCAGTTTTCCATCACTGCCGCCCCGTAATTTTTTAAAATATTCAATTCCGTGTTGATCAGTCAAGACGGGGGGGGGGGAGCTAAATCAAAAAGTAGGTCGATATTCGAATTCTACGTCCTCAAATTAGTGAGAATCGATATGCCACACGTTATTTTCATTTCTTAACATACTTTCCCCCAAAATTGGTGGGCTAGGGGGCATTGAAGGGTCAAATCCAAAAAATAAGCAAATAGTCGAACTAAGTGCTCTCAAAAACCTAACAAACGACAGGTCACACGTTGTTTTTTATTTTTTTTAAATTTTGACCTTTATTAATGGGGCTGTTGGGAGGGTTTAGGGAGGTCGGATGAAAAAACTATTGGTTGAAAAAAAGTAGAAGAGGGCTACTTACTGCAATTTTTTCAGCATTTTAAATGGTAGCTTTCATCTTTTGTACTTATGAAAGTTACCTTTCACCGCCAAAGTTCAATTTTGAGCTTTTCAAAAAGTGACTATCGTTTTTGAATCTCCTATCAATTCTCTTTCAAATTCCTCAAATAGTTTTCCCCTAAGTACAAACGATCTCGAGATATGAACCTTCAAAGTTGGATAATTTGGCAAAAAAATCGCAACTGCATAAAAATTACGAGGCTCACCCCCAGCCCCCTTGAGGGTTTGAAGGGAAATGATGGTGGTTATGTTAGTAGACCAACAAGGAGAACTCGTAAAAAAATTGAGCGAAATCGGAAGATAATGTGGAATAACACTTCCAAATAATTTTCTCACATCTAACTCAATTCGTCAAGAAAATTAGGAAATATACTGAAAAAATCAGAAACAATTTATTTTCCCATCAATTTTTTTCTTCAAAATTTGTGATTTTAAAAAAAATTTAATTAATTTTTTCGAACGTAGTATCTATTTTACAGTTCACTCGATTCTCCTAATTTTCAGTCTTCGCTTTAAAAATATATGCCTATACGTCTATGATTAAAGCCCATTTGAAGGGGGTTTTTGAAAAAATTTAATTCTTCATCTGTCGAAATATTAATCGTGGCAAAGGCGGCGATCTGAAAGTTTCCCGAGTAAATCTCAATGATTCAGAAATTTGGAATGAAGATAACATGCAAATATGTAGACAAAATGAAGAGGGTTCCCAAAAGTCACACTGGTATACTTTGCTTAAACACGTTTTAAACAAAAAATTGACTTTTTTTCGTTTTTTATGCACGATGAAGTGCATCACTGTTGTATTGTAGATTTTTTGTTTTTATTTTTGCAGTGATCGTGGTGTGAGGAACTTTTTGCAGAACCAATGAATGACCAATACTTGAAACACGCAAAAATTTATTTAAAAAAAATAATATAAAATAATCGATCAACTTGAAAATTTATTGTTGCTGTTGCTGTAAACGCTCATAAATTTAATGCGGTTTTTTTTTCAAAATTTTTAGAATTGATAAATGACATTATTCACAGGGATACTTTTTTTTCTAAACTTGGGATATTCTCTGTTAATTTTATTAAAATTTGTTCAAAATTTATGGTTTTCTTGTGATTTTCCCGAGCAATGCTCGAGCATTAGAGCATGTCACGTTTCGGTGCCTATAAAACACGACTGACAACTATCAAAGGCATGTTTTGAAAAAAAATTTCAGAGATTTGTTTTTTACGAGTACGTTCGAACCCTTGGGCGACGTACGCTTTTTCAACGTGATTAATTTTCATTTTCAATTTAAAAATTTCCATTTTTCGTTCTAAAATCGAAGGCACGCGGAGGTGCGAGGACAAAATGAGGGGTGTGATAATGTGTAAAGGAAAGCCATATGTTACCATAAATGCGAGCAACTTTATCATTGATCGTTGTGTGTACGTAGGACGAACTAAACTGTATTTTAGGCGTTTTTTTTTACTCGCATTATTATTTTATTCTCGGACGCTATCGCGAATTAGGTATATAGGGAAAAATTATCGAGGGCTGTGCGGCGATTAATCGAGTTCAATTTTTTTGGTGTTTGCCGCTGGAAAGAGAGAGAAAACCGTTGGTCGTCTCGGATAAAAAATACGAATAAATTAATTTCACGAATAGAGCCGCAGGAGGAAAATACACGAACATAGGAGAAGAACGAAATTCGTTACGGTATTTGAGCATCGTTATGTGCTGTGCGGATACAGAGAGCAACGCAACTGTAGCAAAAAGTGCAGAGAGAGAAAGCGCCGAGTGTGAGCGAGAGAAACGAACGCGTATACGTTATAGGCGAAAATCGTAAATTATTTCATATTCGAAGGCACTCTCTGTTTTGTGACAGAAAAGCACACGGCGCGGCGCTAAATGAAAAATGGCTTCGGTAATCGCGCGTCCATCGAAAGGTGTTCCATAGTACGAGAGACTTGCGCTGGCGCTGCAATGCCAGGCAGGGTCGAAGGCTGCGAAATCGTTAAAATTGTTACCGGTATAGATGGCAAAAAAGAGGAGGCAGTGCAAAAAAAAACTCGAAATCCGGTCTTGTATTCGTATCAGCAGCGTAGCTATGGCAGCTTCGAAGCACAAAAACAAAAAAAAAGAGGATACGTATTGACCGAAAAGTAAATTTCGTATTCGATATGAAAAGTTTTTCGCTTTTTATTTATTTTTTCTTTCAAATAGGTACTTGTTTTATTCGCGTTTGCGAGGGTGGAACGAGTTTAGCCCGTTACGGGGAAATACCCGTACCCGTTCGCCGATCAGCACCTTTTCAATCGCGCCCACGAAAGTATTAGCGATTCGTGCTCGTACATTAGGTACCGAGTAGGCGAGTACTGGTTTTTTTGGCGAATCTCTTTCTCTACCTTTTTGTCTTACCATCGCCCATGTGTTTTTTCTTCGACTATGTTCCGGTGTACCGGGCCACTACTATGTAGAATAATATCCATTTTCACGAAATAAAGCAGCCTTGTCGAGGGGGTTGAATGATGAGCCCGCGAGTCGAGAGTGTTTGCATAATGCGCGAGTTAATTAACGAGACCGGTTTTGCATTGGCGAGCGCCGCGAATTTCACGCTCTCAGCTGTCTTGCGATTTGCACCGGACAGTGATACGCGACTTACACCGGTCCGATGATGGCAGTGTGTCATCGTGTCGTATAATTCGTATTTATACGTATAATAAACCTAGTCTATTCAGTTTAAATCGAAATGTTGATGTTGCGATGACTTAAGATCATGACTATAAAATTATTGTGCTAGGTGTTAATGTGTGGTGAAAATACGAATGTGAATTTTTTTCGTGGTGCAATTTTCATGTTTCGTGAACTTTAAACTTCAGGAGGTAAGAAAATGGTGCTGAGATTTTCATAGGACACGAAATATTACAATATACATAGACTAATTTAGGTATAGGTAGGACTGGTTCCACGAAATGATTATAGGGTGGGGAGGGGGGGGGGGGTTGACAATTCAAAAAAATGGCATTTTTCGTTTTTCCAAGACTATATTTTTCTAGGTGGAAGAATCATGAAATTCTATCTTCATTTCTTCAAAAATATTTCTCTATTTTAAAACAATTTTTTCAAAAATTAAAGACATTATTTTTTGATTTGGCTCATTTTGAAGGTTATTTTTTGATTTTTTGCAGGCCCCGTAGTCAGGATCGTTTGGAAGGGGGAGAAAATGACATTCGGGGGGAGGGATAGTAAAAAATGAGACAAATTAAATGATACCTCCCCCATTTCACAAAAAATTTACATTCATCTTTCCAGCTACAATAATTTTTTTTAAAATTCATATTATTCACTCAAAATTTTCAAAATCAAAGAAAATTTTCTTGACATTAGGAAAATTTTTTGATGAAATTTCCCAACAAATTTTAGTAGGAATACTGCTAATAAACTTTTCACTAAATAATTTCAGTTCATTTTAATGAAAAAAATTTTGTGATTCACTTCTTAAACCATTGAATGAAAAGCGTGAATTTTTTGAAAATTGCGGGAATCAAAATCCAGTTGGCAGAACTGCCGTGAAAATTTTTGAACAAATATCATTAAAAATTTCATCAAAAATTTTATCACCCGACCAAAAAAAAAGTTTGATTCGCAATTTTTTAACCAGCTTGTAAAGGACAAAAAATGTATCCAATTTCAAAGTCACTTTTGTGTGGAGTGTATAGAAACTCAAATCGCATATTTCAAAAGATCACCAATGTTTCCAGCAGGTGGTACTATCCAAAAGTTTATTAAACTGTTTTTTTTTTTTTTTAATGACATAACTTTGAGGTCTCCTAAATCCTAGTTTTGTTTTTCTCGGGGTAAGAAGAACAGAGGGCTCGACAATTTTTGAGAAAGTCTCATACGGTACTCAGAGTAAACTATCTTATCAATTTTCGTCAAAATTCAAGATCTGTTTTTTTTTCATCCACTCTAATTCATATTTTTTACATGCAAAGAACCAAACAGCATTTTTGATCATTTTTCCAATTTTTAAATTTTTTTTACGAAGATAAAAAATTAGAAAAACGTATAAGGTCATGGTAGGCATAGAATTGCTGGTCGCTGTCCAAAATCACGCTATGCTGGTTTAGAATTTGATAAATTTTCCAGCCTTATTCATTTTTTCTATTTTTTAAATGTGAGTTTAAAAAAAACTAATGAAATATCGCCCAACCTGAATCAAAATTGTAAAAATTCATCTCAAAAGTTATCAAGTGCCACAACATTGTAAGAAAAACATTATTTTAGAATAATCTATGAGAATTATTGAGTATTTGTCAGGATTTCTAAAAGTTCTGACGTTTGAAATGAGATTTTCATAAACTTGGCATTTTAATGAGAAATTTATTAGAATTAAAGAATTTTTAAAGTGAGTACAATTTTCAACATTTTCAATATTTTAAATGGAAATTGATTCTGATCGAAATTTTGAGCGTATGGAATCAGATGATCCAATTGAAAGGATGCTATAGAGGCAGCATTTCCATATTTTGGTTTTTTACAAGGAGTTTTTAACAAATTTCTGCAGGAGGGCAAAAGATTGCTCCAGGGGGGCAATGCCCTTTGCCCCCTGACATCATTGGATACTGTTTTGTAAATGTCCATCCCCTCCTTAAAGGTGGGGGTCGGTTATAGGGGATGAAAAAATTGATTTTTTAGAGAATTCTTACAGTAATCCGTCATGAATAGATAAATGTGAAAAACCATCTCAGTCTCAGTCAACCTATTACCCAAAAAATGAGAAATTCTGGGAAATTAATTATTTTTCGACAAAACTACTTCCTGCAAAAGTTACGACTGATGTGAAATTGATTTTTTTTTAAAATAATGCCTTACCTTCGGCTCACAATCCCACGCAAACGAGCTTTCATTTTTTTTACTTTTTTACTTCACTGAGTACAGCTACAGTATAATCAAAGACTGTCCAAAAATGAAGTTTCCATGTTCTCGAAATCTACACACTTATCATTATACATAACGTAAAAGAAAATGTGGGAAAATTTGGAAAAAGTAATGAAAATGTGTTTTCAGCCTTGAAAAGCTCAACTTTTTTTCAGGGTATCAATTCTCGGGAAAACCGGGAAAAGTCAGGAAATTTTAATTTTCTCTGGAATCTCTTGAAAATCCAAAAAATGAATAAATCATTTAAAAAATCGATTCTTTGCTTATTTTATTATAAATTTAGAAAAAATTTCGTCCTCGCTCCGCTCGGGCCAAATTATTACATCTTTTATCTAGGTAATTTTTTTATTCATCATTTTTTGTTGACAGTAATGTACCATAAAATTAATACTAAAAATGCATGTCTTCCTTCATTAAATTATAAATGATTCAAAAAACTTTCCCTCCCTACGCTCGGGGCAATTGACACTCTTTTTTTCTACAATATCGAATTAGACTTCGTTTAAATATATTAAAAGTTAATTTTTAAGAACTTTGTGTTTTTAATAAAGACTTAGCTTTTGATGATAGAGCAAAGAAAAAGTGCCATGGTGCCTTTTGACAACGATGTTGAGAAAAAGAGGAGGGAATGGAACAGAGTTCGAAATTATTGGCCATGTTTTGGGAAACATGAATGAGGGAAAAGTGGTGAATTTTTATCTTTTGAAGATTTTTTTTCGTGAAACTTTTCACCCTCGCTTCGCTCGGGCTCAACACGTTTATACGTATGTTTCCATAAAATGATTTATATTTTACCTCCTCATTAATTTTTTTATTTATTGGTACAAACTTAAAAATTGCAGGAGATAGCGTGAATTTATAAATTTGAGGCATGTGTTTTTCATTTTTTTGGTGTGGGGGAGGGGGTGAAGAACTTTTTGGGTTTTCAGCCCAGAAAAATCCGAAGTTTCATTTGCTTGATTTGGTCTTTTTATTTGAAATTTTCTCTGTATAGGAAATGAATTTAAATTTTCAAATTTTTGTGGTGAGGGCGAGTTGAGTGGGCTTAAAAATTTTCAGAATGGGATTTGAATCTTTTGTTTGGCCCGAACAGGAGCATCTAAAGATCTCGTAAAAAGTATCCAGTGATTTTGAAAAAAAAAATCGTTGGACTCCATCATTCTTTTGCAAAATTTCGAGATGTAAGTACATCACTTGAAAAAATCCCCCCTCCCCCCCGGTTTACGAATATCATATGTAAAAGGTCTGGAAAAATTAGAAAAATTAGTCTGGAAAACCTGGAAAAGTCAGGGAAAATCATTTCTGAAATGTAGTGGACATCCTGTTCTTGAAAATTGAAATTTCTTTTTTTTTAATTTTTTCTTAAACCGTTTGTTTTTCATGTTTTTGTCCCAGTTTTTTTCAGAGGTACTTACTTTACTGATTTTTTTTTTTAATATTCAGGGAAGCTGTCTGTGTAATTCATTGTAGGGAAATTTCAACTTTATCCCCAAAATTTCGTCTATTCATTCAAAATCAGTATACTATAGTATTATGAAAATCCTCGTGTTTTTACATACAAAGAAAACTTTCTTGAATATATTGAAAAATTTAAAAAAAAAAATTGGTCAGGTAGTTCTGAAAAAAAATTTGGCAAAAACATGAAAAACAAAACTTTTTAGGAAAGAGCTTTTAAAAGAAGAAATTTCAATTTTCAAAAAAGTTGAGTTTTTTAAGAATGAAAAAGATATTTCATCACTTTTCCCTAATTTTATCACATTTTTCATACTGTCGGCAAATGATGGAAACTTCATTTTTGGGCAGTCTCTGATTATGCTGTATCCAGTGAAATCAAAAGTTGTAATTATTTCCATCGTTACCGAGAATTAAGAAATAAATGCTCAGAGTTGTGTGGAATTGTGAACCAAAAGTAAGACAGTATTTAAAAAAAATCAATTTTACCTCAGTCGTAACTTTTTCAGGAAGTAGTTTTGTCGAAAAATCATTCATTTTCCAAAATTTCCTATTTTTTGGATGTGACATTGACTGAAAAAATTGATATAATTGTGGGTTTTGACATTTACCTATCTATGCATGACGGATTACTGCGTGCATTCTCTAAAAAATCGATTTTTTTTATCTCGTATAACTTACCTTCACCCCTCAGGAAAAATGTTGACGAATGACCTTGCAAATAAATCGAGAAAATACATGAAAGTTAAATCTTATTCCACTCAAACTTTTTTTTTTGTTTCAAAAACCCAGCAAATCAAAAAAACGAAATATTCCGAAAAAAAATTCGGAGAGTTTAAAAAATTGAGTAAGTATTCAACTTGAAAATCTGTAAAACTTGTTTTGGGATATTGAATGATTTATTATTGGATTTAGCATTTATACCTACCCGAGTACGCAATCTTATACTTTTTACTGTTGTTTGGGAAACACAATGAAAAACGTAAGTTTTTTTTTTGGTCATAATTGCAATTTTTCAGAAATTCTTGATGGATTGAATACATTATAGGTATGTCGTTCAGAGATATTGAAAAAATACAATACAATATCTAGGATTTTCCAAAAGTCACCAACTTATTATTTGAATTGTAAAATAACTTTTTTTCAACGATTCAAACGTGGATCTACCCGGGAGGTGGGATTTTCACTTCCAAAGAAGTCGAAAAAAAAACTGTAAATGGTTTAAAAATGGCCGTTTTTGATTTCATTTGGATGACACATTTCTGTGTATTTTGTTGAATTCTTCCAAAAATCATGCCATTTTTACTTTTTTTTTTCATCGTAAAAACCTCGAATTTTCTGATTTTCTCATTGCACCTTTGTATTTTGGCCCCTCATTACATGATTTCTCAATTTCTCATCTCTAAAATCTTCTGAATCAGCGATTATGATGATCAATTGATCATTGATTTGAAATTGGAATTTTTTGTTTCTAATATTTCAAAAATTGACGCCCAAGGGAGCCTTTACAACCCACCTTCGTCGATTAAACTGAAATTTGGCTCACTGAAAGAGTGTATCATCGACATCCCAGAACCAAAGTTTGAGCTTCCCTTGATTACCTATACTTTCAGCAATAGTGCATTGGAGAAAATCAGATCGACTCGAATTTGGTAGCAATCTATTCACGAGAAAGGGTTAATTTTCGGATCAATTTTCCCATTTTTACAGCTTGATTTACTATTCTTATGTGAAATGAACAGCTCAATAGCCTATTTCAGCATTTTTGAAAATTCGCCAAAAATCGTTAAGTTTATTTCGAAATCTCAAAATTTGGGTACTCTTTCAGTGAGCCGAATTTTGGCTGAATTGTCATGGACAGGTTATTCCCTTATTATCGCTGAAACGCTTGCTTTTTTTAAAAAACCTATTTGACTTCCTCTAGTGATTGTTCAAAAAATTTTCAATAATTTTCGATTTTGAGCACCAGTCTTAATGCTCTTGCATTCCAGACACTAATTTTTCATTTGTCTAATTGTACTGGAATTTTTTTTTCACTCGATGAATACAATAATTTTGCCGAAATTTTATGTAAAATTTCATTTTCAATCGAATACATGAACCCGAATCTCACTTCGCTCTTGGTTATGATATTTCATTTTGAATCGTCAGTTCGAAACATGTCAATATTTTCAATTCTTTTAATAGTTTAATTTTTAGAACTTTGTTGTTTCCTTTTCTCAGGGCAACATTTTTCGGAGCAGTAATGGGAAAATCACGGAATTTGTAATTCGAATCACATCATTTTTTCAGAAACATTTTTCGAATCACTTTTCTTGTTAAGTCAGATCGAATTATCATTTGTACCTAATTGTGATTTCTATTTCTTCGATTAATAAAACAATCACAAGTTTGCAACGCAATTTAATGTAAAATTCAAATTCTCAAATCGAATGGAAAAAGAAACCTCGAAATTTTTGCGGAAATCTCTGGTGTTTGGTGTATGCTATTTCATGTTTGAATCGAAACACTTCGAAACATGTGCAAAGTGATTTGAATCA
>JAVBJF010000645.1:0-109006 GCA_033439095.1 Pseudococcus viburni | reverse complement strand
TGAAATATTGAAAATGTTGGTAAATTTTTCCAAATATTTATTGGTGATTTTTGAAAGATTTTTAAGAAATTCTGATTTTGAAAATTTTTCCTAAAATTTAAGGATTCAAACTGTTTAAAATTTTTGACAAATTTTTGCAAATGACTTATTTCTACGATCAAAGAATTGTAAATTTTTAAAATAATTTTTGCAGAACAAATATTGGAAGTTTTCAAAAATTTTTATTGATAATTGAATTTTTTGAATTTTTACAATTTATAGAAATGTTTGCAGGTTTTACGAATTCCCACAAATTGGAAATTTTCCAAGGTCTTCGCAAATTCGCACTTGAATTTTTTTTAATTTTCAGAAATTCCAAGTAGTCAAAATTTTTTTAAATTTTCGTAAAATGATTATTTTTAGAAATTGTTTGTAATTTTTCAAAAATTTTACAAATTTTCTCAACTTTATTCTTATACCTGTAAGGTAGTAGATACTTCAATTTTTGAATGAGTAAATTTTTTATCCGGAATTTTCATAAAATTTCTAATCCAATTGTACGGAGAATTAAATTTTGTTATTTAAACGATAAATTTAATCAATTTTCGAGGTCAAAATGCTAGAGTGAATGGATCGTTAAAATTCAAGATGTTGTGATTTAAGCTTTCTTCATACAAAAATTTCTGATTTACTTTTTTTTGAGCTGGATTCCTTTCATTTTTTTTCTTTTTCAACTTTTTTTTTCAATATTGATCTATTTTTTTATTTTTAATGTAGCATTTTATCATTTTTCTTTCTCATTTTTTTTTCAATTTTGACCTAATTTATTAATTTATAAGTTTTCTCACTTTCATTAATAATTACAAAAATTTTTACCAAATTTTTAGATTGGAAAATTTTCATATTTTTTTTGAACTGAAAAGCATATAGGTAGCCTACCTAATTTTTCACGTGTTTTACAAACTATTAGTCCTCGTAATTTTTTTCGATGAAAAATGTGCAAATACGAATTTTTCAGGACAACATTTTACATCATTTTCAGCGAGTAGAAATTTTTTTTTGAAAAATCTATCACATTTTTTTGAATTTAATCAAATTGTAAAGAAAATGATTGAGAAAGGATATGGATTGAGTTGGAGAGAGAAAAGTACATTCTGGACCCATTCTTCTGATTACTCCTCTCTCCCTCCCCAAATTTTACTGAAAAAAATTTCAAGGGATTTATGTACCCTTATAAGGAACTACAAGCTGATAGATCTGTATTTACGTAAATAATTAAAAATTAAAAATTTCCTGAAAAAAAGTATGTCGAGAAAATGAGAGAAAAAAGACGTAGTTTTCCTTTAAAATAAAACGTTTTTGATTCATTGATATTTTGATAGGCGAACTCAAGGAGAGGGCTCAGGAGGCTCAATCCCCCCCCCCCGGTCGCCAAGGAAATTTTTTATCATAAAAATTTAAGAAAGAAATGCATTCATTGCTTTTCGAATATAATTTTTCAAAAAAAAATTAAGGATCCATTTCTTGAATGAACATCATATTTCTCCAAATCTGAATCGAATTTTGTAAAAATTCATGCTTTTTTGAACCAGTGAAATAAATTTTCCTGAAAATCAGTGATTTTTCACGGATTTTTTTGTCAAAACTGACTGATCTCTCAGACAATTCTTAACTTATCAGAAAAAATCAATAATTTTTCGGGTGAGAGACCAGTGAAAAGTCACTGACTTTGAGTGAAATTCATTTCACCGATTCAGGAAGGTAAAATTTCACTCTAATTTGACTGATTCAGATTTAGAGAGTACTTCAGTGCATTTTATCGATTGTTTGTTCCAAAAATCGCAAAATTTCTTAATTCTTTGCTCAATTTTGTACTTGTATCATCGGTCTAATTAAAAATTTTCAGAATTCGCTACCCAAAATAACAGATTACTGAATTTTTCAATACATTTTGATCCCCCCCCCCACACACATTTTTCTCCAATTCAGCTCCTCCCTTAGACAATTTCTGGGTGCGTTTATGGAAATTTTGTATCGATTTTCAAAAGTTGAAAATATTTTCAATTTTTGACAGAAAAATAACACGTTGTTGTAATTTAGGTTCCTGAACAGGGCAAGACTGAATCGAAGGAGAAAGTAGGGCCTGTTTTTGTTCAGAAATCAAATTGCTTTTTATTCGAGTAAATAACCCTATTGGCAAGGAATCTGCTAAAAAAACCGCTTTGCAGCAAAATGGGACTAACGCCAAAAAAACTGCACTTTGGGCATTTATTTGCACCGAATTCATAGCATTATTTACAGCAGTTATTTCAGCTGTAACACGCTATTTTATACACTTACCCTATACCATGCTGTTGGTTTAGAGGAGCACGCCACCATGTCAGGTGGAAGAGTATGTATTAAAAGTAATATTTAGACTTAATGTCAGTCAAATTTTTTTTTTTTAATTTTGATAAAATTGGGAATATTTTTTACTTTTCTATTATATTATAGCAAAAATAAAATTTTAGGGCAAATTCAGCGATTTTTTATTTCATTTTTCGGGTCTGAAGACTCAATATTCATAATTTAAAAAGAAAAGTGAAGTCAATCTGCAGGGTTTTTTGAGGAATAATATATCAAAATCTATGCTTTCAAGGACGTATAATGCATAGGTACAAAATTTTTTACAACATTTTTCTCCAATGGATGAAGGGTGAAGGGTTTTAGTAGAGGTTGGGCGAGGGGACTTGGAGAAATTTGAATTTTGAAATTTTTTTAAAGTGATATATCAAAATCTATGTTCTTGAAGGTGTAGAATACTAATTTGGCAATAATTTTCTCTTAGGAACGAATGATTGGAGTGGAGAGGGGAAAGACCAGAAAAATTGAAATTTTCAGTTTCCCTGAGTGATATATCAGAGTCTGTATTTTCTAGGATGTAGAATACGAATTTGGCAATATTTTTCTTTACAGGACAAGGAGTGAGAGTGGGATGGAGTGGAGGGAATAGTTGGAAAAATTTGAATATCACAATTTTTTCAAGTGATACATACATCAAAATCTATGTTTTCGAGAGTGTAGAATCCAAATTTGGCAATATTTTTGTTTTGAAGATGGAGAGTTCAGGTAAAGGAAGGGGAAATTTGGAAAAATTTGAATTTCTCAATTTTTTTGAGTGACGCATCAAGATCTGTATTTTTAAGGGGGTAGAAAACGAATTTGGCAGTAATTTTCTCTTAAAAGGGAAAATCCCATCTGAAAGTAAAATTTTGAGTCCAAACAAAAATAAATCGAAATTAAACCATAAAAGAACCCCATATCCAAAATTTCAGATGCTGAAGTTCATTTCTCAAATTTTGACGAATTTTCAAAATTTCAAAATTACCTTATCGCCCTGCAAAGTATGAAAATTTGATATAATCAATGAAAAAAAGTGAAATTTAGTTTATGCCCTATTTCTGACCTCCCGAATCGAATGGAAGCGGTTTCAAGACTATTTGGAGCCTCCAGAAAATTTTGTAATTTTTCAGTGCAGGTGCAGGAGAAAAACTCATAAAAATGGTTCACAAGAACTCCAGCACTTATAATCACGGTAACCAATTTGGTGTCAAATTCATATTTTTTGGCTGATAATTTTTCTGGAAAAAATTTAATTTTCTGACAAAAATATAAATTTGAACACAAAGTTGCGAATTTTGGAAAATCCTTCTTTGATCAATCAAATATAATAGGTCACCAATATTGGTTATCCTCGTTTATAGGTACCTACTGAAGACTATATGGTTTATTTTTATGGGCTTTTCTCCAGCACTGATTAGATCATATTTTCATATTTTTCAGGGCAATTAGGTAATTTTGAAATTTCAAAAATTCGCCAAAATTCAAGAAATGACTTTAAACACCTGGAATTCTGGATATGAGGTTCTTTCATGATGTATACTTTCGATTTATTTTTGTTTGGGCTCAAAATTTTAGTTTGAGTTGGAATACCTCCCTTTTTATGGATGAATGGTTGGGGTAGAGAGGGGTAAGACCTGGGAAAATTTGAAATTATGCTAGTTTAGGGTAGAACTTTCAAAGAAACATTAAAATTTCTAACTCTCCGCAGTGAAAAACTGGTTTAAATTTCAAAGTTGGGCAGGATTTCAGGCATTTTTTTTGGCGTCTGCAATTTTTTGGGCAGTTTTAATAGCGTATTGCGTATTTTTACGTTTAGCTATTTTAGTAGGTATCTAAAACGCCATAAAAACCGCTATGAAAAATTACAATAGCAGAAATTTAAGCGTTTTTTACAGCGTCTGCGACTTTTAGAGTGGTTTTTAGGACATAATGCAGATTTTTGAGCGGATCCCTTGCCAATAGGGAAGGTTTGAATTCCATTGTCTTTTTTCTCGTATAATTTAAACAGTTTGCAATTTGAATTTTGAGTGAGAAAAATTGTATTTTGAGTTGAAAAAATCGTCTTTGATTCAGAAGTTGTCACTTTTTCTCCCCCACCCCTCCCCCATGACCAATTGAACGTTTTGATGGTGCAAATTTTTGGACGAAATGTGATCAAGATGAAGTTATTTTGTGAACAGGTAATATTTTTAGAGCTGGATTTTGAGCCAAATTTTCAGAGGGAATTCCAATATTTGAAGTACATGAAAAAATTATTCTTCCTTAAAACCAACTTTAATTTTTTAATCACTCATTCAAATTTTCATGTCTTTTGAATTTTCAATACAAAATAATATACTTTCCAGTTTTAAATTTTGTATGGTGACTGGAAATTTTGAGAATTTTATTTTTCCAACTTCAAACTGCCTACCCTACGAAATGAAAATTTTGAAATTTTTTCTCCTCTTTGAGAATTGAATTTTTACATAAATTTCAAAACCAATTGGAATTGAACTTTTTCCATTTAAATTTACAAAGAAATCGCTAAACCCGAACTTCGAGCCATATTGCCTCTCGAAGCTATAAATTCTTGAGAACCCTTTCTCAATCTGGTCGAGCAGCGTAAACCGAACACTTAGTACTCGTACCCGCTACTCGTACAACCTGCAGATACATTTACCTAATACTTAGCTCTACCCATCTACATACCCGACTCGTATATCATGAGAGTGAAATTACACCGCATCGCAACAGACGCTCGAGGAAATAAATCCGAACAAGAGCGGTAGGCAGCTAGGCACCTTGGAATCGGATGGCAAACGTCCGCTGTCAATCGGTCACGATAATTTACCAATTAGCTAAAGAACGAGAGGAGGGAATCGTAGTTCTTCGTTCATCTAAATAATTCGCGCAGTTTTAATTCATATCGAAGACGACGAGGATCCGTGACGATGACGCGACGAACGCGTACCAATTTCCGGCTCATTAAATATATTAATATATTTACCATTATTAGTCGCTTTCGAGACCGCTACGTATTATCGAGAAACGGTAATGTACCCGCATATCAAATTATTATTAGCTGCCCTCCGCCTGCCTATGCTGACGAGTACTTATCAACTCGTCGAAGTAGAGATCTACAACAGTACAGAAGATTTTAATTCTTACCTATATAGGTACAATCTTTAATTGAGAAAACTTTCGTTGTTTGTGTGAAAATGGAAAAATACCAGTTGTATTATTTTTTGCTACGTTAAATACGATAATTTTACCTAGCGGGTTTTTTTCTTCATTTTGCTGCCTCTACTTTTACGAGTAGGATTTTTCACGTTGGAGAGAGGGCGGGAGGGGGAGGGAATGGATTGGTGTGTTGAGATGTTTCATAACTATAACAAGAGGTATTGTATCTGCCGATTACAGCGTAAAAATGTATATTACACTGTGTAAATAAAGATAAGGTACATTCAATCGACTGTATGTATGTTTTAATTTTTCAGTCGTGAAAATTCAAAAGCTTTTAGCAAAAGATGAGGATTTTGGTGGGAAAGGGAAAATAAATTCAGCGGAGGTGTTACGATTTTTATGAAAAGAAAAATGTTAAAAGGAATTGGGTTCTTACTCGTGAGAAAAAATTGTTATCAGGTGTGACGTATGGAAAGGTATTTTGATCAGTCTTGTAAGTGATGGAAATGACGAAAAGGTCCTGAAATTGAAAAACTGGAGCTGAAAATGAATACTTGGAGTGCGGAAAAGTGCTGCATTTTTCGTTGGAAATTCCTTTTTTTTTTATTTTTTAGAACTACCTATTAATTAAACATGGACTTTTTTTGTATCGAGCATTTTTCGTTAATTTTTTCATAACTTGAAAAGTTTTTTCGAGAATTTGAGCTGGTCTGCAAATTCAATTTTTAACGTGAATGAATTTGAGACAGGGGTACAAAAATATCTCGCTGAATGACCTGTAAAAATTTTGAAAAAGTTTTGCGAAATTTCTGCTTTTTGATTCAAAAATTTGTAAGGAGGTGAGAATGTTGATAAGAATTTTTAGTCCTTCATGAACATTTTTGATCGAAGGTATTCTCACTTCCGCCTTTAAGTATTCAATGTGTGAGTGAAAATCCACGAATTTTATTACATTTTCATATTACCAGAATGAATCTAATTTAGTTTTTTTTTTTTTTACAAGTTGAATGAGGACTATGGATTTTCTTTGGGGTGGGAGGGGGAGAAGATCATTCAGGAGGGTTGAAATAAAATTGGGAACGACGTCAAATTGTAAAAATTCCAAAATCTCAAGTAACCCCTCATTTTCATCCAGACGAGATTCAAAATTTTAAAAATTTTGAAATAAGTAATCGAAACAATACATATTTTATGCCCAAGTTTTTTCAAACCACAAACTATTAAAAAAATAATCAATTTCTTTCTGAAAATCATAAATTTTTCAAATTTTTATTGAGATATCTGATGATTTGACTTCTCGACTTCTATTCAATTTCATTTCAGATTAGGAAAGTATCAAAATCTTTAATGATTTTTTTCATTTGAGTGATATTTCGTGATTTTTATTCAAAAATTACATTTCCAGCAAGTTTTTATTCGCGGGATATTTTCATATTTTCCAGGGGTTTTTTTTCAGAAAAAATGCGTTTTTTCGTGTTCTCAACTCTTTTTCATGCAATATATTGTATAAAAAATTGGGAAAAAAAATTGTTGGTGAAGTTTTTATAGGTAACTAAGAAAGATATTAGTGACGATTTTTCGTCCCCACTTTGTTTCCGTTTATTTTGAAAAATGAGAAAAAATTGTTTTTTTCTTTAAAAAAAAGCGTATTTTCAAAAAAAAAATTGTGTCATAAATTTTCAAAAATTTTGAAATTTTTGGTACAGTTGAGAACAAATACCTAAGCGATGAGATAACTAAAAATGGGAATTTTCATCCACATTTTTTATGTAGATATAAGTATTTTTCTCTTACCCTACCTTCTCCCTCATTTCAAGTTTCAATTTTAGTCAGTACAGAATTCTGAGGAAAATCGAACGATTTTTAATTTTTGAAAATGAAGTGAAAGTGGTACTTATTTTGAGGCCTCTCTCTCGCCTCGAGTTTCAAGTTTAGTACAGAACTTTTCAAAAACACATACGATTTTTAATTATTAGAAATGAAATAAAAATTATTTTTGAAGATTTTTCAAATATTTCAGCCCGTATATATGAAAAGGGTCAACATTTTCACAAAAAATAGTTCTCGAAATTTTTGTGTCAATGTTGATCCTTTTCATATAGACGACTGCCTCTTTTCTCGATTCAACTTACAAGATTTTTCTACATAAATTTTGATACGAAAATAATGCGGTGAAAAATTCCTGTTCATCCTTTTCTTAAATTCTAATTTTCTTCTGGAAAAAATTATTCAACTGTTATTAATGAAAAATTGAAAGTAAAAACATTTTGCCTTTCTGTTTCAAGACTTTTTCGTAATGCTCTCACGAAAACTCAGTTTCTTAAGAGATTTTCCTCTTTCTGCAGGTTACTTTCTCAATTATAAATCAGTGAAAATTATCAAAAATCACTGAGAAACAGTCAGAATTGCAGCGGAGGAGAAAATCAGTGAATTTTTTTACTGAAAACAAATCAGTGAGAAAAATCACTGGAAAATCAGTGAAAATTCACTAAAAAGTAAGTGAAATTTATAAAATTTACTGAAAAATCAGTGAAAATCTTTGAAAACTCAGCGAAAACTCGCTGAAAATCATTGAATTTCGCTGATTTTTTCTGTGCTGCAATTCTGATTATTTATCAGTGACTTTTCACTGATCCATAATGAGAGAGTACTCATTCTCATTCCTCAAATGAACGAAATTTTTGGTTTATTAACCCTCCAAGGCATCATCATCAGTAAAAAAATTCTAATAAAAAACCACCTCTGAAATTTTGATTGATTTGGTTTCTTTTTTTTTCAAAGACTTGTACTCTCATTTATGAATCAGTGAAAATGATCGAAAATCGCCTAGAAACAGTCAGAATTGCAGCACAGGAAAAAATCATTGGAAAAATTTTCAATGAAAGTAAATCAGTGAGAAAAATCACTGGAAAATCAGCGAAAATTCACTGAAAAGTCAGTGAAATTTACGAAATTAGCAGAAAAATCAGTGAAAATCTTTGAAAAACAGTAATAATTAGTGAAAATCTGCGAAAATTTGCTGAAAATTAGTGAATCAGTGACTTTTCACTGATTTATAATGAGAGAGTGGGTATGTTTTGGGACTGAAAGTCTGTTTATAATTTTGAAGGATACGAAATTTCAACCGAAAAATTTTTTGTTGAATTTTTGTTGAAATTACGTCATAAAATTTTCCATTTTAACAAAAAAAAAGTCAAAGTTGAATATTTCTTTGCCTTTTTTTTCCCCATTTTTTTCTGATACATATTTGATATTTAATAGAAGTTATTAAGTCATGAATCAAGGCATTATATCATTTTATTGTTTTAAAAATCTGTAACTATAGAATTCTTAATCTATGCTGTGACATGTGAAACAGAAAATTAGAAAAAATCTAAAATACACGTACCTACCTAATGACTTTCGTCAAATTGTTGAAGAAATTTATTTAAAATGTAGAATTTCTCCTGATTCAAGAGTCATGCTTTCTGATAGAAAAATTTTGAAAATTATCAAAAAATACTCTCTCATTCTGAATCAGTAAAAAGTCACTGATAAATAGTCAGAATCGCAGCACAGGAGAAAATCAGTGAAATTTTTTTTACTGAAAACAAATCAGTGAGAAAAATCACTGGAAAATCAGTGAAAATTCACTGAAAAGTCGCTGAAATTTATGCAATTTTCTGAAAAAACAATGAAAATATTTGAAAAATCACCGAAAATTTGCTGAAAATCAGTAAATTTGAAACTTACTGATTTTCAGCGAATTTTCGGCGCTTTTTCAAAGATTTTCACTGTTTTTTCTCAAAATTGCATAAATTTCAGCGACTTTTCAGTGAATTTTCACTGATTTTCCAGTGATTTTTCTCACTGATTTGTTTTCAGTAAAAAAAAAAATTCACTGATTTTCTCCTGTGCTGCAATTCTGTCTGTTTCTCAATGATTTTCGATAATTTTCAACTGATTTATAATTAAGAGAGTACATTCAAGGTGTGATTTATAAAGTACAATTTTTTGGTTCAAATTTTGAAAAAATTACAAAAATTAATTATCAAATGTCTTCGAATGACAATTTTTCAATTTCACAGTCAAAAACTTATCTTTTTGGGGAAAAATTTACTACATTTTGCCAATTTGACCAGACTACAAATACTTCAAGTACTTCGGGTAATCGTTAATTTTTCATAAATCACTTTCACCTCGGTTAAAAAGATTGCGAAATGGTAAACGGATGCGGCAGCGTCGATTGTACAATGCGACTCGAGAATAAAAACATCTCGCCGGTTTAGAAAAGGATACATCTCACCGCGATATACGTAAAGTACCTGTACGCAGACGTCCATGTACAGCGCATTTATACACCATTACGTATTGTGTATTGAATACAAAAGCATGAAGCTCTCGATGCGACGGTTAAATATTCAAAGAAATTATTCCAGTCACAAGTATCTATTCGCCTGTTTGATTATGTATTATCAATTCATTAATGCGGCGCGGCGCGGCGCAGTTACAACCTAAACGTATGTTAGTTTAACCAGTTTTACTTTAAGGCGGGTTACCAACAGACATACAAGAGTGAAAAGAGCACCGCGTCTGTGAAGTTTCCGACATATGCATCGTATCACTTCTACGTATTCGTATTCGTAGACAAATAGGTAATTACGGACACGCTGTTTGAAATTTCAATAATCATTACGAATGGAAATGACGAATGAAGCTTTTGATGTTGCTAATGTAAAGGTATACCTATTTTAGGTACACATTTATGATCATATGTAACCGTATGAGATACCAATGAAAGCAAATGATACGTTGCATTGGAAACACGACACAAGAAGTTTAAATATGGGCGAAGTGGAATTTTTTGAATTTTTTTCGTCAGTAGGATACTTTGAAATGATATTTTAAGGTGTTTGAGGTGGAAAAAAAGGGGGAAAGGGGAATGATGTGTGGATTGGTCAAAGTGTAGGATAAAATTAGCCCACGAAGTTGGTATGATGGAAAGGACACGAGAGCTGCTCGAATATTCCAGATATTCCCCGAGAGACTATTTTTAAACTCGTGGAGCACTTTTACAGCCATAAAAGTGTTAAAAATTAGCCAATTAAAGGATATTTTGTTTAAGAAATATAAAATTTAACGACTTTAGAGTTTTTCCTACCTCTTGAAGTTGTTCCCATTAAACGTTCGAGCCTAGAAAGAAAATTTCCGCTGCTCGATTCGAAGAATATTTTGAAATAATGGTGTGAGTTTTTTTTGGCAAGAGTCGTAATGTACATACGAAAATTTTCCGAAAAATTGGTCCTAATCGAAAATCAATTTTTGATGAATTTTTCTTGGCGGTTGTTCGAGGATGAAATATGAATTGAACCTTGTCATTGTGTTCCTTCACCTACTTTCATTGTACTTAATCTCCTGACTTGTAAGATGAATTTATCATTGTGGATTAATTGAGTTTGTATCCGATTCGATGTACGTTGAGTATGCACTTTTTTATTGAAAAAAGACCAGGATTAGCGAGAAATGTTTGATAGGTAATGTGGGTACGTAGGATTTGAAATGAGAAAGGTTATTGTTACGATTATACATTACGTGCCGTTTTTCAAACAGCACCTTGACATTAGCTACTAGCTAGTTATATGTTTTTTTAATGTCATTATCAGGTAACGATGACGTCACGTATTAATGTGATTCGTCGTGAAATTTTGGGGAAAATTCGCAGATGAACTGAAGACATTTTTTGAGGGAGGAGGAGGCTGGATGGCTGAGGATTTAAAAATTGCATTAGAAAGTACGATTTTTCCAGTTCAAAAATTATACCTGCACAATTCTTCAATTTCATCCAGGAAAAAGTGATTCAAAAATTTTTCCATCAGAGGCCATTTTCTCGGATTAGAAATAAATTTGGCCAACTATGAGGAATTTTGGAAGTAAATCGATCACATTCTCTGTCTATTTTTTTTCCTTGGTCCTACTATGTAAAAAATGTTTCAATTGAGCTTTTTTCTGAACGCAAATTTCATTTTCGAAGGTGCAGAATTTCATTTTCGAGGCGTCGTTGGAACATGGTGGAATTGGGGTTATCCTGGAATGTGTGGAGGAAGCTGGTTTTAAAAAAATTAATATTCAATGCCGAGGTTTTAGATTCAATTCTGAAATTCTCCAAATCTCAACACTAGAATTTGAATGAATTCAAAAATTGAAATTTTTGAAAATATTTATCCAGGATTTTTTTTACTTTTTAGCACCCGAAAAAAAAATTCCACGTAATTTCCCTTAATTTTAGGATTTTTTTCATTTTTTGCAAATTTTTAGCTGATTTGATCATTTTTGAATAATTTTTTTTTTGAAGTTGAAAAATTATTTTTGTATAGGTAATTAGTTGTAATTCATGAGAATTTAGTTAGTTTCAGTGGCGAACCTAGGGGGCTAGAGGGCTATAGTCCCCCCTTAAGCTCGGAAAGGAGATTTTTTAAAACAAAAATGTGAAATTGGTGCATTTTTTTTGCTCTTTAAACGCGATTTTTCAGAAAATTTTCGCCTCCGCTTCTCTCGGACAATATTTTGGTCATTCCATTTTTTGAATAAACATATAGGTAGTAATATCCGTACATGTGAGCCACTTTGTGGGTTATTTCTACATACAAAGTGAGCCACCGTACTTCTCAGCCATGGCTGAGATTGAATGGGTTAATTCTACATACAAAGTGAGCCACCTATTTTCAAAACTTCCACCAGAGTGCGCACCACTTAGAAATTGAGTCGTGAGGATGAACGCAGGCCCATTTTTTAATTGGTGATGAGTAGAATGAGGTGCACTGGTCGGAATTTTTTTACCTGTATCAAATTTGGTTATGCACAGTGTTAAATTTAGCCCATATTTTTTTTGTCATTTTATCAACTTGAACAAAAATTTTTGACACCAAAAATTTTTATTTAACCTAGGCTTTTTTGTAACAGAAAAACTTTTCCAAAATTTGCAATAGCTTAGAAAATTTTGCAATTTTTTTCAAAAATTTTGTTGTAGGAGTCTCATTTTTTTTGCTGAGGTGGATTTTGTGTAGCTGAGAAAGAATCTACAATCAGAATTTTGATTGGTCAACTAGAAAAAAAATGAGAAAAGATTGAAAATTTTGAAAAATTTTAAAAATTTTCGAATATATATAGGATTTGGCTCACAACCTACGGTCGCGTGCAATTATATAACTCTAAATTTGAATCAGTCTTTGATGAAATTATACCTTTAAGAATCAGTGAAATGATTTTCGTTGAAAATTAATGATTTTTCGCTGATCTTTCAGTTAAAAATCACTGATTTCTCAATCAATTCCCAATTTGCCAGAAAAAATCGATAATTTTGTCTGAAAAATCAGTGAAAATCACTGATTTTCAGTTGAATTCATTCCACTGTTTCAAATAGATAAATTTTACCAATTCACATTTAAGGAGTTTATTGATTGTTTTTTCCAAAAAAATCGCAATTTTCCAATTTTTCTTTGCTCAAATCTGTTCTTGTATTATCGGCCTACTGAAAATACCCTGACTGAAATAACAGGTTACTCAATTTTTTCATTGAAATTTGACCCCCACCCCCATTTTTTCACGAATTCTCAGCCTCGTCCTTAATTTCTGGGTTGGCTTATGGTGAGTTTTTTGGTTCTTGAATCAGAATTGTGGGGAGGGGGAAGGGAGGACACAAAGTCATGTGTAGCATCTCAGATCCTGAGATTGTTATCAAGTTCTTTCTTGACGTCGTTTCACAAATTTTCAGCTCCAAATTCAGAAAAAATTAAATTATCGAGCTACGAATGGAGAATGTGACTTTTGGATCATTATTCGAAATTAGCTCATTTTTTGAGTCCCCCTCCATTTCATTCAAAATATCAAGAATCCTATCCAATTTTTTATGAGGACCAATTTTTTTGATTTAGGTATTATAATTTTTAACATATTTTTTTAAAATAAAGTAAATTGAAATTGAATAAAATTTTATTGGGTTTAATTTTGATAATGATAATTATCGTGCATTTCCAGAATTTTGTCAAATTAGATTCAAAATTTTGAAAATATTACAAAAGAACATTATTTTATCCAGTTCATTTATCTAGGTATTTTCCCAAAGTAGATTTTGATAGTTATATGCCTAAAATGGCTAAAATTGTGCAAAAATTGACGATTTTTTCAAAAAAAAAAAAATCAGTTTTTTAGAAAACTTATGTAAAATAAGTACTCATTTTCTAAAGTTCCTTTGTCAATTTTTTCAAAAATTTGTTAAATTTTTGAAAATTTATCGATTTTTTTTCAGATATTTATCTACTCGTAGATTTTATTGAGATAGGTACTAGATTCAATGGACCTTTTGATATTTTGTATGTATGTTTTCAAAAAGCCTTCAATGTTTTTCGGTCTTCTACACTACGGACCCTCATACAAGGTTCATGTTGATACAAATATGCACTTTTTTTGTCCCCTCCCTTTTCTTATTTGCCCTAAAGCATAAAAAATCCACAGAAATTGTTTTGGCTGCTCAATCGAGGAAATTGAAGTTTCTCAGAAGTCCTTTGGTTCCGAAATAACAATTTTTTGTCAATTTTCAGCAAATGATGACTCGAAAAACATACCAGAAAATCAGTAATCAAAATTCCAATTGAATTCTGCATGCTCGACTGTTTCCACTCTTTTAAAATGGGTCAACTTTTTTGAAAAAATTCCAGCAAAGATTTTTTCCTCGATCTTTGAGTTGAAAAATGTAATTGAACCTTAAAAAGTCTTCAAAAAAAGGGTGAAATTTTGGAATCTATCGGAATTCTGGTTCTACATATTTGAATTTTAGTCATTAAGACTCTTGACCATTTTTTTTGACATGATCAACTGAATGGTTTTTGAAATTTCCGAAAAAAATCACCCATCAGAGCTCTCATTTGATTTTTTATCCCTTTATTTATATTTTCAACAGCGATTAGGGCTTAAATGGGAAGAACTCAATCGTTTCAATTATTTTTCCCCTAGAATATTTTTTTCCTTTTGTGAATCATCATTTTGAAATTTTTCGACTTCCCAAGAGATACTGGATTTCAACTTAGTTAACTAAAATTTACTCATTACAAAAATTACTCTTTCTCACTGCCCATTGACCCTTCTGAGATTCTCTCGCCAATTATAAATTCATCCGTTGTATTGTAATTTTGCAAAATTCGGATATATAATCCCAGAAGATAGATACCTATTTCGAGCATTTCAAAATCAACTCGAAACGTACGCAAATGCAACACAGTTTCGTGGTTTTTAAAAGTTTGACGTGTTTACGAAACGAGCAAAATTACCCAGCACCATGGTTATCGGCAACAAAGTACGAGTACGAAACGAATCGTAAATTTTGTAATGCATTCCAACCAAAAACACTTTGAAACTTTTTGCATTTCGTACAATATCGAGAAACACGAATTACCCAGGTTCACCTTTTACTCGAGTATTCTCTAATTGACTCAAATTGACGAGTAGACGTGAAAAATTAATTTCGAAGAACTGGGAAAGTATGAGCGATCTACGTAGATGAGCTAAATGGTAAATATTCTTGGAAATAAGCGATTGGAGGCGTGAGTGAATTCGAAATAGGTAAAATTGGAATGAAATCATATATTTCGACAGCTAGGTTTTAGTTTCCTACTTTAGATAGGTATTAAATAAGTAGGCTGGATTTTTACGTGGACTTGGAGTAATTTATAGAAGGCTGAAGCAAGAGGAAGAAAATGGGACCTTTTTTCCTGTTTAAAAAAAATTCCAGAAAATACGAAACATATACTCTTATGTAGAGTAACAGCTGGTCAATATACGTTCATCAATATAAAGCGAGTTCCTTTAAGAATCTAACATTACTTTTATTTTATGGCTCGGAAGTAACATGTTTTATTTAACTATCATAGAATTGCAGTATGTAAACGTTTGAGAAATTGAACTTATTCGTTTCGATTAATCGGTTTTTGTCCGCGTGCTTCGGTCTCTGGGTGGAAAAAAAATCCTTTTTAAAAGCTTATAAAACGTCTTTTTTTTTTCTCGCGCAGCGAAAGCTTTTTGAAATCTTTTTCTCGTCTCTCTTTAAGACGATTAGGAAACTAATACGACAGCTTTTTTCATCATTTTCAACGTAATAAGGAATTCAATATAAACGGTTTTTCTCATTTAAAGAATTTTCCGTTGTTTAGTTCAATATCCTTGGTAAGGAATTCGACGGTTTTTAATTCGATTTATTTAGTACGAGATGGAATTTAATAATGCTTTTGCCAAATCGAAAGCAGTTTATTCCGTTGTTCGACGATGGCGATGCTGGAATTCCATGTTTTATTTTACGCTTCCAGGCCTTAAAATTCCATAAAGTTCAATTCGTCTCTCTGGTATTTTTTTTTTGTCTCTGGATTAAAATATGAATTTTACGTTTTTCACCGGAAAGTGTTTGTGGGTTTGGAGGGTACTCGCGACAAACGTGGTAAATACTTTGTAATCTTGACCGGTGGATGAGGCGAGTTAAGCTCGAGCTGAAAACTCGAAGTTTGTCAAAAGATTAACAAGTTCTAATTGACTGGACTCTTTTGTTTACATTCACTTATCGAACATTCGACTTGGAAGATTGGTGTTTTATGTTATCGGTGGTTCGAAAGCATTAGGTCGGTGTTTTTCTTGCGGGTACTTGGCTGGCCGAAAGTTTTCGGGATCGGATTAACTTGTAAGGAGGTTTTTTATGGTAATTTTCTCTTCTCTGGTAAGACGAACGGAGCTGGAAGGAAATTTGGATGCGACGTTCGCACGTCTCGGTTTCGATTTCATCGACTAATGTGATAGATTTATCGAACGCGATGACTATAAAGAGAAGTGCCAAGAAGAAATAATATAATAAGAGTCGACGGGTAAAATGAATCGGCAGATTTCACGCCTATAACTCAAGCGCTCGTTTTATTAAGTGGCATCGCTTGGTAACTTTTAAGGTAACTGTGAATAAGTGAAAACCTGCGATGTAATTAGCAATGATTTAAATTCTAAATGTATCATTCGTCTTGTACATTCCAAAGATGCATTTTCTATAGGAAAAAAAGATGTGTGAGGCTTTGGTGTTGGGTTAATTTGTAAACAACGAGTTAATTAGTTGGTAAATTATAATCCAGCTGGTTGCGGATTTAACGCGAGAAATTGTAAGATTGACGTATTAAGTGGTAGTCTGGAATTATAAATGAATTGGTCGTTTATGCAGTTTTTAGCTGAAAGAAGGCGAATTGTGTAAAGTTATGCTTCAGAGTGCACCATTGTGGTCAAGTTTCCAATGACAGTGTTGGATTTTAATGGGTATGGTAATTAATAAGATAATTGGAGATTTTAATTTCAAAGAGGATCGAGATTAAAATTTCAAATTAGGTTCCTATGGTCGAAGTGCATGGAAGAATGGGGAGTGAAGGTGAAGGTAAGTGGATGTGGGTTCCTTTTGGGTCGGAAAAGTGGTAATGAAATGCTGGATGAGTGTGTGTTTTTTTGTGTTAGTTTTATATAAGGATTTGATTTTTTGATGAGTGTAATTTTTTTAGGAAAAGGTTCAGGCTGGAGGGAGTATATCTCTAGGGGTGCCAATGAGAAAGGAGGGTAGGGACACAATTTTTCTTGACCCATTGTGGAAAAATTGTGGTTTTGGGTGAGGAAAATTAGGTTCAATTTGGAAAATTTTAAAAATGATGAATTTTTTGAAAAATCTTGTTTTTGAGTAAGATAAATTGGAAAAATTGTATTTTGTGGTTCCAATCGCCAATTTTTATTAGATTTTTTCAAGTTTAATTTTTTGGAGAGACAGTTTTGAATACTTGCACAAGTCAACAAAAAAAAATTTCTGTGTTTCAGTTCTCATGGCCAAATTCTGATTCTAGACATCAAAATACACCAATATGCTCATTCGTGGCTTCCAAAGTTTGCTTGGGGGGATGGGGGGCCAAAAATGTGATTTTTCAAAAACAATACACACAAATTTGAGAAAAATTTGAAAAAAATTGAAAAAAAAAATTTTTGATCCAAACTTATAGAAAATTTTACGCTGAATCGAACGCCGTAAACCGCAGACCTCTATCTCTTTTGGAAAAAAAGTATGAAAAAATGGCATTTTTTTCGCCTTGCTCACCGAAAAGTGAGATTTCTGAGAAATCTAAACGTTCTACGACCATAATGACCATGACAAAAGTTGTAGAGAATTATATTTCCTATTGGATAGGTGCATTCAAATTTTTCGTAGTTTTCGAGATATTCTTGAGTAAAGTTGAACATTAGTTGAGGCAATTGAGAAAAAAAGAGAAATGAAGCAATTTATTGTACAGCGAAAAATTGTGGGAGGTCGTGGTAACTTCTAAAGGTTAGTCACCTTCCACAATTTTTCGCTGTAACACTTTTGACAGCAAAAAATTGCTTCATTTCTCTTTTTTTCTCAATTGCCTCAACTAATTTTCAACTTCACTCAAGAATATTTCAAAAACTACGCCTCCCGGAAAAATTTGAATGCATCTATCCAATAGGAAATTTAATTCTCTACAACTTTGTTCATGGTCATTATGGTTGTAGAACGCTTAGATTTCTCAGAAATCCCACTTTTCGGTGAGCAAGGCGAAAAAAAATTCGATTTTTTCGCATAATTTAGGAAAATTTTAACCGTAACTTTTTTTCTAAAAGAGATAGAGGTCTGCGGTTTGCGGCATTCGATTCAACGTAAAATTTTCTATAAGATTGGATCAAAAAAAAATTTCAAATTTTTTTCAAATCCGTGTGTATTGTTCTTGAAAAATCACATTTTTGGCTTCCCCATCCCCCAAAGCAAAATTTGGACAAAAAAATTATTTTTTCCTTCATTAGATACATAAAAGCAACCCAAATTTTTCAATCGGAACCCAAACACATAAATCGTGTCGACTTGTGTTATTGGCATTCGAGGGAAGTTGCAAGAAAATCGTGTATTGCCATGAGCTCGTGACGTATATTGAATTTCCTTAGGTACTCAAATTCGATTTTTCCTTGAAAAAAAAATTAGATAGTTACAGTACAACGAACGTTACAAATTTTTCAAGTTGAAGTAGATTTGTTTGATGAGAGAATTTTTCAATTTATGCGAGTTTTTCTCCACTTGGACAATAATTTTAGGTATTATCTTTCAATGTTCTTTCAATCTTTTTCAAATGTCATTTTTTTTTCGACTCAATGATCAAGTGACGAGATGTCGTGAAACCGAAAAAAAATCATCATCATGAGAGACGAACCGAAGTTGGCTTACTGGAGGTGCAAAAATCAAAAATTTCCTGATGATCTGAAATTTTTTTCAATTTTTCAAAATTAATAAAGTATGATTTTTTTAAGCTACATAAAATTAAAATTACAAAAACAGATTATTACTTGAAAATTTTTCAACTTGAACCTAATTTTTTCGACAAAAATGCAATTTTGTCATTATGGAGAGTGAGAGGAGGAGAGGTAATGGGTAAGCTGCCTCCTCTTCTCTGAGTGTAAATTCAAGTTTTCCCATTCATTTGCAATTTTTCCTCGTGAAAATTGGTCAGAGCAGTTGTAATGTTCTCATATTGGTGTATTTCTTCGGAAAACAGGAAGAGGGATCCTTCCTTTGTGGTTTTAGTCCAGGCAAATAAGAGAAAAAATGTACCAAACCCCCAACAATTCAATCCTGATTTTTTTTTCTTGTTTTATGTTCCTAACTAACGGTCAACTAAACAACATACTAAAATGTCCCCCTCCCCGGAACCCTCCGAAACCCCTCGGAGGAGGGGTAAATTTTTACTGAAAACCAGTTTTCGTGAATATCTTCTCAAATAAGTCTCAAAATTGAAAAATGGTTATGAACAATCATGTTCTACGCGTAATTTTCTATTAGTTAGGTTCGTTATTTTTTTTTCAAAAACTCACTTCTTTTAGGTTAGTCTCGCTCTGATTATGATCTTAATTTTATCGAATTACTAATTTTTCATTTTATTTTTGTAATTTGTTAGCTTTTTAGAATTTTGATCAAGATTTTTTCAATCTTGGGAAATGTTTATTTAGTTTTTGTTGGTTTTTTTCTTTAAATTTATGTTTTGTATTTTTTATTCTTGAATTTTTTTACCTACCTTAAGTACTTGATTTTTTTTCTAATACAAATAATTTTTTATCATTCTTAAATCCCCCCTCATTTGTGATAAGGAAAGATTTTTTTAATTTGACTGGAAATAAATTTTCAAGAAATGTTTTCATTGTATACAGAAGTGAAAACAAGAATAAATTTTGGCCAGGGGGAAAAAGAAAGGGAGGGAGTGGAACTAGCTTCACTAGTATTTTTTCATATAAACTGAATTTTTAGTTCTCAAAAAGTATAATTTTGAAAAAAGGACTCATTCGATGGACAATTTTTAATGCCTTTTTTCGTCCATTTTTTCTTGAATTTGTGATTTTACAAAAACTCTGTTTTCAATTTCCTGAATTTTATTTGAATAATCATGATTTGTTCTGAGTAATTTGTTTATTTTTTTAATTCAATTATTTACTTTTACATTCTGTTTTATTTTTCAATCGAGAGTCAAATTTCCAATTCTTAGATTACCTAATTTTCTTTTCTGATTTGTCTCTCGTTAACGTCATGAAGTGGTTTCTTTTTTGATTCCTTTGATTGTTTCATTTCATTTTTTTCATTTGAAATGTGACCGGTTCTCTTGGGGTTATTTATTTATCGAGAGTAGTCTATTTCAAAAATGTTTATGCGTTAAAATAATTTTTTCGAATAGGTATTTTCAGATTTTGAAAAAATACTCATAATTTTGAGTTGGAAAAAATTGGGTTCCAAAATTGGACAAATCGTGAGAATGACAGCCTCATATTTAAGAAATCGAGAGAAATGTATAAGTAGGCGAATATTGAAGATTGGGATCTTCCTCCTCCCCCATCCCCCTTTCACCATTTTAGTTTGTTCGAATGCATGACAAAATTTCCAGTCATTTCGATTGTGTTTGTAAAATTTTGTATTGATCCAATTTTAGACAAAAAGTTATCCAGGTTTTGAATTTTGTCAAAAATATGAAAAATAAGTATCAAAAGACATTTTTAGGATTTTTATTCGGCATTTTCGTAATCTAGTAAATAACTTTTGGAGAGGAGGAGTCCTTTTCTGGTTTATTCTGTTGTTGGTATCTCCCTAATTCTTGATTAAAATTGTTTCAAATTGATGAATTTTTGAAATATTTCAAAATTAATCTTCAACGCGTTCATTTTAAATCCTGAAGAGGTGGGTTTCCCAATTTTTCAATTTTTCTACAATTTTTATTTCTTCTAAACGTATTCCACTATTTTTCGGAATGAAATTGAGCTCGAAAACCGAAACGAAAGCGGAGCTATTTCGTTCGAAAAAAAAATAAATGCAGTCTACCGAATTTTTGCCAACATCTCGAAGCTGCTTTCTAATTTACGTTTCTCATATACTTACCCAAGCTACACACATATGTGTATATTCATCACATACGTTAGATGGTAGACACAAGCGCGAACTACTGCTCCATATTACTCTTAGATAGGCTACAAAAATTACAATAAATTTATCCCGCATCAGCATAATACCATTTTCCATCATGGTAACATTTCACGGGTCACGCTAGCGAAACAAATTTCATAACCTACGAGAGTATACGTAGCACTAGAGAGAAAAAAAGAAACGAGAAAAAAATCATCGTATACCGCAGCAGCATTTAAAACTCATATGTGTAGAGAGTATAAACCTAGTAACGTTGAGGAAACGAAAGAAAGGAGAGAGAAAAAAAAACACCACGAAAATTATTATTACTTCTCCGGCGGTGGTAATTTTCGCATTTATCATACGCGGATATGTTGTATGTATGCATATAGAGCACGTAAGGCAAATAGTTGACGAGCTTTTGGCGGCGTAGACTAATTAAATAATCGATATATCAAGATTTTTGACAGCGGCCTGTCTACTCTGCGGCTATTTTTCGCACTTTCGTACGCGTCTAGGGCCAGGTACGAAGGTGCTGCGAAATAGCTTCTAATTATTTTTGCCTAAAATGGAATTTCGACGATTTAAGTACGAATTTATTCAAAGGTCAAAACTTTTTCGATTTCTGTAATTAAAAGTTTTTTCAAAAGTTTATCCCAGTTTTAAATTTTTTCGATAGTAAATTTTTTTAATTTAAATTTTCCGAAAATTTCCAGACTTTAAATCTTAACTTTGGCTTTTTCAAATTTCTTTCAGATTCATTTTTTTTTAGTTGGAAAAAAATTAAAAAATTTAAGGTTGAAATTTTTTAAGGCTTTGTTAAGTTGGAAAAAATCGTAAGAAAATTTCAAGTGAAAAAATCATAAGAAAATTTCAAGTGGAAAAATCGTAAGAAAATTTCAAGTGAGAAAATTATGAGGAAGTTTCAAACGAAAAAATTGTAAGAAAATTTCAAGTGGAAAAATCGTAAGAAAATTTCAAGTGGGATAATTTTGAGGAAATTTCAAATGAAAAAATTATAAGAAAATTTCAAGTGGAAAAATTGTAAGAAAATTTCAAGTGAGAAAATTATGAGGAAGTTTCAAACGAAAAAATTGTAAGAAAATTTCAAGTGGAAAAATCGTGAGAAAATTTCAAGCGGGATAATTTTGAGGAAATTTCAAATGAAAAAATTGTAAGAAAATTTCAAGTGGAAAAATCGTGAGAAAATTTCAAGTGGAAAAAATTTTGGGTTGAACAAAATTTAAGAAAACATTTTGAAATTGAAAAAATTTTCGAGTTGGAAGAAATTTTAAAAAATATGAAGTTGAAAAAAAATTGTTAGTCAAATTTAGACAAATATTGTGAAAACCCAAGTTGAAAAGTTTACAGTTGAAAAAATGTTAAAATTGGAAACAATTTTGAAAAAAAATGTAGAATTGAAAAAAATATAGCTGAAAAAATTGAAAAAATTCAGAGTTGAAAAAATTTGAACTGAAGTAAATTTGAACCTAAATCGTCGAAATCTCATTTTTGGCAAAAAAAAAAAAAATTAGGAGCTAGTGTGCTGCAATCGAGTGGAAGCTTGCTGTCCATTTAGATCATGTGGCTCGCGCCAAATAACTTACACGTACTTTAAAAATTATAATCGTACACGTGAGTGCGTAAATACCGATAAATTATGAATTCAGAGTGAAGATAAGGGGATGAGGGAGGTGTTAAGGTGCAATGTACGTGTACGGGTTGTGTAGTTATCGTTCACTCGACCATGATTTATGGACAGTTGGTCACGCTTTAGCATTCTCTGTACATCCGTGCATATGTATAATATACTTTTTAATATAGTTATACTAAATCTTAATTACGTGCAGTTGAACTGGTCGAGTTGGCCGCGTGCTTTACATTTGACCGAATCGATTTGTATGTAAGAAGTTGCTGAAGAACTCGCAGATGTCACGGTACCGTTTTGACTTCTGAATACCTACATTCTGAAGTGGAGGTTTTATGTAATTCTGGCCATAAAAGTTTATGCAATTGGTTAGTACGTTCTACCTGGAGGAGTCGGGTGCTAATTTGCAGAAACAGGAATTTCTTTTCGTCTCATTGTACGGAATTACTCGTCGAGATATTTGAAAATATTCGCGAAAATGAAAAAATACCTAGCGTGTGTCGTCGTCTGTCGTATTTGCGGATAAACGACGAAGTAAGGTTGGAAAATAAAAATGTACGACGAGTTCATAAAACTAGTGACCGTGAATTTTGAACTGTTTTGGAATACGATACGCGTGTAAAAAGATAGGTGTACTGGAACGTAGGTACCGCGATTACGATACGCGCTGACCGGTGTAATTATTTTGGTAATTGAAACGTTAAGTGGGTATCAAGAGAGGTTTAGATTGACATGTCGAACCGAATGATGCAGCCACCATTGGCTCGTATGGTTGGATTAGTGTGTATATTGTGGATGTGGAGGATTGTTTATGTATAGGGTGTTCCGAAAGGATCAATGTGGTGAGATTATTATTTATGATTATGAGGGTTGGATTGAAAAATGTAAGAGGAAATATTTTTATTTTTGTAGGCTGGTTTGAATGTAAAATATGGGGTTTGGAAGAAATTCGAGGTAGTAATTTGTATTTTTCTGAGATATCGGTTACTATTTTGAAGCCAATTTTCATGAGTTTTGTATTCAGAAACTGGTTTAAATGATCTCGAACTGCTGTGGAAAAATTCCTAAAAAATGAAGAAATTAAGAAAGTTTTGAGTATAAAATCGTCAAAAATAAAAAAATTGACATTTTTTCAATCAACAATTCAAAAATAATTTAATGATATTTTAAGTGATTTCCTAGTCAAATTATATTTTCTGATTCTCACTAGAAAAAATTTTTAATTGTAGCATGAATAACGAATAATTTTCATCATTAGGTAATACTTACTATTCGTTTCAAAATTTTCTTCTGTATCGTTCTCCTCCTGAATTTTCGTAACTGGTTGAGAATCACTGAACCAGTTCTGAAACGAAAATATTTTTTTTCAATTTCCCTGTGATTTTTATTCAATTTTTTTATTAACATTTTGTTGAAAGATTGTCTGAAAAACCAGTTTTAAAAGTTAGGGGATCGATGGCACTGTTTTTTTTTAAATTTAAAAAAGAAACGAATTATAATTTTTTTTATTTTGAAGCCTGTGGTTTTAACCTTTAGGTATTTTATCATTGCTATTTTTGAGAACAGTTTGACAACAGTTTGAGAATTTCTGAATTATGTTATTAAAATAGAGAAGCGACTGGTTGGAAATTTTAAAAATGTGTGATATATGTAAAGAAAAGTAATCCATTTCCCCTTTTTTTTTCAAAGATCTGCGAATTTTTGCTCAAAATTCATTTTTATGATTTTTTTAGAAATTGGGAATCATTGAACTGTTTTAAAATTTAATGTAAAAATTATATTAAACCACCTTTTAATAAGGTGTAAAAAATTAATTTTCACTGTTGCAACTTCACCAGAAACACTTCTTTTCATATTACCCATTTCCCGAAAACAAAAACTGACCACTGTTTGAGAATCACTGAACCGGTTTTCAAAATTTACAATCTTCATGAAATACATATGATCTGATTTAGGTTTTGGAAACCATTGAACCAGTCTTGAATTTACTTGAGGAAAAAGTTTGTTGGAAGCACTTCTCGAAAAGTAACAAAAAAATGGTCATTTGCTAGTAGATACTTTACAACTTTACCCGGAATCTTTTTTTTTTTTGTTGCAAACAATTGCTCGGTTTTGGAAAAATTGCCACCTCTTGAGAATTCCTGGTGAAACCGGTTCCAAAAGTATATAAGGTGTGGAAACCTTCTGCATAAAATATTTAAAACAAAAATGATTTTTTACCAGTTTGTTTCAAAAATTACTTGTTGAACCGGTTTTCTTTTTCACTCATTATTTTGGAAAATTTTCATCAACTGATTAGGAACCACTAAACTGGTTTCAAAATTTCATAAATTTTTGTAACTGACTTACAAAAAATTTTAGACAATGCTGTTTGAAAAGTTTGAGTAACAGGTTGAGAATCACTAAACCAGTTTCAAAAATGAAAAACCAGTGAGAACTTTTTTAAAACTCGGCCAAATTATTAATTTTTAATGTTCCGTGACTAATTTTTGAAGCTTTTTTAGTTTGCAATTCTTTGAGCAATGTTTGACCTTCTGTTTGAGAACCACTACCATTAAACCGGTTTCCAAAATATAAGTAAAACGTATTATGACGCCTTTTTCAAAAATTATTGGGCAACACAATTCATTTCAACACTTTTTAAAATTCATTTTGAAGATTTTATTCTGAAATTTTTTAAAAGAAATTTAGTTTCAGTCTGAGAATCACTAAACCGGTTTTCAAAATATACAACCGGTTTGACAACATTTTTAGAAACTATAGCAGATGGTGATCGATAATTTCTGATAATCCTCGACTTGTGTTCATCATTCTTTAGCAATTATTTTTGAAAAAATTTGGGCTTCAATTTGCGAACCACTGAACCGGTTTTCAAAATATAAAACCAGTTTCTCGCATTTTTAAAGGCCGCAAAGAAAAATAATTAATTTTTAGTACTTCTCAACTCGTGTTATTTCGAACTTATTTTTCCAACATTATTTTTGAAAAAAAATGCTTCAGTTAAGAAACAACTGAACCAGTTTTCAAAATATGAGTAAAACCGGTTATGGATGCGTTTTTAAAAAGTATTTTATGGTTAAGTTATGCTTAATTTTAATGTTTCTCAACTTGAACGAAAATTTTTCTCAATTTTATTTTTAAACCGATTCGGTTTCAGTTCGACAATCACTAAACCGGTTTTCCAAGTATGCTGCTACTTCTGACTGCATTTTCAAATATCATAGGGCAAAATTAGTAATTTTTAGTGCTTCTCAAATTGTGTTTTGAATTTTTTTCTCGGCATTATTGTAGAAAAACAAATTTTTGACAACAGTTTGGGAATCACTCAACTGGTTTCAAAAGAATATAATTTCATTGCTATTTCTTGTTCAGATATTTTAAACTAAAATTATTAATTTTTAGTGTTTCTAAACTAGTTTTTCAAACTTTTTCTCCTATCATCATTTTTAGAAAAAAAAAATTGTTTCAGTTTAGGAACCATTGAACCGGTTCTAAAAGTATGCGTATCGTTGAAATACCTTTCTAAAATGAAATTTTCAGCCGTGTAACTTTGAGCTTGAGTTTTTTTTGCCAAAATTATTCAAAAAAATTTTGCAACCGGTTGATTTGAAAGTCAGGAAACCGGTTCTAAAAACATACCTACCAATATCAACTACAGCTAAAATTCACATCAAAATACATCACTCAAGTTTCTACCAGATAAAAATATTTGTAACATCATTTCATTGGAATTTTTGCTCCAAAAAAAAGAAACCAATTCCAACATTATTTTTCGATCACCTTGTGGGATTTGTCGTTGAAAATACCAGAAGAACGCATCTCAAAAAGAAATCGGTCGCTAACTTACCTACTAAAATCTCTCTATAGTTTAATCGCCAATCGAAAGTTATCGGCACGCAGCAGGACTTCCGAACCACGGTGTATTTACTACACTCACTCGTACATGTAACACGATGAATGATCTCCATTCAGGCGTCTGCCATAGCTCAAATATTACGCAGACACTCGGCTTCGGCTGTATAGAATTAGAGAGAGAAAAAAAGTAACGATGACAACTGAAAACCCTACCGATACCGGTCGATTAATTAAATTGAAAAAGTCAAATATGATTGGCGCAATGTATCCTGACGCTGCCGGCGGCGGATCGGTTTTTATCACGAGTCGTCGCAGATGATATGCTATGTGGCGGAAATAAACCAGCATCGGTGATTCGCGAAAGCAACGTTTTTCAAGTATACATACACGAATTCTGCAGCCTTTGGAAAGATACAAGTAGTACGATTACAAGCGTTATGTAAATGTCGCGTCATTAACATCACATATCTAAACACCATACGTGTTAAATTCCAAATTAGGAAGTCTGCTAAAGTAGGTATGTTGGCGAAGTGAAGTACTCGCGCGATACCGAGATCTACTCCGGAGTTTATATATTTATGTAGAGCACAACGAGCACACGATATGATATATTACCAGCAGATTTTCCAACAGTTGGACATTTCGGGCTAATTTTTTTTCCACTTTTTCGTTGGCCAGATGCGGAGATTTCACGCCACGAGTTTATCTTCTTGATATCTTTCGAGTCCGAGTCTCGTGCACGAATATTCTGCAGTCACCGCGGCGGCCATAAGCCATATCAACCTAATTTTTTTCCACTTCGGCGTCATATTTTGCTCGCGTGGCCGCAGCGATTCGATATTCCGTCCAAGTCTAGTAATTGTACCTGGGTATCGTGCGGTTGTAGGTAAAAATAATGAAACTGAAAGAGATGGCTCGTTGTCGCGGGTTTTCCCCTCCGCTCGTAGAAATGAAAAGATGAGCTGCACGTTTCCTCGCAATGATCATTAGTCGATTCGGTATTTGACGAATGCGAAAGTCAACGATTAAAATTTCTTAGAATAAATCATTCTGAAACAATAAAGCGAAGATAATAAAATGGGAAACGACTATTTGCCGATGTTTCACAGCTTTAGCGAGGGATTTAAATTGAAAGTGTTCGTGATTACCTACCATGCAGTTTTAAATGACACATGCTTGCATTGTATGGAACCGATATAATGCAATGTACACATATTTACTATTACCTAGTACATCACATAAACGTATCACGATGAAATACACTCGTAATCAAAGCGCACTGACGATGATATCTGTTTACTAAATAGACGTGTTTCCATATTCCATTGTATGGGTCGTATACCTTTACCTACACCTACACATCACATCTAATGTAAGCACCACAATCAAAGAGATAGAACTTCAAGACTAGCTCCTAATTATTTTTGCCAGAAATTGGATTTTGACCATCTCAGTTCGAATTTTTTCAATCCTATATTTTTTCACTTTTTTTAATTTTTTTTTTCTCAAAAAAATTACAGACCGTAAAATTTTTAAATTTGACTTTTCTCAACAATTTTGATTTTTTTCTCAATTTCATATCCTTTTTTTCAATTTCTTTTAATTCTTGAGTCAAGTCTAGCTCAAAATAAACAACTTATTCTCTCACTTAAAAAATTATTGAGTTGGAAGCAATTTTTAAAAACTTATTCAAAGTTGAAAAGTTGAAATTAAAAGTTGAAAAAAATTAAGGAAAAATTTTCGAATGAAAAGAAATTTAAAAACCCATGAAGTTGAAAAAAATTTGATATCAAAATTGGAAAAAATGTGACCTGTCATAAGAAAAAGACGTAGCGTAGATCCAAAAAATAAAAATCGAGATTTTGAGGGTTTCTGATAGTTCTTGATGTGTGAAATCCGGTGGTGATGTTGAAAACGTTCGTGAGCGATTCATTTCGTTGTTAATGGTGGGTCAATTTTTAGGGAAAGTAGAGAAATTTGTTCAAAATATTTGATTTTTTAATATGTTAGAGGGTATGTTACGTAGTGTCTGTGTACCAATTTTCAGCTCAATTCGGTCACTTCTGTATGAGCTATTGTAGTTTTCACGATTTTGCAGATGGAAAAATCAATTCATTTTTCAAAAATGGGGGTTTTTTTTAGAAAAATGCAGAGTTTTGGAGGGAAAGGGGTAGGGGAATGAAAGAAAAACTGAATCACAGGCCGAACGAATAGTGGAAAATTCCATTCTTATACCTCTTTCTAACATTTCAGACAATTCATTTCTCCATAAGATTTTCCTGACTTTCCTATTTTTTTACTAAAAAAATTGTACTTGGACGCTCATAAAGAAGGTATTAAAAAAAAACAATACAGACTGGAGATCTATTATACGCCATCCTACTCCGTTTTACAGTATTTTCCGTCAAAAAATTCAAAATTGAAAAAAAATTCGATTTACCAAAAATGTTCTACGTTTTTACTCCAAAAATTGCACTTAGACGCTTATAAAGAAGGTATAAAGGTGCAATGCAGATTGTACACCTAGTATATGTCATTCTGCTCCATTTTACAGCGTTTTCCCGCCAAAAAAGTCGAAATTGAAAAAAACGTATTTTTAAGTAAGTTTTTGTTTTTTGGTTGGTAACACGTTGATTTTAGAAAAAAAAATGGAAAAATATCAGGGCTGGTAAGTCAGCCTTAAGCCTTAAGCTTTAGGCCGTTGAGCCGATGATTTTTTCAGAAATAAGCCTAAGTAAGCTTTATTTTTAAAATTTCAAGTCTCAAGTTTATCTTCAGGTTTTATTTTTTTTTAGCTTAAAACTTGAAATTGTTCGCTCCGTCTTTCCATTTTTCATTAATTTTTTCAATTTTTTTGAACTAAGTATTAACTTTTTTCATTTCTTCCTAACCTTGAAATTTGAGAAAATTCAAATTGAAATTATTCACCAATTATTTTTAAAAAAATTTTCTCAATTTCTTTCCAACTTAAAATTATTTCAAATTTCAGAATTTTTCTCTATTTTTTCCTGACTTTGAAATCGTTTTTTTTTTCGAGCTCAAATTATTTTCAGCCCTGAAATTTTTCTTGAAACATTTTTCTACATTCTTGAAGTTTTTTAAATTTGAAATTTCCTTAGATATTTTATCGACTTATTTTCCAATCCCTTTTCAACTGAAAATTTTTTCCAGTTTACAATTTGTTGACATTTTTTATAGATCTTAATTTTTTTCACATACTTATCATTTTTTCATTTTCCAAAAAGATTTTAATAAATGAGAAAAATTGCCTGATGTGACTAGGGTAGGTGTGCAACAGGAGATATTATTTTACATAATACTTTTGAATTCCAGAATTCAGAGTATGAAAAAATATTAGGATTGGATATGAAAATTGAGTTGGAAAAATGTTGAAAAGAAGTTTATAGGTAACTTTGAAGTTTTGGCTTGAAAAATTTCTGAGAAAAAAATCGGTGTTGAAAAAATTTTAAGATAAGAAATCGAGTTTGAATTCAAAAGCAATTTTGGGTTTAAAAATATTTTAGGGGAAAATTTTGATTTGAAAACATTTCGAGAAGAAAATTTAGCAGCTTGAAAAAATTTAGAGAAAAAACTTGAATTTCTTTTTTTTCTTCGTTTTTAATTCAAATACAGTCAATTTTCTGATCAAAAAAAAAAAATGTGAAAAATCGATCTCGTTTCGAACTTCCTTCACAAAATTATAAAAATTGGATTCAAGCTGTAAGCCAATGATTTTTGGCCGTTCAGATTTAAGTTTAAGTTTAAGATTTAAAGAATGTGGCTTTCAGAACCACCTTTTGGATTTAAGCCACTTTTTCTTATGACAGGTCACAAATTTTAATTTAAAAAATTTTACCGTTGGAAAAATTCATTAATAAAATTGAAAAAATTTGAACTTGGAATAAATTTGGGCCTAGATCGTAGAAATCCCATTCTTGGCGAAAATAATTAGGAGCTAGTTTTCAACTAAGGGAAATAATACGTACGCGAATATACGTATAAGTGCGAGTAATTCTATGTACACATATCATCGTTATAATATATGTGTCGAGGTACATACGAGACGCCTCCATAGAAGGGCTAATTTCGCGCAATCGAAAGCATGTCGAATTGTCGAGTGTTAATTGTTTGGTGAAAATGTGCACCTCTCCCCCCTTCACCGTTCTGCTGGTGCTCTTCTCAATAGCGAATGCAAATTTCAAATTTGCCGAATTACTGCACCTTCTATGTGTAGATGATTTTCAAGTATCTGGTGTACTTACCGTCTCCCTTTACTTGTGTAATTTTCGACGTAGGTACCATAGTTCTAGCTGTTTGTACGGGCATAGGAGTAACTCGCGTGAGGGTTGATTGAGCGTGAGAGGTTATTTGGGGTGGTATTGGAATTTCATCCAGTTGGATAGTGCGTTACCTTCGTAATAATCGAGAAGATTTTTATAATGTCGGTGAGTTTAAATTGTCGTACAAGTGTGATTTAATAGGGGTTGGTTGGACGGTTTCATAGTTGGAGAAGATTGGGAAAGAGGAGATTTTCAAGTGGAACGGTTATTAATTTTCAATTGAAATTCCACCTCTCCCTGGTTAGTTGAAATTATTGTCTTTTGTTCTCTGACTTAATATTCAAAAAGGTGCGAATTATTTCGTAAAATGTATTTTTTAAATATGTATCTTTAATTGGACATTTTTCTACAGACTGAACAATTGTTTAATGACTTTGGTGAAATAACAAGCTCCTGACTGTTTAACAACCCGCAAAAATAATTACTCAATTCAAAATTTAATGACGAGGTAGTTTCTCAACAAGATTTCAATAGTTATATTAGTGGTTACCGTTGCTATTTCACCGTGTCTAATGGTAAATAATTTAAAATTGACAATTTTATTGAATTCGGATTTTGCAATTCGTAATGAAACTCATAAGGGATGATTGAATTTGATTAGTATTTATTATTAATTATTGGTGATTATTGAAAAATACGTGCGAATGGGATAAATATTGGTAATTATCGGTAATGTAATGTTGAAATGACAAGTGATTTCTATAATTTTTGGTAAATACCCGGTATTATTGGTAATTTTTGGTAATTACCGGTAATGGTTGGTAATTGTTCGTAATTTTTGGGCAGTTATTCGTAATATGTTGTTGGTAATTAAATTACCAGTAATTGTTGTAAATTATTCGTAATTGTGGTAAATACCCGAAATTGTTGGTAATTACCAGTAATTTTTGGTAAATATTCGTAATTTTGGATAAATACTCATATTTTTTGGTAATTACTAGTAAATTGAGGAAGTCATCAGTAATATTTGTCATTGTGCTTACATAATTTCATTTTATCAAAAAACCTTCAGTGTGTAAATTCGTTCATTTAAATTCAGAAACTGCTGGTAGTGCTGGTTGATAATTTTGTTGTCATTTAATTTATTCTAAAATAGCCATTAAATTTTGGTAAGGTGATAATGATCGATTCGAATCATTCAGGAACGAGTGTATACAGATTTTCAAGTGCAACATAATTTCAAACCTAAAGTGGACGCAGCCCAGCAAATATGAAAAAGTTTTTCATTTTAGATTTCTCACACGTAAAATTGAAATGTAATTTCATATACCAATCCTTGTGATTATCAGTTAGATATTCTTGGTAATTACCAGTCTTTTTTTGTAAATACCACTAATGTTTGGTAATCATCAGAAATTGTTGGTAAATACCAGAAAATTTTGGTAATTTCCGGTATAATTCGTAATTTCCGGTAATTCTTGGTAAAATGAGGTACCAAAAATATTCAGTATTTTCCGTTACATAATTTGTAATTTCCCATGACTTTCAATCATTTTGGACATTTTTGGTAATTCGCGGTAATTCTTGTAAAAAAAACTTTTTAATTATAAATATTTAAAAATAACTTACTGATCTTTCATCTTCAAAGAATTTTATGTGATTCTCTTGGAAAGAATATCAATTTAAACATTTTGTTAATGGTGGGAAGGAGGAGGGTAAAGTGTCGGTGATTTGTGTAAAAATTTCAAAGAAAAGTGATCAAAGGTCACTGCCTCGTTCTTTTCTCCGAGACTTGATATATTTTCCTACGAAATTATAATGACTCATAATACCATATTAATATTGGAAATTCCCTCGTTCTCATCTTCTTCCTCCTCTCCCTTCGCCACCTTTCGGAATGGATCGTGTCCCAGCAGGACATGGCGTCCCAGCAGGACATTGTGTCCCAGCAGGACATTGTGTCCCAGCAGGACATTGTGTCCCATCTCTGTAATATTTCTGTGGAAAATCCAACATGGAAAAATTGTATCTTTCCCTCATTCTCCTCTTCTTCCTTCTCTCCCTGCTCAACCTTTTGGAATAAAGGAGAAACAGGGCATGGTGTCCCAGTAGGGCATGGTCCTCATCTTCTTCCTCCTCCTCTTTCTCCACCTTTTCGGAATGGAAGAGGGACATGGTGTCCCCGTAGGACATGGTGTCCCCGTAGGACATGGTGTCCCCGTAGGACATGGTGTCCCCGTAGGACATGGTGTCCCCGTAGGACATGGTGTCCCCGTAGGACATGGTGTCCCCGTAGGACATGGTGTCCCCGTAGGACATGGTGTCCCCGTAGGACATTGTGTCCCCGTAGGACATTGTGTCCCCGTAGGACATGGTGTCCTCGTAGGACATGGTGTCCTCGTAGGACATGGTGTCCTCGTAGGACATGGTGGAGGCGTTTTTTGCGATTTCAAATTATTTTTTTATCGGAAAAGTCTTTCTGAATTAAAAAACTTTTGTGGCAAAAGTTTTTTAATTTTTCAAGCTCTTTCATTCAAGACTAAAACGAACTTTGTACGGTAAAAATTCATGAAGTTCCAATTTCCCCAGTTTTGTTGTTTTTACTAAAATTGAAAAAATATTACAAGAAAAGTCTAGAAAAAATGGTTGAACCAAATTTGATGAAAATTTGGGAATGGGGCCTATTCACCAGACGCTAGCGACTGTAGGGGTACAAGTGTCAAAATTTTGAAAAATGCCCTTTTACCCTTACCCCCCCTCCTTCCATTTGGAGGCCCAAAAATTTTCAAAATGGAAAATTGACCGCGGAATCGGATTTTATGAATAAATATGATTCTTTTGTCGAAAATTCCAGTTCGATTGGTTAATTTTTGCCCATTTTCAAGGTTTTTAAACTTAGGCAAAATGGTTAATTTTAGCCATTTTCATAGGTAGTCCAAATGTGAACAATGGCGACCAGCTAAACGCTGATCAATCACAAAAGGGTTTTTGCATTCTCGCTTGTTTGTCATTTCCCTCTTTATTATTGCTAAAAACCGGTAAATGCTGATCACTTACTATTAAAATAATCAAGCTTATAATTCAAACTTTGCTATTTCGAAATTATAAATATTCAAATATTACGAAATCACGCAATAAAATTTAATTTTTTCAAAAATCGATATTTTTTTATTAATAATTTTAACTGTTACTTGAAGGAAAAAATGTCGCAGTTACGTGAAACACGTGTAATCTCTTCATTCTCTATAATATTTCGGCGAAGAAAAAATATCCCACGCGGTTTTTTTCATTATCTGTAAGCATCGTATCGAAGGACCCAGCATTTACCTGACCTAAGATTTGAGAGATGGTTGAGGTGCGGTAATCCCACGTGGCGTTATCTTCGATTCATACATTAGACGAAGTGGCAAAGAAATCACCGCGATTGCGAATCCATATAACGAACGCGAACGTTTAATTATATCATTAATAACGGTTAATAAATCCGTATTTAACGATTGATACACGTACGTCTACGTACCTGTACGTTTACATTTATAAATAAACCATAAAACCAAATTACATTAACCTCGCGCAAAATCACCTATGCTCCAGTTAATCTATACGAGAAGGTACTCGCTTAATATCATTAGGTGTTTGTACTTTGTACCTAAATACGTATAATTATTTCGTAACCGAGTGTGTCTTTATTTTAATTTTTTTTCTTGCAAAAAAAACACATCATAACGGTCATTGAAAACGCTTTACGATAAAACGACATATAAATGTGCATTTTGTAAATAGGTATTTAGTGGAGGTACCCAAGGCCGAACGGAATATTTTCGTAGACTTTGGTAATTTTTCGCAATTTCATAGCTGTTACCTATGACCCCGTGCCAACGAACCTACACCTACCAATGCACCCGGCCGCCGGTTAGTTTATTTTTTACCAACCTGAAACCTTTTATGCTGTATCGTGAAAGCGTATACCCGACTGTATTCGATCCGTGTTTTAATCTGCTTTCATACATAAGCCGATTTACATTACCTGAATACGGTTTGTTTTAAATTTTAAAACAGATGTATTGCCCAAGTGCCCATTACACGGAATTCTATACTCGTATCGTAGCTCGCCGCGTCGTACAATACGATTTCTTAATCGTGCTCAGTTTCAACATTAATTAAAATTTTAACCGTCGGGTAATCTATTATGCGGGGAGGTCGCCGGTGGGCAAGATTTATGAAATTGAATTGCCTTATTTTTGAGGTAATCGGTGCGAGAGTGGGTTTGTTTACGTGCGGAGATTTGGTCCCTGCGAGGGAGTAAGAGTGATCGAGTTGTGTTGTTTTGTAATTTGAGAATTTTTTGGGAGTTGGAGGGGTTGCGAATGTTGAATAGTGAATGAGGGGGTTGAGTCGAAAAAATTGAAAACACTTTTTCAAAGAAAAGTTACAAAAATTTGGTAATTTTTTCCAATAAGTTGCGAAGACGTCATTTTTTTGACAGTTTAGTTTTCGTTAATTCGTTTTTAGTTGCCACCTTAATTTAAATTATATCATTTTTTAAATTAAAATTGGATTTTTTTTCATGGAAATATTTTTTTGTAATTTTTTTTACTGATTTTCGAATTTTTTTAAAATTTATGATCACGAATCATGATAATATTACCTAATGTTTTTTTTTATATTAGGAACATGACTTTTTCATGGTTTGGAAAATAATTGAGAGTTTTTGCCCAAACTTTGACTTTTCTATGACTTTTGATAAAATTTGTAATTTTCCTCTGAAAATTGAAAGCTTTTTAATATTACCAAGTTGTTATAAAACTGTCAGGTTATTTATTCAAAACCTTACTTTTGTATTTTTTGGTGACTTTTTGTCAAAACTTTGACTATTTGTGTTGTTTTTGTCGCCAAACAATACAACTTTTCAGGTCTGGTCAAAATCGAAGCACTTCATTCTATTATAAATTATCACAAGCCTTGTTATATTACAATATTAAAAAAATCACGGGTGTATCTGGTTTAAAAACTCACTAAAACATCATGATTTTGACAGAGAGTCATAAATTGTGTCAGTCAACTGTTGCATAAAACATGACCAATTTTCTCCCTTAATTTCTTATTTTGGTGAAATGGTGGGAATAGTGAGAGTGATTTTTTGTGAAGATTTTAAAATTTTTGCTACTCTCTGTCAAGTTGATGATTTTTCAGTCAAAATTAAGCGTTCTGGTAATGGTTTATTTTTTATAATGACTGGACTTTTTCATTAATCTGACAAAATTGATGACTTTGTCCAAATTTTGACTTTTTTTTGTAAATTTCTGCTTCGGGCACTTTATTATTAAAATAATTTTATTTCTTTTTCATAATTTTGGTAAGTACATTGTTGATTCTCGATGTCATCGTGTTTTTTGGGGGCATTTTTGTAAACCACATTTTTTGGACACAATGTCCAACGCAAAACATTTTGTTCAAATCAGGTCATTTTTGGGCTATTATCCGAATCTGGTTCAAATTAAGATATTTAGGCATGATGTCCGAAATTCTGAATTTGGTCCAAATTGTAAATGTTGACTTTTTAGACATTTTGTCAAAATCTGAACTTTTTTCAATCATTTTTCCAATGCAGTTCCACATCAGAATCTGTTTGGATAATTTGTCCAAATCAGAATATTTTTGGGCATTTTGTTCAATTAAATCAGGAAATTTTCAGTCGTGTTGAGTTGACTAAATATGGTCCAAATCAGGACATTTTTGAATAATCTGTCCAATACAATTCCGAATCCGTTCTAAATCAGATTCAGAACTTTTTCGGGCATATTGTCCAAATCTGGTTCAAATCAAGACATTTCAGGACATAGTGTCCAAATCAGTTTCAAATCAGGATATTTTTGAACATTTTCGGACATGATGTCCTAATGAGGTTCAGATCAAGTCATTTTAGACATTATGTCCAAATATGGTTCAGATCAAGACGTGTTAGGACATGATGTCCAAATCAGTTTCAATTCAATCAAGGTATTTTTGGATATTTTATCCAAACCAGAAAATTTTTTGACTTTTGATCAAATCAGGGTATTTTGAATATTTTTTGGACGTGATGTCCAAATTAGTTCAGATCAATACATTTTCTGACATCATGTCATAATCAGGTTCAAATCGGGATGTGTTTGGACATTTCATTCAAATCAGAATTTTTTTGGAATTTTTATCAAATCAGGATATTTTTGAACATTTTCGGACTTGATGTCCTAATCAGTTTCAAATCAGGATATTTTTGGTTATTTTGTCCAAATCAGCAAATTTTTTGACTTTTGATCAAATCAGGATATTTTTGAACATTTTTGGACTGATGTCCAAATAAGGTTCAGATCAAGTCATTTTGGACATTATGTCCAAATATGGTCCAGACCAAGACGTGTTAGGACATGACGTCTAAATCAGTTTCAATTCAAATCAAGATATTTCTAGACATTTTATCCAAATCATAAAATTTTTTGACTTTTGATCAAATCAGGGTATTTTGAATATTTTTTGGACGTGATGCCCAAATTAGTTCAGATCAAGACATTTTCTGACATAATGTAATAATCATGTTCAAATCGGAATATTTTTGGACATTTCATCCAAATCAGAAAATTTTTAGAATTTCTATCAAATCAGGATATTTTTGAACATTTTCGGGCTGACGACCAAATGAGTTTCAGATCAAGTCATTTTGGACATTATGCCCAAATATGGTCCAGATCAAGACGTGTTAGGATATGATGTCCAAAATCAAGATATTTTTGGACATTTTATCCAAATCAGAAAATTTTTTGACTGTTGATCAAATCAGAATATTTTGAATATTTTTTGGACGTGATGTCCAAATCAGGTTTAGATCAAGACATTTTGGACATGATGTCCAAATATGGTTCAGATCAGGACATTTTCGGACATTATGTCCTAATCAGTTTCAAATCGGTATATTTTTGGACATTATGTCCTAATCAGCAAATTTTTTGACTTTTGATCAAATCAGGATATTTTTGAACATTTTCGGACATGATGATCCAAATATTGTTCAGATCAAGACATTTTTATCGAACCCGAATCCGAATCCAGACATTTTTGAACATTATGCCCAAATCTGATCTATATCAAGATATCTTTGGACACATTGTCCAACTCAGAAAATTTTCAGTCATTTTGTCCAAATCGGGTCCAAATCAAACGTTCAAGCCAGGACATTTTTGGAAATTATCCCCTTTAACCCGTTTTTTCAAAAAATGTAATTGGTTTTTGCCCAGACTAGAATTTTTTGCCAAAATAAAACATTGTTATCTACTTGTCCTTTAAATAATGATTATTCTGCGCGTCCAAGACTTTTTTATTCCTAGCCAAAAATATGTGTCAAAACAACGACCATTTTGTCCGAATAACAACTACCTATTTATTGATTCAAATCAAGACGTTTTTTTGCAATAAATTTTCTCAAAATAATCAAATTAAGTTGGTAAGTATATCAAAGTAGTGTTTTTTTATCCTAAAACTTCATCATTTTTTCAAAAACTTGGGAGATTTTTCCCATCTACAAATATTGGTTCGAATGATGGCTCTGTACAAATTCCAGACTTCATCAAGTCCAAATCGAGACACTTTGTCAAAATTACGGTTTTTTGTCCAGATGAGAACATTTTTTAAAAAGATGTCACTCGATATCAAAATGGTGACATTTTTGCTCAAATAGTCGCATTTCTGCCCATTTGTGGACGTATCGTCATTGAGGACGGATATGAAAATTACAAAATTGTTTTCCGCAAAATGTTTTTTTCTTTTTTTAAAAAATAATGTATTGTGTTTCTTTGATCAAATCAGGAATTTAGTTCAAATTGCAATTTTCTCGTGATTTCGTGTCGTCTTATGATAATTTTTGTGTAGGTATTTCTTGTCAAATTTGTATGTTTTTAGAAAAATTGTCTCTCTTTTAGATCTTTATGGATGCATAAAATGCATACCTTTTTTTTTAGTAAAAGCTGCTGCACCATAAGTACCTATTTCACTTACAATTTTTTTTTTTCACCATGATGCTCTTTTTTCATTCAAATGTATCATGCCCAACGATACAGGCCGTCCATTAGTTATTTCAACCTTTAGTCATTCGAATTACGTACATTACCTTTTTTTATGGCCTACGTTGGAGGAAAAAACTAGGGGAATTTTCAACGTAAAATACCCAAATTACCCTATTTCGAATCTTTTGGTAACCGTTGATACATACGGTACGACACGACAACACGTATTATGAAAGTGGATGCGACAATGTACACAGACCTTATGCAGAGTTAATGAACGAACAATGGAATTAGAAATGACAATGGGGTGACGAGACGAAACGAGAATATATCCATTAGGCGTGCAACATCGAAGCTTTCGCGCCCAGTATGGGTTGTTTTTATAGCACTACGAAGGTATTTAAAACAGCGAGAATTTTTTTTCCGATTTGAAGCTCGCACACGTCTGAAAAACGCATCCTATACAGAAACAAGTTTATATAAGCTCTATTACGTAGACGGTTAATTCATTATAAGTTGACAGATAAGTGACCGGAATGTATTGAAAAAACGACCTCGAACTTTACAAAGTGCAGCCGGATAAAAACACTGGTCTTTAAGGTAGATGGGTGAAGAAATATCATTGTCGATGATTTTTTTTTGATCGTAAATGGAGAGAGAATCGCTCGATTGATATCTGGTAAGAATTTCGCCTTCGTTGGTATCGATCTCCCATCGATATGGGCAGATTTCACTCTATTTTGCCTCTGAGTATATGGAGCCATGAGGCAGCACGCACGACACGTCAAGTGCCTCTGTGGCGTTTACGAAAGTGCGCAGATTTCGATATTTGTATTGGATGAGATGAAAGTTTCCAAAAGTATCGGAGGAGAATTTTTGGCGAAGCTGTCAGATCGAGTTGAGATGACCAACAATGAAACATTGGCTGCTCAAGAGACGCGTTTTAATCGGTCGGTAATTAATTAAACATCTTCGGATGGCCTACTTGTGACCGAGATGATCATGTTTTTGTGGTAAGGTGTGACTTAGGCAAGTGTACACGAGAGCCTGTTAGAAAGTTGTAGGTATCTGGATGCCGAGCTGGCGGGCAAAGAATAAAAAACCGACGGATTGCTACTTCATTCCTCGTTTAAATTACATTTTATCTTTGATTTTGTTGCCGTAGCTCGGCAGATCCGGAATTGTATTGCGCGGATACCGGAGACGAGAAGGGATGGAAAAACTATACGACGGTGTGCGCCGGGCGCACGCTGCACCTCGCGGTCGCGCGTCTTTCCATATAATCGACTGTATAATTCTTTTTTAAACGCGTCAAAATGCGGTATTTTTTAATGACCTGCCACGAAATTAGCCCGGATCGTGGAATCCGTCGGCTATATGCCCGTTACAAACGTATAGGTAGGCTTAGACCATGGAACAGTGGCAGATACAGTGATTAAGAGGCCGAGATGGAGAATGTTCTTGACGAGTTTCCCTCCACCTCGTCTCCGACTATGGAGGTTTAGGCCTAGGTGCTGCAGCGTGTTGCAATCGCGTTAGAATATTTAAAATGAAGATGTAACGGAATCATAATGAAGTGTATGGAGACTACCGGAGATTATCTCGGTGAAGAATCAGCCAAGTGTGGATGGGTTGGAAGGAGCTGAAGATTATTTTGGGGTTAGGCCTAGACAGAGACGAGTATTGTGATTCGGTGTTCTACGAAGATATGTTGTGATGACTTTGGCTGTATGTGCGTTGGATTTCTATAGCTTGATGTGTAACTTAAGGGAAGCTGAACGAGAAAGAAAGTTATGAGATCGGTTCTAAATACCTGCCCAGAGATACGAGGTATAATACAGATCGTGAATATGAAATTTTCTGCTACCATTTATAAATACAGGCAAAACAACGTACAGGTTGCCAGAGTATGGTTGGTAATTTATTCGGAAACTAGTACGATTTTTATTATCATACGGAACCGGTTTCGGTGATTTTTTTAAAACGTTAGGTATACGAACCTTATGTATCAGTGGGTTTCTAGTGTTATTGGTTTTAAAATAGTATAACGAGCGGTATCTATGCTAATTGGGAGCGAATTTTTATCAATTGACGGTATCGATTGGAGTTATTTTTAGGATGGAGTTGTTTGGAGAGGTAAAGGGGCGGAAAAGAGTTAGTTCGGGGTTTGGATGTTGGGTTAAGTTAAGAAAGAAGGTTTTTGGAGATGTTGCCGAAGATGGTCGTTGAATTGGCCTTTTAAAGCATGAGAATTGAATTAAGTGTCAGATTCATTTTTCGGTTCTGTTTGTGTAGGATTCCGAGTCGATTTCCCGAATGCGATTCCCCGAACGACCGAATTCTCGAATAAGGAAATTTCCGAAAAATGTATTCCCGAATATATTTTCCCGAATGAAAATTTTCTCGAATGATAAATTACCATTCTGACACAAAATATTAATTTTTCCAAATTTTCATAAAAAATTATAATTATTTTTGAAAATTTTCCAACAGAAGTATAATTTTTACGACTCTTTCAAATTTTTCAGTTTCAGGGAATCTCTCCCTCCGGTCCAGTTTTCTACAGTTTAAGTTCGATACCTACTGAAATTACCTTAAAATTAAGCTTTGAAAATCAAGATTCAATATTTTAACGTTTGGATTTTTTTGTGATGCTTATAAAATGCTAATTTCAACACTGCTTGGTGCTTGCTATTGTATTCATTCGAAAATTGCGTCATCAATCCCCTCCCCCTTCGTACTTTTGCAGACGATTTTTCGTTGAGGAGTGAGCAATTTTTAACACTCCAATTTAATTTTTCAGGTTTGGATCCACTCCCCCCCCCCCCCCATCACTTCTTGGTCACTGATTTTATAACGATAAAATAGAAGAAAAATGGAAATCAATGTCTTCAAAAACCTCATAAATAACCATTTGAAATATCATCGACGTAAAATTGAATTCCAATATCTCAAAATGTCTCATTAGGCCTTCGATAGAGGCCTGCAATACATATATTTTTGTGAAAATACTGTGAAATAAAAAAGTAATTCTCCATTTCTTGTTTATTCGGAAAAATGGATTCGGGAATAACTTTTTCGTAAATTTTTCTGATCGGAAATTCGGTCGTTCGGAAAATTGAATTCGGGAAAGTGAGTGGAAAGCGTCGATTAGCATAAAACGATTTAGGGTTGCCAACAGTAGTGATTTAATATCACTAAAAGTAGTGATTTTTTACCATTGAAAAAAAGGTAGTAATTTTGCATTTTTTTCGACAAAATTACCGATTTTTTCTTGTTTTTAGGGGTAATTTTAGTGATTTTTTGGCCAAAAATTGAAAATTTTTGTAGATTTTGATTGTTTTTGATGGTTGTAGTTGCGTAAGATTTTTTCTGCTTATCAAGTTGGCAATTTCTTCTCAAGGCCCTGATTTTGCTTCATTTCTTTAAAAATCACCAAAAGTGATATTTTAGGGCAGAAATTTAGTGCTTTTTCAATATCAGTGTTTGCAGCCTTGAAACGATTGAAGCAGATTGAAAAAATAAACATTTTGAATTTTGACGAATATTGATTGGAAGGGTGTGGCCTGGTCAAAAGAGGATCAGAGCTGGCGGACCTCAGTGTGAGCCATTTTCAAAAAAACGCAATTTTAGTTCTGGTGTCGGGGGGGGGGGACATCGCCTGCGGATATTTTCGGTCACCCCCCCCCCCTCACTTAAGAAAGTAAGATTTGTTTGAGTCTCTGCACCTCTTTGAATAATTGTCCTCGAAATTTGATGCAACTTTTTGCCTCCTAAAGTTGCAGATCGCGAATTTGAAGAATTCTTGTTTTTTTACCAAATTTGAACCGCTCACTCAAACCCTTCTAAATCAAGCCAAAAAAAATTCGATCAACAAGAATAATTTTTGATGAACTTTTTCAAAAAAAATCCCATGGCAGTGCTGCCAACTGAATTTTGATTTAGGCAATTTTTATAAAATTCAAGTTGGCAGCACTGGTACAAAAATTTTCAAAAAAAATAATTTTAATTTATTTTAATGATCAAAAAAATTGTCGGCTTATTTGTCAAGTCATTGAATGAACAACTTGAAATTTTTGAAATTGCGTTGATCTAAATGCAGTTAGCAGCCCTGTCATGAAAATGTTTTGAAAAATGTCGTCAAAAATTATTCTAGATGGCCAAAAAATGGCTTGATTTTGAGGTGTTTGAGTGAGCGAGTTGAATTGGTTAAAAGTCAAAAATTCCCCAAATTCGCGATCTACAACTTTGCAGCCTCTTTGTAGAAGGAAAAAAGTGGTATTCAATTTCAAGATTAATTGTTCAGGGAGGCGTAAAAACTCAAATTACACAATTTTTAGAAATATGGACGATTTTTTGAGAATGGCCTCACTTTGAGGTCCCTTACCCCGTCTCATTTTAGGCTAGGAGACTGAAAATTTTTCAGGTGGTTGTTCACTTGAATACTTCCCTAATTTTAGTCAAAATCCATAATATGTTTTTTTGATCCAACTTCGTTTGTTATACCTAAGTTACTGATCACTTGACATGATATTCTCCGACTTGCAAACTTTCATTTATTTCATGACCAAAATATCGATTTCAACACTTCGCTCGAAACTTGAAAAATTCTCAATTTTAACCCCTTTTTCCTACCTTATGGGATCCTGTTGGGGTCGTGAATTTTTTCTCAAATTTTCACGATATTTTATTTCTTAGTCCCCTGCCTTCCGTTGTAAATCAAATCTACTCGTATAAATAAAGATTTTGTTATTTTAAAAAATTATGATACCCTGGAATTGGAAAAGTGGTATTTTATGGTTCTGACCCAATAATTACGAAGCGATACCTAATAAAGAATAATCTGTTTTTTCAAGGCTTGTGGTTTCTATAAAAATTAACCCATAAATTTTTGTCTGAACTGAGAATTTAGTCATCTATAAAGTTTCATTTTCTATCCAGTTGATTTTTTTTTTACAAAAATATTTAATCATTTTGAATTATCAACAGTACGATTGAGCAAATAATTTGAGCTCAAGGTGTGCAAACCATTCGCAGGTGATACAATTTTTGGAAAAACTTGAAGCTTTGAATTTAAAATCAGAAAATGTACCACTTGTGGGTTTTTTCTTTTCCATTTTTACAATATTGAGATACGAAATACAATTTGAAAGATAATTAGAGGCAGATTTATGCAAAAACTTGGCAGGAAATTCAATTCGCCAATTTTTTTCAAATTTTACGGAAATACGTAAGCTACGTCTGTGAGGAGTTACATATTCACAAATGAATTATATCTCTAATGTTATATCTACCAATGCGAATTTAAGATTGTACAATCACCGGTAGACTGAAACTAGTTTGATGTAAAAAAGTAAAATTATCCACTTATAATACGTAACAAGATGTCTGCAGGGTGTGAGTATATATATAAAAGCAGGTGACGGATTGTGTTTATCAATGGGGAAAAAAATGAAATGTCGCTCGGTCATTAATTTTTCATAGATATTAGATGAAATTTCTCTTCTACTTAGGATAAGAGAGCTAGACAGACATGAAGACGAGATTAATTATAAGTAGGTAGTTGTTTGTAAATGCGACGAAAGAGAGTAAAGGAAAAAATTAAGTAAATTATTATATCACATGGTCTATACAATTTCTGGTTTAATTATGAGACTATCCTAATCTTATTCGAATTAACGAAGGTTTTTTCTTTCTTAAATAATTAAGAAATTATGTTATTACGCGAAGAAGAAGATATCGTTGTGTATACCTAATAACTTTATCAGTGCTGGTGATTTTATTCAGACGTGAGCGTACTAATTTGTAATTTTTTTCGCAGGTATCGAATCAGCATCGGATTATTTTGGTAAATTCCTCGGGCCTTTGAAAACTTACCATCATGGAGTTACCGGAGACGTGTACGTGGTTGACAGTCGAACACTGCATATTCGTAATTTCAATTACGACGGAGAAGGACCAGGTTAGATAAGAGAAAGGTTCATGAATGCAGATTAATATTCGGCCACGTGAATTAACCTGTTTGTTTTTTTTTAAAATTTCAGCTGGATATTTCTACGTGTCGAATGGCAAAACACCAAGTGATAGTGGAACGAAGCTACGAGATGAACGTGGAAGGTATGTATTTTTTCGAACGAGTAGTGGTTAATTTTTCACTATTTAGAAGGGTTCGAATGTTGCCTGAATATGTGGCGAAAATTTATTGATTCGGGTTTCGTATTCACGAATATTGAAATATTTTTTTAAAATGCCCTTCAGATCGGCTGCTTATTTGGGCTGATAATTCATCATACGAACAGATTATTGAAATTCATCCCCGAACGACGATTGCTCTCTGGCATTCAAATTTGAGATAATTTTACCTCGATTTTTCCACCATAGTTATCGAGTAAACATTTTGAGGGTTTCGGAAAAAGAAATAGAAATATGTTTGTTGGTTGATTAAGAGAAAGGTTATGACGATGAATAAACATTAGGAAATCCGCGTCTAAATTATTAATTTTATATGGCTGAGGTAATCGAGATGAAATTTTGGTGATTTGATCTTGAATATCAATTTTATTGAAAAATATTCTTGCAATATCAAAAAATTCTAATTTTTGGGGATTTGATGGTTGCCCGCACTTTAGTTTTACCGAATGTAGGTACCGAATTTCGTTAAAATTTGGCATTCCTTAGTTGGGTAATAAGTATGAAAAATTTTTATTCCAGCGCGCGTAAAATATTGATGTGAAAATTTTTTTTTGATGAAAAGAATTTTCCAAAAATTTTGCGAGTGATAACCATATGTGAGGCTGGATGTATGTAAGAACCACCCTTAGTGGTCGAAGATTAGTTTTTGAGTTGGCACTGATTTTGGGCCTTTCAGAAGAAGTAGAATCAAAGGGGAATCTCAACTCAAAAACGAATTTTTGACCCCTAAGGATGATTTCTATATCCAGGCTCACATTTATAGTAATCTCTTGAAATTAGCCAATGATTTTGAAATTCGAAATTAGCAGAATTCTGACAGATCTGGAATTCAAAATTTCTCCAAGATTTGCCAAATTATTAAATTTTGATTATTTTGACCCTGAAGACAAAAGTTGATTTTCGAGAAGTGAAAGTGGAATCGAAATTGAAAACTTTTAAACTTTATCGAGCGAGTTATCGAAGTTCCTATTTTTTGATGATCCTCTGTATTTCCTTGTGACGTTATTTGAACCCCGAACCCAAAGGTGGCATTTATGAATAGACGAGAGATCCAGAGGCGGTTCGAACACAAATTTTTGGGATGAGGTTCGAAAATTCCGACCAAAAAATTCAAAATTGCCGACTAAAAATTTAAAAATATCAATCCTGCTCATGCCTGAAAATTTTTCTCTTGGTAATTTCATTGTACATAGTTGAAAAACCCTATGAATATTGTTTATTAGTTCAAGTTCCGAGTGAAGCGAGGAGGGAAAATTTCAATAAAAATTACGATGTACTTACTTGATTAAAAAAATAATAAGTTCAATGTGAACATGAGAGAAGTGAATTTGGCCCAAGCCAAGCGAGGGCGAAAATTTTATAAGACCAAATTCAAGATGCAACAAAACAATGTTTTAAACTATCTAATAAATTTGAAAAAAAAAAATCGGTCGACTTTTACTTTAAAATTATTAAAAGATAAATATTCTTGGTCCGAGCGCAGCGAGGCCAATGCTTTTAAAAAATTTGATTTCCAAACATTGAAAATGAGTTTTAAGGAGAAAAAATTTAATAAAATTAGTTGAAACAATTTTGAGGAAAAATACGAAAAAATCACTTTTTTAGGGATTACCTACATAGTTTATTTTAAAATTATGGAAGGAAAAATTCAATATGACCGAGCACAGCGAGGCCGAAGTTTTTGAAAAATTTTGAATTGAGGAATAAGTGACCAAAATTTCCGTTCCGTTCGTAATAAATTCATATTTTTTTATTTTTTATTTTTATCAAAAAATAAAATTGAGTTATTTTTCATTACCTATACTACAAAATTTTCAAAATATTTTTGAATTTGCCAAAATTTTCGAAATTTTGCCGAAATTTCCGACTGGAAGCCGAATGGGGGGATTACTTCCCCCCCCCCATCGCGCCGCCCATGGAGAGATCACAATTGAAAAACTTTCAATGTTATTTAATGAGGTATCAAAATTTATGTTTTTTGATTCCCTGAGTATGTTTCTGTGTTATTTTGACTCCAAACTGAAAAATTAACTCATCAAGGGTTTTGGTGGAATCAGAGCTGAATATTTGTCAATTTATAGACCTTTCTTACCACCAAAGGATCGAATTCTGGGTTTGAAGTCGAATCCCCCCCCCCCTCCCACGAATGTTGACTTTTGGATTTAGTGTCAAAATAACTCTTAAAAATGGATTCAAGGGATGAGAAAAATATAAATTTTGATTACAATAAGTGCTGCTGATATGGGTTTCAAAAGTTTTAAAAATTCCTAAGAATCGAACAAATGTTCAAAAATCTAAAATGGTTTTGGGGATTGTACTAGATATAATATTTTATCCTTGTTTTTTTCAAATTATAATTACCTATATTCATTTTTCAATTTTTATATGAATTTTCCGACAGCTGCAAATCATTTTTTTTTTTTCATTAGAACAGATTAACGATCCAGATAAGTGAAACATAGAATCGAAGGCTAAATGTGAGAACTTTCCATCACGTGACTGAAAATTATAAAATATTGATCAATTGTTACAAAATTTTATCATAAATGCAGCATATAAGTTCTCAGGACATCTGTCAACTTTTTCAGTTGATGTCAAAATAACCCCACAAATGCATTCAGGAGCTTCTGAAGCTGCATTTTTTCTCCAAATCCAAAACTTAACCCTATTTGATGAAAAATTTTCACTTTTGGTCCTACTCCTACTCTTGAGGGTTGACTGTGAAATTTAGGACAAAAATGATTTTGAAAATTGATTCATCAGGGATTTTAAAACTATGGATTTCAATAATTTACTCGATAAAATTGAAAAAATTGTGATTTTGGCCACACCCTGTCTCCTTGAGGGTCCAATTTTGCGTCTGGAGTCAAAATAACCTATTTTTAATAATTATTTTCGATTGTTGATATTTTTTTCAATTTTTGATAATTTTTTTCAATTTTTGATCTTTGTTTGATTTTTTTTAATTTTTGAAAATGTATTTAGGGAGTCAAAAATAATAAATTAAGATGCTTCACTCAATAAAACTGAAATTTTTTCAATTTTAGTTTCACTCCTACCCCTCTCCCTTATCAGCAATGAATTTAGGAACTTCAAAAAACTCCTTAAACCACTTTTTAAAATTTGAATAATAAAGGCTCTTAAGGAATGGTTGGATAACACTCTAACGATTTTCACACTTTTTTCGCACTTGATTTGCAATTTAGTCCAACTTATACTTCACATGGCTGGAAAAATTTTAAAAACGACTGTACCTTTTTTTCTATTGTTTACCCAGTTCTCACATGGGGATGGGGGAAATTTATTGGAACACAGGATACAAAAGGAATAATAAAAACTTGAATTACGCGTCCGGGGGAGGCGCAACTACAGTACCTATCCGACTCAAAATACTCCAAGAATTGGAATTCCGCAAACCTAAAAGCTCTACCTACCAATCTCCTTCTTTGCCTTTCGTGCAACTTTAAAGTATTTGTTTCGAGTAATACGTAACTTTTTGGTGATTTTTTTACAGCATCTCGCCTTTAAAAAAATACAGAAAGAAGCACCTCACACTGACTTTACCAGAAGGCAAAACCATCACTAATATCAAACATTTCTACGTATGGTGCGACGAATTTTCGGTAAGAACCTCGAGCTATTTTCTTATTATCGAAATATTATTCATTTTGTACCGAGAAATTAAACATATATCCATAGAGGAAGAAATGAGGAACTGTACCAATTGAATCACAAAGATCACCAGTTGTGAGCTTAATAAAGGCATCCAACATAATAAATAGGTACACTTATCCATAGTTCAGTTGCGAAAGTATTACGGAACTACCGATTTAAGAATTATGCGTTGTATGCATCGATAGTCCAAGTTACGAAATGAATATAATACACGAATTATTATTCAATTTCAATTTAGCTTATGGGTTGTAAAGCAACTAGATTCGACGTAGTATATTATTCGAGTACGAGAGGTAGGCCGTCGCATGGCATGGTATGTTATGTAATAATGAAAATGCAAACGTAAGTTGTTGTACTTACATTTGCAAAGTTAATAGTTTTGATTTAAAATGGTCGGAGAAATTTCATACAAGTATGGGTTCTAGTTGATCGGAAAATTTATTCAGAAATTGTTAATTTGTACTCATCGAGAGAAGAATTCATTCGAATGAGAGAATAAGGTACCCGTAATTTTTACCCATTAAAGAAATACTGTTCAATGGGTTGAAAATATCAGAAAAAGTATTCGAATCAATTGGCTTTGATTATAATCGAATCAAAAGTGGTACGAATTATCGATGGTAGTTAGGATGTGTCTTGAATTGATTTTCGAATTGGAAGTCTTGTCCTCTAGGGTAGTTCGTTTTCAGCTAAAAATGCGATTTCCAAATTTCAGCCGTCGACATCAATACCTAATGAAAAAAAAATAGTGAGAAAATAATGCAGAATTTAACTATTTTATTTAAATTTAAAAAAAAAACTCAATTTTGATTTTCAGGGATAAATTTTAGACTCGAGGAATCAATTTGGAGGGAAGGAAGTTCAGGGCCCCTCAAATTGGATGAAAATGGCTAAAAATGTACTTTTCTAGGCCTCCCTGAACTTTCTCTGGGATGGTTCTTCGAGTCCAAAGTTTATCCCTAAAAATTGTAATCGAGTCATATTTTCAGATTTTTAGGTAATATTTGAAAATTTTGCCTTATTTTTCCCCCAAAAATTTTTGTTATAAGTATATTATGAAGACCTCAATTCCAAAAAATGCTTGGTCCAAAAAAACGAAAAATGAGTTAGTGACGTCATCGAGTAGTCTAGGTAATTTCTCACCAGTTTAGGACGTCATACAGCCGAAAACTGAAGATGGGGCTATTTTATGGGTTTTTCTAAAGTGTTGAAAAATACAAAAATCTTCTAGAAGCTCCGAAACGTTCCGAAACCGCTTCCAATCGATTCGGCAGGTCAAAATTAGGGTATATAACAAATTTCAGCTTTTTTCGTTTCAATTTAGAATTTTTGCTGAATGATCAAAAAGAAAAGAATAATTAATAATAATTTCATTACATTTATGTTGGTCCGAGATTTCACCCCAAAAATTTCAAAAAAAATCAGTAATGTTCCAAAAGGTACTTAGTCCAGGAAAGAATAATATCACTACCATACATTATGTTTAGGCCTGAGATTTCGTCATAAATATTTGAAAAAATCGTTACTATTCCAAAAAGTATGTACTTAGTCCAAATTTCATCAGCCTTTCACACAGTCAGAGTCGCAGTGGTGGGGATTTTTTAAATACCTAGAGGCTAGAGGAACCGTTGCTCTACAGTTTAAGATATAATTCATCAGTTTTTTCAAAAAACTATGGGCTTGGAAACATTTTTTTTGATTCCCCCCCCCAAAAAAAAAAAATTTTGGATTAAGCACTTTTTGGAATTGAGGTCTTCATAAATGTTGTCTTATTAGTCCAGGAATTACTTATAGAAAAATTTTTACGCGAATCACAAAAAAAATTTGGAAAAGCTGAATTTTACATTATTTGTACAAAATACCTTACCAAACATACTTTTAATATGTGCACCCCCAAACTTGATCGCTAACCCCGCAAGAGGTCAATAACCTTTGCAAATATAGTTTTTTTACTGTAGCGCCGAAAGGAAGGATTGGAGAGGAAAAAGTGTTGAAATAAAAAATGTACTGCATAAAATTTCCTACAAACTTAACCAGTTCAGTCGTTCTCAAAATTGCGGCATTCGACTTCGGGGGGAGGGGGAAGGGGTTAAACTTTTCAACTTTGAAAAAACTTAAAAAACCGGTCATTTTAAATGCAACTTTAAGCTAGTATGGGCTCAAAAATATGATGTCAAAAATTTCACCTCTGAAACTTGTACGCCACCCCTCACATGAGGTCAATAACCCTAGCGTGTGTGCGTTTTTCAGCTGTAGCGCTGAAATAAATGCTCGGAGGGGAAAAAGTGATGATATCAAAATTGTTCTACGTTGAATTTCCTATAAACATGGCTGGTTCAGTTGTTCCCAAAGTTGTGATTTTTCCCCTTGCAGTGGGGGTTAAACTTTTCAACTTTGGAAAAATTTGTGAAAATCGGTAATCTCAGATGAGACTTGATGCTTGGGCCAATTCAAAAATATTTTCCCTAAATTTGCACTCTTAAACATGTATGCTACCTCTACAAGAGGTCAACCTTGTTCAAAGTTACATTCAAAATGACCGATTTTTTCAAAGTTTAAAAATTTAACCCGCACTGTAAGTCAAATTCCGCAATTTTGAGAACAACTGAACAAGTCAAATTTGTAGGAAATTTTACGTACAACATTTTTTATTTCCACACTTTTCCCCCTCCGATTCTTCCTTTTGGCGCTACAGTCCAAAAACCTATATTCGCAAAGGTTATTAACCTTTTGCGGGGGTAGTGGTCAATTTTGGGGGTACACAAATTAGGAATATGTTTAGTGGACTATTTTGTACAAATAATGTAAAATTCAGCTTTCCCAAAAATTTTTTGAGGTTCGTGTAAAAAATTTTCTACAATTCCTGGACTATATGTTCAATTCCATAAAAGATAAAAAGGGACCAGGACCTGGGTTCTAATTAATTTGGGTACTCGAATTTTGGAAAATCTCGTTTTTAGAAGAAAATGAACTACCTTAGGGGGCAAGACCTCCAAAATTCGAAAAAAAAATCGCCTCATTATAATAAATACCTACCCTAATGGCGGATAAATGAATTTTATGATGTCTTGTTTCAGGTGAATTTCGCCGATATAAAAATCCCGAAAAATTTGGACTTCCCTAAGCCGCAAAAAATTGGTAAATTGGAAGGAGTCCATGAAGTTTCGTCCGATAACGTGTTAGTCGTCGATGCTCAAACTTTACTCATACCTTCATTCTCGTACGACGGCGAAGCTCCGGGTAAGTGTACAAGAAAGTAACCATACTTAACCGCAAAATATGTCATTATTGAATATTTAAATATTAAGAATCATCAGAGCATACCAGATTGACTTATATAAATGAGGATTTTTTTTTTCCAACCGAGATAAATCACTTTCGAGTGAACTCGCGGTATGGTACGAGTTTAAAATAGGTGTTGATGATTTGGCATATTGGTAAATACATTTATGACGTGTCAATAGGTACCTACCTAAGTATGTATTTCAAGTTAAATGACACTTGTTTGTACATTAGACGATGAGAAATTATTACGAGGTGATTTTGTACAAAAAAATGTAATCGAATTAGAAAGCGAATGTGGAATGAGAGTGGTGATCGTAAAACTATATCGATGCTGCTATCTTTGAAATAAAATAGTAACCGGGTAATTTACTTGCTGCGATATCCGACAGATGCGAAATTCTGGGTTGGCAGCGGTAATAAACCATCGCCGCAAGGTATCAAAGTTCCCGACGAAAATGGCAAAGAAGATCCGCTGAGGAAATACACGAAAAAGACGATTGTGCTTACGTTGCCCGGCGATTTGACCATATTTGATATTGGATACTTTGGGGTTTGGTGCGAAGCATTCACCGTTGATTTTGGACATCTCCAGATTCCGAAAAATTTGAACGTACCGCCGTCTTTGAAAATGTTGGGCGTTTCTCCCCAGGTAAGATATTTTTTATATTAACGAGACGACGATTACAAAGAAATGACGATGTTATCGAAAAATCGATTCACGTATTTAATATGGATTTGAAAGTGATTTTTCAATAAACCTGTTATAGGGATCGACGGCTAGTTATCGATTATAAGAATTTAAAGCGGATATTATTCATGTACATAAGTAAAATAAGTTCCAGTAAGTTTTTGTTTTGAAAACAAATCAGAGTTATTATTCCTGTTTGTTGTGGATTTTGCGGTGTTGCCAAATCGATTTTATGGTTCGATCTGAAATAACGTGATAATTTTAGGTCGTCCGAATTTATGAAAGTGAGACAATGGATTTGATACATTGAAAAAATGAAAATAATTCAATATGTGGAATTTATTGGTAATCTGAATTTTTCTGAAATGCTCGATTATTGGCAACGCTGCAAAACATTTGGGATCGCTTTCGCGCATGCGCAGTTCGTTCTTTCTGTTTTCCTTACTTGTGTATTTGCAAAATGGGGATTTCTGTAGGTTATTTGATTATTCCATGCCAACTCGACCGAAAATATTACAGGACGAATTGTCAATTTTTTCAAATTTTACGTACGAATAAAGGTGGTCAAGTGATGAGTAAATAAAGCAAATCGGCAGTCTCGGTGATTTTTTTTGTGAATTTATATGCGAGCCTTTGAAATTTATCAAAATGATGGATATTTAAAAATAAATTGGATTGATTTTAAATAATTCCCCTCTTTTGAAATTCAAGAACAAATTATGTAATTATTGAGAAAAAAGTTCCAAAATATGCAATAAATTTTTCTGAGAAAAAAATGCAAAGGTACCTAACCCTGAAAAAATAATCTGTTCACTTTTTTTCAAGATATTTTATGGTTATGTTGAAAAATATAATCAAAAAAATTGTCTTCTCTCCAAAATAAAAAAAAATAAAAAAATTGCTTAATAACGAGTTTCTGCATAAATAATACATAGGTACAGAAAAAAGTCTAGAATATTCAATTTTCACATAACAAAATATTTTCTTAAAAATGTGCCAGGTGCCCAAATTGTTCCATTTATTTGATGTTTGGGAATTTTTAAAAATTTATTTTTTTGGATAAAAAAACTTCTTCACAAGACTTTATGAAATTTGGGTCCCTACTCCCCAATCCCCACCAAATATCAACTTCCTTGAACCCAAATTTGACAATTTCCAGTGATTCCGAAGCCTCTAACGTAATTTTAAATTTCTCTGGAAGGCACTCGAATTAATTTCGGCAGCTAAACATCGAGTTTTTGCTTTCTTTCAACTGGTTTAACGAGAAAATTTATTTTTGGCTCAGTATCCAGACAATCAATTTTTTCGAATATTTTCTATTTTAATTTTATAGCTAGTCAGAAATATACACTTGAGCTTGGAAATCGAGTCAAATGCGATTTTTCTTGTTGAATTAGATGAAAAGAAAACAGGATTCTGTTACCACCTTTTTTTAGTAAATTTGAGTATCTTCTGGAGAAAATCAAAATCGCTCCTGAGCATAAGCACACCCAGAAATTATTTAAGGGAGGGGCTGTGAATCCGGAAAAAATGGGGGGGGGGTGAAATTTCATTGAAAAATTCAGTAACTTGTTATATTTTAGTGCCGCTGACGTAGTCAGGGTATTTTCAGTAGGTTGATAATTCATAAACAGATTTGATCCAAGTAAAATTAAAAAATTACGGAATTTCGGTTATTTTTCACTGATTTTATTTGTCAAAATTATTGATTTTTTCTGACAAACTGGGAATTGATTGAGAAATCAGTGATTTTTGACCGAAAGATCGGTGAAAAATCATCAATTTTTAAAAGAGAAGGACTAAAATACTGCCCGAGCAACATTTTTTGAAAAATCATGTTTCAACAGCAAAAAATTCACGTTTTTTCACATTTTTGTAATAAAAAAATCTTCTGTCCAAGCTTAAGGAGCGGGCTTGAGTCCCCTGAGCCCCCTTCCCCTCTTGGGTGCGCTTATTCTCCTGAGCTTCTAGGTAAAATCGCTGTGGATACCTGAATGGTTGAATTTGAATTCAGGAGATTTGATATTTTTGGTAATAATCCAAATTTCATAAAAACGTACTTTTTTCAAAAATATCACATTTTTTCTGGAAATAATATGTTCGAATTTTTAATTTTCTAAAATTTATATCAAAAATTAAAATATCAACTTGGAAAGTTGAGATTTTTATTTGGGGATTTTGGGACATGCTCTTTCAAAAAATTCAAATTCCATTCTAATCGCAGGTGGACTCCGAAGTAGGTAGTTCCTTTTCTGAGAATTTTTAAATGGAGAAGGGGGTGATATGCTTCCATAGGTACTTATTTTCTCCAATTTCAAGTCTTTAGATCAATTTTTTATGTCAAACGTGGCAACAATGCTTTCGTCATTAAAGGTCAATTCTCCTTTAAATGTAGCATAAAATGAAAAAAATACGTTCCTAAATTGATTTTGACCCTGGTTAACCATACTATTGAAATTTTCGCAACCAATATTGGCCAACTTGCTAGATTTGAATTTTCAAAGGCTTATCACTCAACCAAAATAAAAAAATCGTTGAGACTCGCGGTTTGCGCAAATTTTCCTCGTTTGATGACCTTTACTCACATGTGACATTTGAAAAACAAAATTGGCCAAACATTGTGAAATTTTTGGTCAAGTTAGTATGAAATGACCAAGTACTTTTTCGCATATTCAAACAAACTACAAAAATTTGATCGAGCAAAGTAAAATGCTAATTCAACTCGTATTGCTTCGTTTTTCAATTTTTTTCCTAAATGGTCTCGGAATTAAACTCACCCAGTAGAAATAATCACATTAACCCTTCTGAACATACTAACACCACTAACGCTGGAAAAATCTATGATTAACTCGCTAATTAATTTTCAAACTAGCAATTTTCAGCAGTTAAACACTGTAGAGGCAAGTAAGTTGAGTGAAAAAAAAACACGACATAAACCGAAAAAAATTTGTTGGTTAATTTTTGAGCCGCTTGTGTCTTTGGGTCTATCCTTATCTTCGTGTTTGACGCTATAGGCTTGCGATATTAACCATACTATAACGTCGCAAAAATTTACCAGAAACGAAAACCGAAAAAATTCCAAAATTATAAAATTAACATTAATATTTTTGAATTGTTGCAGAAAATCACGAGCTCGCTTATGTCGCAATTCGATTCGGAGCCACAATTGTACCGCCTCTACAGTGAACTGTCTGAATTTGAAGAAAATCCTGCGACGATTAACGAACAATTAGAAAGTAGAGAATTAGAAACGATAGTGAATAACTTTATCGATAGTTTTAGTAATTATAATAATGGCGATGGTGATTTGGATAAAAATAATATTAGTAAAAGGAGCAATAACGTTGGACCGTTGAATACCTCTAGATTAGTCTCTGATCAGTTAGACACGGATAGTCTCAATGATACGGAGGTTAAAGACAATCAGGAGCCTGGTGAAGGGAGTGGGGATAATTCATATGGACCTATGGAGGGGGTGCAAATAATCAAAGCCATTGGTACTATTTATGAAGCTGAGTCTGGTTCCGATTGGATGATCCCAAATAGTAAAGATGGTGAAGGTAGTGTTATCCTTAGCACTGGTAGTTTGTTAGATTTAACCGGGCAGAATGGCACCACTGAGTATGGCCCTCCTCCGGCCGGAAGCTCTGAATTGAGTACCAATGATACTCCTCAGTATTTGCCTCCGGCTCTCAAAACCAGCAGTAGATTAGAACAGCTGAACGATGGTGATGGTAAATCGGATAGGGGTAATGGTAGACATAGCAACAAACATACCACATGGTCTGAGAAAAAACCCAATGGAAATGGAAACAGCAATGGCGAACCGTTGATTAATGGTTGGGGGAATAGTCGGCTGGAGAAATTGACTAATGGTAATGCAGGTGGTTGGGGTGAGCAGTTGGCCAATGGTGACTGGAGTGAGAAATTGCCCAATGAACATGGTCACAGTGAAAGAGTAACTAATGGCAATGGTAATGGAGGAAGTAAGAGTTCCAGTAGCAGTAAAGCGCATAGTCATAGTCACAGTCATAGTGATAGATTAACTAGTGGAAGTAGTAATGGAGGAAGTCGTGGTAGCAGTAATAGACACATTACTAGTGAGAGAGTGACTATTGTTAAAGGTAATGGCAATGGTAATGGACACAGTCATAATGAAAGGTTGACTAATGGTAATGGAAATGGAAACAGTCACAGTGAGAAGTCAACTAATGGCAATGGAAACCTCTACAGTGCTAAATTGACTAATGGTAATAGTAATGGAGGAAGTTGGAATAATGGTAATGGAAATGCCAATAGTGAGAGGCTGACTAATGGTTGGAGAAATGGCAATGGAGCTAGTCAGAGGCAAACTAATGGAAATGGAGTGCAGAGGCAAACCAATAACAATGGGTATAATTATCCTGAAAATAAACCTAATGGAAATGGTTCTCCTGAAAAACCAAGTAATGGAAATGGAAATGGAAATGGACATGGAAATGGAAATGGCAATGGCCATGGAAATGGAAATGGAATTGGCAATGGACATGGCAATGGCAATGGACATGGAAATGGAAATGGCAATGGAAATGGCAATGGACATGGACATGGCAATGGTGGTGGCAATGGCAAGGGAAATGGTTACCCCGACAGACAACCCAATGGAAATGGAAATAAAAATGGAAATGGAAATGGAAATGGGAATGGTGGGAATGGAAATGGAAATGGAAATGGTGGGAATGGGAATGGAAATGGTTCTCCTGAAAAACCATCCAATGGTAACGGATACAACTACCCTAAACCTAACAGTAATGGTAATGGCAATGGTAATGGCAATGGCAATACTAATGGTTCTCCTGAAAGACAAACTAATGGCAAAGGTCGTGGATACTCTCCCCCAGAAAGACTCACCACCCGAAACAGCCACCCTGAAAAACAAACCAATACAAACTCAGGCAGTCACTCTGAAAAACTTAGCACCGCAGGCGTCTGGGGCAATACCAATGGTGGCAATAAGGTAGAAAGGCAAGCAGACCAATTACCCAGACCTACTAACCCAGTACCAGAGAGCACATCCACCCAAACACAAAAAGTAATTCCACCTGCACCTACAGTCCCCCAAAATCAAAACACTATTCGTAATTTATTATTTGGTAACCCAAGTAATGTCCAAATTGAAACCAAAAGTACAGAAGGTGTTGGCCCAGGTATTTCCGATATCTTTTTACAAAGTAATTTCATAGGAAGTTCTTCCAACATGGTTTCTAGTATCTCACTGCCCTTTCATTTTGATGACGATGCTTCTGGTACTCAACAACCTATACCTCCTGTAAATAAAATAAATACAGAGATTATTTCTTCTAATCAAATTCCATTTACTGCTGCTAGCGAAAATTCTCCCCTTGTTATATACAGCCTGCATTCTGATATTGGAAGGAATACTGATTCGGAGACTATCTTACCTCCTTCAAGTGCCATATATTCGTACAACACCGAGTAAACTAAAAATTTGTAAATTAAAAAATCATCGGATATATGGATACTTTGGTTACCATATTGAAAATTGGAAGGTTGTCTTTTTCGCTTGTTACTACCAATGTAATATAATGTGATATTTAAAATGTGATATATTTGCGCACCATTTATTAAATATTGAAACCTATAGTTACTTATGTGGAATACAGATGTGTTTTTTTACCTACGGTTTTTAGTAGATATTATTTTTATTGAATATTATTACCTATCTTTTGTAAATTACCTACTAATATAAATGGTTGATTTTTGAAAAACGACGTATCTGTGTTTGTACGCAGCTCGAGTATGGCGAGACGTGCCTAGCGGGGTGGAATGGGGTGTAATTTGTAACCCCCGCGATAAAAAAAAGAATAGCCGGCTAAATTACTTTTTTGTTTCGAGATGAAAAATCTCAAATCAAAGCTGACATAATTTATTCGTTTTTAATGAGCCAATTACCGCAGATTTATGCTCTTTCCACAGTGTAACGCTGGTTATCCGGTAATTTGATTACTTACCGAATTAAACCTTTTTTTTTTTTCGTTCTTTCTTTTTCAATCGTCTCCACTCTGGGTTGCTACATGAACTGGCGCCGTTGATTAACTCGCAAATAATGCGGTTAATGAATTTCCATTTAGAATGTAATTTATTAAATTCAGACAACGTTGATAAATAAAAAAAGGAAAACGAAATGGAATGGCGTACTATTTGTGTTTTATTCCGATGAATTTATTCTTGGAAGTGAATTTTAGATTAGGGGTTCGTAAAAGTTATTTTCCTCGTGTAGGTTTTAAGGGTGAAGGATTTTGTAAAGAAATTCGTATGGGTTGTTTTGAAAAAGGATGCATTTTTCGAGGAAAAAAGGTGAAATTGACAATTTGAACTTGAGTGCATACCTATATTATTGTATAGGTACTTATGTTCCAATTTTTTGACTCCAAACTCCATATTACTAAATTTTAATTCTTAAAATGCACGAATATTCCCAGATTCCCTTTTTAAAGAAATCATCACTTTTGCAAATTTTGACAAGCTGTCCTTTTGTTTAGTCTTCAAACCTAGAGAACTAATTGTTGCGTTGAAAAAATCAAAGATTTTAAAACGTGATGAATTGATTATTTCACATTTGGATGGAATATCCGATGTGACTGAATTAATAAAGAGACAAAATATTATACTAGTGAGAGTTGAAAAGTTGAGAGTTCGGAATTTTCAATCGAAAGTAAAGCGAAGAGAACCTTGAGATAGTTTTCATCCCTCCGTCCTATCAAATTAAAAATTGTTTTTTTTTATTGAAGAATTTAAATCACTTTCGAAAATTTTTCGACTCAAGCTCAACTTTCCCGACTAATAACGTAATTTTGCCATTATTGGGGTAAAAATTTACACCCTCTACTCATCATTCGGTATGATCCTTAAAATGGAACTTATTTAAAAAAAATAATCATCATTTTTTTTAAATTTCGAATTTGCAGTGAAATTTTTAATAATAGGAATCACATGTCATTTGAGATCTTAAAAGTTCAAAATAGCCAATTTGATTCTGTTTTCGAATACTTTTCTTTTTCTTTGCATGTGAGTAAAATAAAAAAAATTTTGAGACATTTATAAATTTTTATTTTGAAGTAAGTAAAAAAATTTAAAAAAATGAATTTTGATTCAGGAAAATTGGAAAACTCGATAGCAGTTAACAATATTGCCCCTCTCACCCCTTGTCGCCCTTTCATTGCCATTTTGATTTTTTCCCAGCAAGATGGACGATGAATGTTAATAAAGGTAGAAATAAGATTGACATTATTTTTAAAAAACACCTGGAGAGTAAAAATTTTACATTCGTTTTTTAGTTTTTGATTCAAAAAATAATTTTTTTACAATTGACATGAATTTGAAATGAAAATGGGAGATATTTCCTCAATAAAATAATTTCTACATTTTTAGACTGAAAATATAATTTAGCGAAATAATTTTCATTATTTTCAGAAAAATTTTGGCAACTTGCCTTTTTAATTCTTAATAATTAAAAATTTGTCATGGTGAAGAAATTTTCTCCTCTGACTTCAAAGTTTTGCCGAGAAAAATGAGACGCATTAAAATTGTTTCCAAATTAGATCAACTAAAAAGTGTTGGAGAATCCCGATCAAAAAAATCCTTTAAAATCCGCGAAAAATTCCAAGATTTGTGAATTTGAACACCGTCTATTGACCTGCGAGCAAATATTCATTTTTTGAAACGAATTGACGTGTACAATCTTTTGGGACATGTGACTTACTTGAAATCATTCTATTTATTTAAGTAGCGCAGTGACGTGAATATGCAATCTGAAGTACATGCGAAACCTTTTTATCAAAATAGAGCGTGGTTCGTTGTTTGCATTGTGAATAGTGAAATTAATCGTCGAATGGCTCAAACGCTCGCCCCAAACGGAGGGATTGTTTTAAAAATATATACGAGGTAATTTTTTATACCCTGTGTGTAAAGTGGTACCTAGGCGAGTTGTGATTTCGATGATCCGCGACGTCATTATAAAACTGGTAAAAAATCCTGCGAAAGACGACCTGAAAAAATTGACGTGTGGGTAAATTAATTAACGCAGGGTTGGCTCGCGTTGATTGGAAATTCGAGTAGAAGAATTACGCATCTGTGACGAGGCTAATTGCTGTAGACACGTTGGAGACATTTGTAACCATATCTAATTACCAAAGAGCGAACTGTTGAATGACGATGAATAATTTAAAAGCTCGTCGAGTAAGCTTGGCGTGACAGTGATGAAAACTTACTGGAATTTTTACCTAACAAGGGAGGTATTCCAACGAAGTTAAATTTTGAGGCCGAACAAAAATAAATCAAAAGTACAGCATAAAAGAACCTCATGTACAAAATTTCAGATGCTGAAGTTTATTTCCAGAATTTTGGCGAATTTTTGAAATTTTAAAACTACCTCATCAACCTGCAAAATATGAAATGTTGATCTAATCAACGAAATTAGCTGAAATTCGGTATACACTTTATTTTCGACGTGCCGAATCGATTTGAAGCGGTTTCAAGACGTTTTGGAGCCTTCAGAAAAAAAAATTTCAGGAAAATTTTCTGCCCCAAAATGTGAATTTGAACTTAAAGTAACGAATTTCGGAAAATTGCACTTTTATCAATCAAACCGGTCGTCAATATGGATAATCCACGATTATAGGTGCTGAAGTTCATAAGGACCATTTTTATGGCCTTTTCTCCAGCGCTGGAAAATTCCAAAATTTTCTGGTGGCTCTGAAACGTCTCGAAACTGCTTCCAATCGATTTGGTAGGTCGGAAATAAGGCATATACCAAATTTAAGATTTTTTCATTGATTAGATCAAAGGGTACTGTCGGTTAAAGTAGGCAAATCTGCCCCCCTCCCCCCCCCCCGAGCTGAAATTCGAAACTAACCGATGAAATTTAGTTCTTAGAGTCTGAAAACCACGTGGTGAAAATGTTGGCCCCCTACCCCTCTCCTAGCCTAAGTTACTTTTTTCAGCCTTTCCACTGAAAATTTTTGTTTCCACGAGTTTTCAACCAGATTTTTTCAAACTTGCGTGAGTTGTACCTCCACTACACCGAGAGGTATTAATGCGTGGTTTGAAAAAAAAATTGATGATTTTTCTTGCCAAAAAACGCGTTTGAAAACTTCAAATTGAGTTTTCTGTATGATATTTCAGAGGTGAAATTCTGAAAAAAATATATTTTATGTAAGTAGTCCCTATGTACAACGTGATGTTTTTTTCAAAAATTTTTAGGTGGTCGAACATTTTGAAAAATGCGAAAAAAACCATTTTTTCACAACGTTTTTCACTCATAATAATGGTCATTTTTGGCCGAAAAAAATTTTCTCGTAATTATATTCCAAAATACGTATTTATACACCATTTGACCAATTTTCACTTTATTTCATATCTTTTTCGTGATTTTTGTAATTTCAAGTTCAAATAAGTACAGCACGAGACTCAAAATTGAATATCTCACTTTCTTTGGATACGAAATTGTCATACGAAAAAGTTTGCAACAGATTCATGTTCAGTAGCTCAAACTACTTTAATAAAATCCATTTGTACGACCAAAACACTCAACTTTTGAAAATTCAGTTTTGAGTTGACCGATTTTTTTTTGAAATTTAAAAATTCAGGAAGGGGCGAGAAACATGGGCCCACTTTCATCGCTCAGGCTAAAAATATTTCGGTGTAAAACCTATCCATGAAGGGAAAAATTGGTAGAGAGGCCCTACTGATACCTAACAAAAAAATTGTCCATGGTATCTAAATGTGGACAACCTTAAGTATTGGCGTATTACTGAATAAAAATTCGTTGACTCAAAACTGAATATTCAAAATTTGAGTGTTTTTATCGTACAAATGGAGTTTATTGAAGTAGTTTGAGCTGCTGAACATGAATCTGTTGCAAACTTTTTCGAATGACGATTTCGTATGCAAAGAAAGTGAGATATTCAATTAGGTATGAGTCTCGTGCTGTACTTATTTGAACTTGAAATTACAAAAATCACGAAAAAGATATGAAATGAAGTGAAAATTGGTCAAGTGGTGTATAAATACGTATTTTGGAATATAATTACAAAAAAAAAATTTTCGGCCAGAAATGACCATTTTTATGAGTGAAAAACGTTATGAAAAAATGGTTTTCTGCATTTTTCAAGATGTTTTACCACCTGGAAAATTCTGATAAAATATCACGTTGTACATAGGAACTAGGTACTTACCTACCTGAAATATTTTTTTTCAGAATTGCATCTCTGAAACATCATTCAGAATACTCAATTTGAAGTTTTCAAACGCGATTTTTGACAAGAAAAAATCATCAAATTTTTTTTTCAAACCACCCACCAATACCCGTTAGTATAGTGTACAACTCATGCAATTTTGAAAAAATTTGGTTGAAAACTAGTGGAAATAAAAATTTTCAATAGAAAGGCTGAAAAAAGTAACGTTTTGCCCCGTAACTAGGGCTTGGAGAGGGGTAGGGGGCCAAAATTTTCACCACGTGGTTTTCAGACCCTAAGAACTTAATTCCATCGGGTAGTTTCGAATTTCAGCTCGTGGGCAGATTCGCCTATCTTAACCGCCAGTATCCTTTCCATATTTGACAGGGCGATGAGGTAATTTTGAAATTTCAGAAATTCGTCAAAATTCGAGAAATATACTTCAGCACCTGAAATTTTGGGAGTGGAATTCTTTTATGATGTACTTTCGATTTATTTTTGTTTGGGCTCAGAATTTTACTTTGAATTGGGATACCTGCCTTGTAAATTATCGAGATTTTAAATTTTGTTTTATGTGTGGTTTTAAGATTAATATGTATTTTTCTGCATTACAGTCGAAGCTGAATTGCGAGATTCTGTACGACGATTTGGCCTTCGAAGTACGATGGGCTGTGGCCGGAGATAGCATCGTGATCCAGCTGGTGGCTAAATTAGGTAAATTGACGCCCCCGATCGTGTTACCTACTTCACGTACGAAGGCTAATTGATTATACGTATGTTGTGTTGTGAATGTATAGAAAAAGGCGAATACATGTCGTTCGGTGTATCTGGCCAGATCGACAGGAACACAATGGTCGGTGGAGACGTTGTCGTCGCATGGATCGATCACGAAACTCTAAACGGATACGCGTACGATTACTATTTAGACGCGAAATCACAATGCGCCGGGAATCGTGGAAGTTGCCCAGATATTAAGCTCAGAGTACGTGATGATAAAAATATAAGAAGCGGAGGATTTTCACATTTGGTCGTTGGTTCTTACCACGGTACTTGTTATTTTTGTATAGTCGAGCACGGAAAGTATAAGATTGTTGAATGCTGCGTTGGTGAATGGATACTCCATTGTGACGTACCAGAGGCCATTACGAGCTCACGACGAATTTGATTTACCTATTTATACAAACGGTAGCCAGGCGATTATTTGGGCTATTGGGCCATTAAATTCGTTACAAGAAGTTTCCTATCATAGTATCACGTCCAAAGGTAAATTATCAGACGATGATTTATGGATCGTCGATGAGTCGGATTAAACGCGCCGATCGAAGGTGTAGGTGCTTGATTATCTGTTTGTAATGTTGATGTGTTGTAGCTACTACGTTAATCGATTTTGGAAGACCGCCTCAGTGGAATTGCCCTATACCGGAGTCCGACGCTGCTATTTCTGATACGGAGACGAATGAGAAGTACAATGAACCGGTTTATACGACTAGTGAACAGTATCAGGTTCATACTGAGACCAGTGTGAGAACTAGGGTGAGTAGCAATGGATACCTTCGCTTATCGAAGTAGGAAAAATGACTGTATGCTAGGGTAGGCTAAAAAACCAAAATTTTCGATTTTCAAAAGTTACCCTCCCCCCCCCTTCTCCAAAAGTTGTTGGTTGGGGAGACTAGAAAAATTACAAAAAAAAATTCAAAATCGAATCACATCTTTCGATCGGACAAGAGCCTTCAATTCTTTAAAAACTGCCAAAAATTCAAAGTTTCAAGAAATTCGAAAAAATTTAAAATTGATTATGCTCAATTTTTAGAGCTTATTTAGTGAATATCTGAGCCAAAAAAAAACACTTTTTTTGAAAAAATCAGTGTTTTATAACTTTTTTTTTTCAATTTTTCTTCATAGGTGAAAAACTAGGAAAAATTTTAAAAAGCTATAAAACATAAATTTTTTTCAAAGAAATTGTGCTTTTTGGTTTAGATAGTCACTAAATAAGCTCTAAAATTGATTTACATTTTAATATTGTTTGCAATTTCCTAAAATTTTTGAAAATATTGTGTTTTTGGCAATTTCCGAAAAATTAAAGGCTCTGATTCGATTTTGAAATTGTTTTGTTATTTTTCTAGTCTTCCCAGCCAACAACTTTTGCGGGGTAACTTTTTGAAAATCGAAAATTTGGCTTTTTGGTCCACCCTGCTGTATGGGTAAAGATACTGCAAAATGTATAGCCTCATCTACCTCTGGAGCCAAAAAAACGCATGATTCTTAAAATTCAATACTTTTCCAGTTTAATGAATTTTTTCTGAATTGATCTGCTAAAAATGGGGAAAGTGGAGAGGGGTTCGAAAAATTGCGTGAATTTGACTGCGAGTTTTTTTTTTATTCTCCAAAAAATTTATCTGATTATATTTTTAATTTTGCCAAAATCATGATTACTGAGATTGAGTTTAAACATTTTCAAATTTTTACCCTGATCCGGGCTGCGTTTCCTTATTTTTTTATTTTATTTTGAACTAGGTAATAGGTACCTATGTATTTTGTAATTATGATTTTGCAAATTATGCAAAATTTGACTCAAAACATATATTGGCATAGGTACTGCAATTGGTATGCAGAGCCGTGCAGAGAAAATCGAGACCCCAGAGAAAAAATTGAAAAGCAAAAACATGTCCTTTTGACATTTTGAACGTCAATATACGACGTGACGTGATTCGTAACCACACAAATTTTTGATTATTTTAAGGACCCTCACAGTATAAAGATTGGATTTTTCAACTTTTTAACCGTGGTAGGATTCTACGGGCCCCTAAAAATACACGGGCTTGGGGAAACCTCCACCCCCCACCCTTGTACAGGCCGGTTGGTACGATTTCTCTCATCTTCCAATTCGACCCAAAAAATTTTTATAAATCATCTACCTATTTCTTATCAATTAGAAATTTTGCTAAAATTTCTCACCCGCTCCTTTGGGGAGCTAAGAGAGTTATTGAAAATCTTCCAAAAAATAAATATTATCATGTGATGTTTTTAAAAGTGCTAAATCCGAATTTCGAATTTTTTATGCGACCTCCTCAAGACCTTCCAAGCCTCAAAGAGTCGAGATTTAAAAAGAAATCGAATTACGGTGTAATATATCGATTTTTGATGTTTTCGAGGGCTTAGAGTCTAAATTTTTCCATCATTTTTGGATGGCCTTCTCTAAGCTTCCCCTTCTGCAACCCCTCGAAATTTGAAAAAAAAACATACAAAAATGAAATAAAATTTGATCAGAAGAGATGAAAAGGGTGATATTTAATCTACGTGATGAGAAGACTGAAATGGTGTTTCCAATATTTTCTCTCTCCCCTATTCTTCTCCATCTTTCACTAGATTTGACTTTTTCCAAGTCTCCCCCCCCCCTCAAATTTTGGAAAAAACATACAAAAATGAAAAGAAATTTGATCAGGAGAGATGAAAAAAGTAAGATTTTAATGTAGTACTCGATGAGAAGACTAAAATGGTATTTTCATATTTTTTCCCCTCCGTTCCTCTTCTCCACCCTTCACCCCTCAACATTCACAAAAAGCGGAAGAAAAAAAGAAAAAAATGATGTCCTAATATCACTGTTTGGTATAATTCTAAATTTGCAATGCATTTTTTTCAAAATTTCAGCTTTAATTTGACAAAAAAATTCCTAAATTTTGGAATAATTGCCAAAATTACAATCTTTCAAGGTCACTACCCACGCGAATAACATAAAAATTTGATACTTACCTATTTTTGATGCAGCAAAAAAATTCTATTTTGAATTTTTTGATCATTTTTGTATCGGCCACCCCTTTTTTCTTTTTACTGCGAGGAAAAAATACTTTTATTAATTTTTGTTTCTCCTCTCATTTCGCAATTTTTGGAATCTCCTGAAAAAACGTTCTAATTACCTATTCCCCCCCCATATATTTCTTTTCACGGATTTCAAAAAAATCAGCAGGAAATTGATTGTGGGTCATTGAACTCAAATCCAATATTAATTTCCCTCCTGGTAAGTAAGTACTTCCAACTTCTGTCATATGATTCGAATCTTGAAATTCGTAATTAAAATTAGGTAAAATTATTAAAATGTGCCAAAATTCCAGTTTTTTCAAATTTTGAAAATAAAACTTGAATAAGCTTGGATTATGTTGGAAAGAAATTTCGACCCCCCCCCCCCCCCCCCACGAAAAACAATCCTTAAGTCAGTTTTCTTCATTATCTTGTAAAATTTTATTGTACATCAACCCATGCGCCTTGATGAAATTGATATCACTACCATTCCTACTTCAATATTCGAAAAATTGTCTGACATTATAACAGCAGGACATGAAAGTGCAATTTTTGAGGAGGTCGTTTAGATTACTGTTTTGTCGAATTTGAAGAGATTATAAGATATACCCAATACAGTGAAAATGGATTTTTTCAATTCATCCAAGTTTCTAATAGAAAAAAAATTGAAACAAGTGACGAAAATTTTTCAACTAAATAACATATTTTTTTCAATTAAAGGTCACTGAACATCCGAAAAAGGAAACAGAAGTAACCAAAACAACCATCACCAAGAAAGTAGAAGCCACTCCTGCTCCAGTCAAACGTGAAAAACCTTGGGATATTCCACCAATCCAATGTAACGAACCGGACGATGGCGTGTACTACGCACAAATGGGACCAACTGGTGGAAAACGAGGATACTCTGCTATCACCGGTAAGTTCAAATGTGCTTCATATTTATTGATATTTCAGAGGTCATTCTGAATTAAAAGGGTTCGTCAACGATTTGTTTATTAATTTTCGATTTTGCAGGACATGTCGGTTGGGGTATTTCGTGGTACATAAATGGGCTATTGATTCCTGAAATCAATGTGGTTCGTGGTCGTACGTATACTTTCGTTGTAGAGGGTGGCTTAGATCCAGAAATTCCGGCCAAATATCATCCATTTTATATCACCGATGATCCTGTAGGAGGATTCGTTTATAAAACTCCCGAAGAAAAGGAGGTAAATTGAGAATTTTTTTCAGGAAGGTATCTTAGTTCGTTGATGTAATTTCAAACTGGTTTCGTTAATTCGACTGCAGAAAATTCAACTGTTTGCCGGAGTAACTCAGAATAAAGATGGAGAATATGTGCCGACTGGTATTGGACGTTTATGTAACTGGACCCCAGATCCAGATCAGCCCTCTGCCGACGAGTTCACTTCATTTGGAGCTTATCAGAGAACTCTTAGTCTTGTATGTGATCACGGTGAACCTGGGGTTATTCAGTGGACTCCGGATGAAAATACACCGGATACTGTTTATTATCAGGTACTTACCTAATTTGCAAATTATGAGCATGTCTTTCAGCAAATGAATGAACAAAGTCAATGACGATCAAACCTGGTATTTTCTGTCTAACTTTTTTCATTAATTTCTTGAAATATTAATCAAGGAGCATTATAAGGTGTGTCTTGAATTTAATTTTCGAATTGGGAGGTTTCGCCTCCCTGGAGTGGTTCATTTTTCTCTAAAAATGAGATTTCTAAAATTCTAGATCCAGCATCTATTGAGAGCCATGCGCGGGGCCTCCTGTTTCTTATGGGATTTCACATGGGAAAACATGCTAAAAACGAAAAAAATATATAAATAGGAAAAATAGAGAGTATCCAAATACTCGCTCCTCAAGAATCTAAAAATATGACCCAATTTTGATTTTTTAAAGATGAATTTTGAACCGAAGGAATCATTCTCGGATTTTTGGAGGGCTCTAAAATTGTGTGAAAATGGCTCAAATACTCTTTAGTCCACTCAGACACCTAAGATGATTCCTCAGATCCAAAGATCGTTCCTAAAAATCAAAATTGAGTCATATTTTCAGATTTTAAAAAAAAATCGAAATTTTGCAAATTTTTGTCGTAATTTTTTATAGTACCTAGGTATGTCCTATGTTAAATCCCATGAGAAAAAGAGAAACCCATCGCATGCCCACTCATTTTTATATGTCTAAAATTTAAGAACTTTCATTTTTAGGGGAAAATGAACTACCTCAAGGGGTGAGACAGTGGCGTCATCAGATTCAAAAATGGGGAGAGCACAAAAGGGGCAGTGTGTTGGACAACTTTTTTTGCTTTTTCAAAGGGGAACTGACCTTTTTCACCTGCTAAAAATGGAGAGGGGGTAAAAAGAGAGCCTTCTTCCACACTTTCGTCTCAGACAGATTAAAAAATTGTGATTTTGTTCATGCCCGGGCGAAGCTTTGAAAAAATTTGATATTTAATGCCCTAAAAGGACATTTTTTCGTGTTTTAGTGCTTTAAAAATCGCTATCTGATGTAGGTGTGATGTAAATTTATAAATACAAGAATACAACATAAACTTTGGGGGAGGTCAAGTGGGGGCCAGAATTTTTTTCGGGGGCCTGCCCCCCTGATGATGCCTCTGGGATGAGATCTTCAAAATTGGGAAAAAATTACTCTGATTGTAAAGTAAGTCGATAATGGAACTCGGTCACTTCAAATTAGTGAGAATCGATGTGCCACGCGCTATTTTCATTTTTTTCACGCGTTTTTCCTTAATTTGGAATTTAGGGGGGTACGTTGGATGAAAAAATAAAATTTGGAGTCTAGGAGGGCACTGAAGGGTCGGATGAAAAATCTGAGTACATATTCGAACTCAGCGCTTTCGAATTATATATTGATGTGTTACTTTACTTTTACTTTTTTTTTTGAATTTTGGTCAAAATTTGGGACTCTTTTGCACCCTAGGGCTGTCAAAATCCCATTTTGAAAATTAGTCTGTTGGAAAAAGGGTTGGAAGGTCTCTGTACTGTAATTTTTTCAAATTTTTATATGGTAGATTTTGTACTCATCATGAAAATTGGCCTTTCACCACAAAAGTTCAACTTTAAGAAATACCCAAAAGGACAACTGTCCTGATCTGATCCCACCAACTTTCTTTTCTAGTGTTTCTCTCATCGTTACCTTGGCTGGAAAATAAACGTCCATGACACCTGCGACAAAGACGAAGCTGCAAGTGAACAAGTTACCACTCGGGTTCGATCCGACAGCGATGCTGATCAGGATGAACTCATATCCAACCCCAGTATCCAGGTAATAACTCGAGTCAAGCCGGCCAACGCCAGTTTATTCAACAGCCTCGCTGATTTGAAACAAGAAGGTAAAAATAGTCTCATCTTGGAACCTGGCCAGTTCAAAGATGGCCTAAAAGGTGAATTTGCCCAGAGTGAAAAATTCATCTTGCAAGATCCCTACATGCCTCCTCCTCCTTATCAGAAAAATTTTGATTACCATACAATGCAAAGTACAGAACCAATGCGAGAAATAAGACCGATCACTGAACGAGTGGAACATAGAGAATACCTGCCAAGGCCTCAAGATATGCCTTTTAAAAATTACCCTCAAGATATACATTTGAAAGGCTATCCTCAAGATTTGCCTATGAAAGGTTACCCCCAAGATTTGCCTTTGAAAGGTTACCCTCAAGATTTGCCTTTGAAAGGTTATCCTCAAGATTTACCTCTCAAGTCATACCCTCAAGATATACCTCAAAAGACATACAATCCTTATTATATTAACACAACTACCCCTCAAGTAGCCTATATCCCTACAAATATGTTGAAATATCCTAAAACTCATTTTAAGGAACCTTACGCCTTACCATCAAATAATATGAAAATACCTCTGTACGCAGACTCTCCTTACAAATATCAAATACCACCAGCAATGCATATTCACGTTATCAAACATGCAGGGGAACAAGTTGATGACCAGGTGCCAGCCATGAGTAAACCTTACCCAGTTGGAAGACCATATCGACACTCTGTAGTGATAAAGAAACCATTACATAAGATCAAGCCACCCCCTTATTCTCACGTTAGAATGAATAAAATCCCAAAACAAAATGGCGAACAACAAGTAGCCAGTTCGAATTCGGTAAAGAGTATTTTACCTCCTTCGATAAGAAATGTGGTCTCCAAAGGCCCTTCTCCAGCCAATATACCACTCCAAGCCCATGTTTACACCCCAACTACTCCAGCCAGAAAACCATATGTGCCACAGTATGCTTCAACTCGTAAGAAAGAAGAGCCCCAGGTGCAAGCTCCAGTTAAGCAATACCTGAGTAAATTGGAAGAGCATCCGGATAACCACAAATATCCCTCTCCATCCACCCAAAGTGGATTCAATCCTAGTTCAATTGTAATTGAAAGTGGGTTTAAACCAATTATACCGAGTATTGATAATCAAAACATTGCCCAAGATAGAATGTCCGAAGATGTTGAAGATTATATTGAACAAGATCCACCCTTCAAAGATCTGAATTTCACCGAAACCATCAATGATACTATCAGTGATGATCATTCGAAAAACCCATTTGAAGGCAGAGAACCTGAATTATTCGAACCAATCTTCATTCCATCGCCTTTGATCAACGAACATCATAGGAAAAAGAAACCTCACGATCAGCCGATGAAGGTAAAACTGCATAAGCCAGGTCAATCGAATATCCTTTATATTTGGCCTAATGAAGAAGAAGATTCGCCAAATATACCCGTCAAACAACAACCTTATTTTAATTACTATGCCATTGATACGGTCTCGGCCCCTATCTACAATAAGCCTTATGATAAAAATGAATCTCCTCAAGGAACTGACAATCTCGTCGAAAATATTGCCTATCAGGTACCAAAGCAATCTCCAACTTCGCATACGTATAAGGTAACCGAGTTCCACGATAATGTACATCCTGAAGTATCAGAGATGAATAATTCAACTGAGAGAACTATTACTGATGGTGAGAAAAATATACCTTCTAATCATAAAATTAAATATATTCCGATGAGTTACAATGCCGATAGTACCGATTCACAAGATGATAAGTTTGTCATCAATATTCCTGATAATCAATCGACAGAATCTACCAATTCGACAAAGAGTTGAAGAGTCGATGGTTGGTTTTAGAAGGTTGTGTAACATAGCATTTAATATTTTGTATTTTTATAAGCCGAAGATAACTTTTCTTTAGATTTTAAGCTGATTTTGTACAGAGATTAATTTTTTTACGATGTAGCGTTATTTATTTATTTTGATATTGTGTAAGGCTGATCACTGCCAATGTGTAGTTTTTCATTAAACTTTTTTATAGCTTTGTAGGTGCTTTATTGGTGTTGTCTGTTGCAGGACAAAGTTCTTAGCTGAGAGAGAAAATGTATTTGCATGATGAAATTTTCAATTTTAATTTTTGTGGCATTTTTATAATTTATAGGTAGAGTTTCCCCCACGTATGTGCTGAGCGATAATTTTTATTGACGTTAATAAATTTGCATAATCGGTTTGCCGTGAATAAAATATGTTAATCATCGTTCATCAACTCGGTCATTCTTTGATGACTCAATACCACCCATTCACCATTTGAACAAAAATCTTGCAACTACACGACTGCTCATTAGCTCATTATGATGATACTTTTGGAACTCAGTTGATATTTTACCCATATAGAGAGAATAATTTCCAAATTTTTAATTTTTCAATGAAATTATTTTAACGTGTATCATTAGGTGATTTTTTTAAACCTAAATTTCGACTTTTTTCAAAGAAAAAAATAATATTTTTTAAAACGATGTTCAGTAGTATTTTTAAAGAATTATTTTTTCATGTTATTTCTATCTCATGTGAAGAAATTGAAAAAAAAATCAACATGGATCTGTTACAGTGCTGGGTATCAATCTATAAAATTGGTGGTTTTAAAAACTTGGAAAAAAGTTGATGTGATAGTGACTTTTAGTTACACCGGTTATTCTGATGATTTGTCGCCTAGCATCAAAATTAAAGGGGTCAGTGATCAACTGATCATTTAGGTCGGAAAAATTTGAAATATTCAGTAGGGTGGATCGAATAAAAGCAACTCTTGGATTTTGACAAAAATTAGTGAGGTGGTTTATTTTGAGTGGGAAACCTCAAAAAAAATTGAACCCCAGCTCAAAAGGAGACGGAGCTGAAACCCCTCAATTTGGGATGATTGAAAAAAACACGACTTTTGGCACTTTTGGGTAGTGTTACCTTCTGAAAACCTCAGTCACTTCTCCCACTCTCCTGTTTCTGCAGCTCTTTGAACTATGAACCTTGAAATTTGGTACCATTTTTTGCTCTCTACAAGGGGGTTGAAAAACTACAGATCGCGAATTTGAAGATATTTTTATTTTTAACAAATTTAAATTGCTCGCTCAAATATCTCGAAATCGAGCCAAAAAAAATTGGTCACCCAAATGGATTATTTTTTGATGGAAATTTTCTAAAAAGTTTTCATGAAAATTCATCCAACTACATTTCGATTTACCCAATTTTCATGCATTTTCAGTGGCCAGTATTGTCATAAAAAATTTCTAAAAAATTATCACCAAAACTAATTTTGGCTTACTTTTTAAACTACTGAATGAACAACTTCAATTAAATTTTATAAAAATCGCCTAAATTAAAATGCAATTGGAAGCAGTCGTGAAATTTTTTTAAAATTTGCTAATAATTAAAAAATCATATCCATTAGCTAAGATTTTGGTTACAGGGATTTGAGAACCTGCGAGAACCTGCTCTTTTCAAAGATCTCAATCTTGTTTCAAAATTGAAAACAGACGCTTCAAGTATTACTTTTGTAAGTGCACAACGAACTCCATCGTCCACATTTGTCAAAATTGTAATAAAAAAACACTCTATTTCCGTAGGTACCTATCATTTTATTTATGAATCGATTGACATTTTATTGATTTTAATATGAATAATAACTACAGGGTGTACATTGAGTGCTCTGTCATATTTCATTTTTGGATATAACTGGGTACCGCTAAAAAAAACTTCAGATGAACCATGTTGCCTATCTTGAAAATTGAAGGGGCAAATATTGTTTCCAAAAAAATTCACGTAAAAATTTTTCAACCATGGAAAATGATAGTAGTTTGAAAATTAAATAAATTTTCATTTTACGACTTTTTGCCTAACTTTAAAATTGAAGGGGCTATAACAGAATTTGTTCAGAAAAAACTCTAAAAAAATTAACTAATCAAAGAAATGGATAGAACGTCAGGCAAACCTCATAAGAAAAAAATTTATTCCGTTTCCAAAGTACTATCCATTTACATGGTTGAAAAAAAATTTCGTGATTTTTTTGAAATCAGCGTTAGCTGCTGTAATTTTTTAAGATTGGCAACTTGTTTATCTGCAGGGTACTTTTTTTAATAGTACCCGGTTGTATCCATAATAAATTTGCATAATCGGATTGCCGTAAACATCATTCATCAATTTCTGCCATGCTGCGATGACTCTATACCACCCATCCGCCATACTAAACAAAAATCTTGCAACTAAACGACCCCTAATTAGCCCATTTGGGTGTTATTTATTTTCAAAAATTTTGCAATTTTTTCGAAATCCCACTGATTTGCTATCCATATACTCAGAGAGAATGATTCAAACCCTTTTATTTTTCAATGAAATGATATTAACATATCCCGCTCGATAATTTTTTAAAAATAAATTCTGACTTTTTTCAAAATTGAAATTTTTTATAAGTAAGGTACTCATTTTTCGAGTTACTTTTTCAAGTTCTTTCTATCTCATGTGAAAAAAAAATTGAAACAAATTATTTTAACTTAACCTAAACCTATTTGTGATACATGTGTGTTGTGCTTTAAAGTTGCTTCATAAATAGGTGTGTAATACTACTGTGGCAAATGAAAGAGGTAGTCATATTTTGCTTATAGGTAAGTTACAGAACTCCTCTTTGTTTCATTAGCAGAATGAATTGCACCGTAGCGTAGATTTTCTGCGCCACACTCATAAATAACGAATATTTTACGTCGAATCTTCCAAAAAAGTTAATTATGAATGGCCGTTCAAGAAACATTAAAAGCATATAAAATCGTTTCCTGTACGCGATTGATTTCTGATGCCAGTTCGTAGAGTAGAGTTGAAATTTCACATTGTCGTTCTGCATCATACGAAAGATAAAAAGGCGAATGTAAGTTCAAATTTTTAAAAAAATGATGGAATTTGTTCTCTAAGATCCGTAATGTATTTACCATATGCGATAGGTATTCTCCTATGAAACACTGAATTGCGAAGTGGCATAATAACGTTGTTTTACTGAATAGATTAATGTTGTAAAGATACTCTGTTGGTCTCTGTAAAAGTTTAAGGAGAATAATATTATTAGGTGCATAACCTGTGTTTCAGGACTAATCGATTAAAGATTCTAGTGCTTAAAATAACTTTAAAGTTCAACGTACCTGATATTATGGTTGAAAAGTACTATAGGTACCTAATAATTACTTTGGTAGGTCTAGGTACCCACACATACCGAAGTGCAAACGTGGCAGATAAAGTAGGTAGCAGAAAAGAGCAGAAAGTCTCACGTGTCTGCCCTTTTTTGAGGAGTCAACTTTTTGGCAGACTCCTATTCCCTAATTTCAGACTTTGACTCTTGACTCCTGACTCCAGAGTCAATTTGGAATTAGTTTAACTCCGATTTTGAAGCAGGAAATTGAAATCAGCCAAAAAGTTGACTTCTGACTCAAGTTTGAATCCTTATAATCAGTCAGATTTTCTTGTTTGATAATACACAAAATGAATAATAGAAGGAAGTCCGCTATTATGACACAGTGTGTCTAGTTTTTCGTGAAATGCTGCAAAAATTTCTACAATTACATCTAAATTTCAAAATGACGTAGTAAAATACTCACGATCGTTATTGAACCTATTGAAAATACAGAGATTATGAAACAAAAGCTTATTGATATGGATATTGTTAATTCTACGGATTGAATGAAATCTCGGATGACTCTGTAACAAATACATAATGGTAAAAGAAAACGTAAGTGCGCTGATCTCTTTCAATGTACAAGGAGTGGTTTCCCAATTTCCTTCTATGCCCAGCTCTTTGATATACCCGATAAAAAAATTTAAGAAGGAAACTAACTGAACTAACAAGGGAACTTTTACAATCCATCCTTGTTACTTAAGCCAATATTTGGTTCCCGACAAATTTGATTTTTACATTTTTGGTGAATTTTGGAAAATGGCTAAAGTACCACATTGGTGTGTTGGACTTTTCATAAATATGGTAACATCATAAGGTAAAAATAGGAATATTTAATTATAGGTACAGGAAAAATCCTCCCTCATCTTCCCGCAATGAAAGAAGTGGTAATTTTTTGGGACCACTAAAAAATAGAGTAATGATGAAAATAGAGCCGCCGTGGTATTTTTGGTTTAAAACCTAGGGTGCACCATTTTTTTGTTTTTTTTCAAAAAAATTGGTAGTGTTGGTTGAGAAGAAATATGTGAAACTACTTCAAAATAATATAGTAAAAATTTCAGGTCTCTCACATGAGCCATCATCTCTCGGAAGGCAGTGGCGGTTTTGGAAGGGAAAATCCGAGGAAGTCGAAAAGTCAGCATTGCCAGATGAGAAATTCAAAAAATCAACCTTCGTCTTTTTTTCATAAAATCGCTAGAATTACACATGAAACTTGTCAATATTCTAAAAAAAGGTCTTAGATTTTGACATTAAACTGAAAATTTAGAACTTTTTTTTAGAAAAATGAAAGAATTAATGAGCCCAAGCGGAGCGAGGGCGAAATTTTTTTTAAAAAGTTGCTTTTAAAACTCGAAATTTCATCAATTTTCCCAATATTTTGTTGTTTTGAGATGAAATTTGTTATTTAAAATCAAAATTAGACAAAAAATCATCAAATTCGCCAATTTTTTTTGGAAATCACTCATTTGCCACTGCGAAAATGAAAATATGCGAAATCGCCCCTTCTGGTGACAAATCACCACACCTCGAAATACTGCAAAAAGTTCAAAAAGAACACAAAATAAAATACGATTAGGTATCGCCAAATGAAAAAAAAAAAAACTATGGATCAATCGAACAAAAAATGACCAAAAACAAATGCAATGTAAAATCCCATCTCAAGTCGTAATCTTTCGATTTGTCGATCGTGTGTCATCGATTAGTGCAGTCAGTGAATCTCTGACTGCACATTGAAGTGTTTTACTTAGAACTATTTTTTCAGGGTGGAATATTATTTAATTTGCCAATTTTTTCTAAGCACATTTTATCAAAAAATTAATGGTAAGAAAAATTTCAAGTTTTGAAAAAATTAAAGGAAGTCTGACTTCCCTGACTTCCCTTGGAAAACCGCCACTGTCGGAAGGGATTTAAAATTTTCAAATTTTCAAAAATCTAAAAAAAAAATCGAATCTTTTTTTTTACTGATTGATGGTTGTATTAGGTACTTCTCATTACCAATCTTTTTGAACTATGCCTAATTGTTAAGGTATTTTTTTACAAAGGTTGTCCCAAAATGACTGATAGCAAGTCTCGAATGAGCCCCCATCCATCTCTAGAACCAAAATGACATTATGATTTTTGAAATTCAATCCTTTTCCAGCTAGATGCAATTTTGGGGGGATTAAAAGGAGGTTCACAAAAAATCACATGAGTTTGACCCTACGAGTTTTTCAAGAATTCGCCAAAAGAAACTTGGCCGATTAAATTTTTAATTTTTCCAAAAATATAATATAATAGGAACCTTTTTAACCAACCCGAAATTTTCATTCCGATCCGGCGTATTTTCCCATTTTTAAAAACTATTTCGTATGTATAGTTTTGCAAGGTACCTATGCGAAAATTGATTGAAAAATATCCTTCAGCATGCTCCATTTGATTTGAATGACTCCTCGCATCTTCCGATCTCATCCAAAAAAATGTCATGGATCATTTTGTGTTCAAAAAATGAAAAAAATTGAAATTTCGATAGGTCTGATTTTATTTACTGAGGCATTTAGTCTACCTCTTCTGTATAGTCTCCTGCTATCTCAGCATCATCACAACTTCAAACGAGGAGCTTACAGTAAGTTTTAAGTGACACATACATCATTTCGTGAATTGAGTAGACAACTGCATTTTCCGTCGCCTTTTCATGAAAAAAGTCGGAGTGGAGGATAAATATTTATTTTTCATAGCCCTGTTAGTTAGTATTACCACTAAAATTCGCCAAATATCTCAATTTTTTTGTGGCGTTTTTTCACTTTGATAAGCTCCTCAAACGTATTTTTCTCAAAAACTTGTTTCTGCTCCTTGAGGTTATTTTAATGTGCAGTATCAGCTGGGGATGGGATTTTTATATTTTTACCTTGGTTCTTTTTTTTTGGTTGATTGCCGGTAGGAAATATCTTTGCGAATCATGAAATTCCGAGGAAAATGAGCCCAATTTGTATGCTCATATTTTTACATATTTTTCGTAAAAAGCATACTTATTTATTTTTTTGGTGATTTTGCCCGTTATTCGATGTAGGTAAGTATTTGGAGAATATTTTACCTTTTTTCCATTTTTTACGACATTTTTTGCAAAATACTCGAAAATTCATTGTTTCAAAGACAAAAAAAATTTTACTTAATTGAATTTTTGCCGAAATCTGCTCTTGGGAGAAAAAAATTATTTCACATCATTTCAGACCGCAAAAAACATAAATATGCGCATAAAATACAATTCTTATGACATGAAAATCCCATCCCTAGTAAGTATCACTTATATTGTTTTTGATGTTTTCGAGAACATAAAGTCTGAATTTGAATTTTTACTTCATTTTTAAATCAGACTTCATACAATTTCTTCTTTCCAATCTTCAGAATTTGAAAAATTGCGAAGATGAATTTTAAAAGTAAGAAGGAGGCTCAGAGGTTGCCACTTTTTGTCTATTTTCAAAATATCTCCTGAAAGGGTGTTTTATTAGCCGCTGACAACAATCATTTAAACATACCTCAAATATCGGGATATATTTTAGAAATCCATTTATTGTATCCGTAGGTACGTGCAACCATTTATCAACAAAAAAGTAAAAACACTCCATTATTTCGTTATTTTTTTAATTTCAATATTTTGAACCATTTACATGAACGGAAGTCAAGTTAGAGACCTGAAATTTTTGCCACGTTCTTTTAAGGTAATTTCACAAATTTTTTCAATCCCAATCACAATTCTCAAAAAAAAAAAAAAAAAGTGGCCTACCCTAATAAATACATTCATACATTCACACTAAAACCATTTTTGAAGAGAATATTTTTTTTCAAGTTTTTAAAATTATTTGAACATAGTGAGATTTCAAGGCCCGGTAGAGAGAAGTAACTGTGGAGTCAGGGAAGTGAGGTTTTCACCCGATCAATTAGGTTCAGATACAACCTACGAGCAACCTCCTTCAGGCTCATTCTATGTCAACTCGGCCAAGTTTTGACCTTGGGTCTTCCGATTTCACTCAAAAATTTTTTACGAGTTCTCCTCGATGGTCTAATGAAGGAATCACCGTCATTTCGATCCTAATCCTTCAGGGGGCGGGGGTGGCCCTTGTAATTTTTGTATAATTGGGATTTTTTGCGAAATTGCTTAACTTTGAAGGAGCTTATCTCGAGATTGGTTAGGTCTAAGATAAATCTGTTCATGCTGTTTTGTAGAGAATTGAAAGGAGATTCAAAATTGATAATCATTTTTTGAAAAGTTCAAAGTTGAGCTTTTGTGATGGAAGCTCAACTTTCATGATAAGTACAAAAGATGAAGGGCCCCATTAAAAAATCTGAAAAAATTACTATGAAGAGAACTTTTAATGTATTTTTCAACTAATCACTTTTCAAGATGGGATCTCAATACCCCTGGGAGGCACAGGAGTCCTAAATTTTGGTCAAAATTCAAAAAAATGGTAAAAGTGAAGTAATATATTGATTTCCACTAATTCGAAGGCGCTGAGTTCGAATATGTGCTTAGTTTTTTCATTCGACCCCTCTGAACCCCCCTATCAGCCCCCTAATGAGGCCAAAATTCAAAAAAATGAAAAATAACGTATGACGTGTCGTTTGTTAGGTTTTTGAGGGCGCTGAGTTCGAATATTTGCTTATTTTTGGGATTCGACCCTATAGTGCTCCCCTAGCTCCCAATTTTGAAAAAAAAACATTGATTTTTTAAATGATTTAGTAATTTTGGAGTCAGTGTGGAGAACGAAGGAGGCGGATCGAGAAAGTAAGTTGATAATCGAGCTCAGCACCTTCGAATTAGTAGAAATCGATATGACACATGCTATTTCCGATTTTTTGCATGTGTTTTTTCAAAATTGGGGACTAGGGGGGCACTAAAGGGTCGAATCCCAAAAATAAACGGATATTCGAACTCAGCGCCCTCAAAAACCTAACAAACGACACGTCATACGTTATTTTTCATTTTTTTGAATTTTGACCTCATTAGGGGGCTGATAGGGGGGTTCAGAGGGGTCGAATGAAAAAACTAAGCACATATTCGAACTCAGCGCCTTTGAATTGGTGGAAATCAATATATTACTTCACTTTTACCATTTTTTTGAATTTTGACCAAAATTTAGGACTCCTGTGCCTCCCAGGGGTATTGAGATCCCATCTTGAAAAGTGATTAGTTGAAAAATACATTAAAAGTTCTCTTCATAGTAATTTTTTTCAGATTTTTTAATGGGGCCCTTCATCTTTTGTACTTATCATGAAAGTTGAGCTTCCATCACAAAAGCTCAACTTTGAACTTTTCAAAAAATGATTATCAATTTTGAATCTCCTTTCAATTCTCTACAAAACAGCATGAACAGATTTATCTTAGACCTGACCAATCTCGAGATATGCTCCTTCAAAGTTAAGCAATTTCGCAAAAAATCCCAATTATACAAAAATTACACCCACCCCCCTGAAGGATTAGGATCGGAATGACGGTGATTCATTCATTAGACCATCGAGGAGAACTCGTAAAAAATTTTTGAGCGAAATCGGAAGACCCAAGGTCAAAACCTGGTCGAGTTGACATACTTAGAATGAGCCTTCAACCTTTGAAAAAAGAGCAAAACCATCACCCATAGTAAGCACACGTGATTTAAATTCTTTGCAATCAACTTACTCTGTCATTTTTTTATGGCGATTAATTATTTCCAATAAATGTTGCATATCCGTCTGCTCATCAATGCTGGGTTTTTCATCGATTTCCTTTATTTTCTGAGTAAGTATGATGTATTGGCATTTAAAAACAACGTAATATATTATTTGGTAAACGCCAGTGGCACTGAATGAGATCATGACTATAGAAAGTGCGACGAACTGTTGGCCTATAGCTGCCCAGTATCCGACTACTGTGGTAATGTCCCAAAAGTGTGCTTGTTGCACGAGCATTGTCAACTCTGAACCTCGAGGTAAATCGGTCAACCAGAGTATTATTATTGGATAAAAGGCCACCATACATGTTTGTATCAAAAATAATATGAATATATATAAAAACCGTTTGGTTATGGTGTCATCTGCAATTTGTTGCACTTCGGGGTCCTCTTCTGCGTGGAAAATCTGTGCATGTTTGTAGGATTTAAAATATTTTTCACGATTCCGATGATTCAGTAGTACGATTAAGCAAATGCTTGATCCACCTGTGATAAACATTATTTCAGTCAGCAATTGTTGATCAGTGTTTTGTTGTGAGAAAAGCGATACAACGTAAGCGCTGACTGTGTAAATGGTGGAGTAAAGCAAGTACACCCAGTAGTGAATCTTTTGAAAAGTCGTATACTGCGATGTAGGATAGACGAGGAAACACATTAACGAAATTTTCAAACAGGTGAGAAAAATTGGCGTCTCTCTTTTTTTTTTAATTTGCTCCATATTTCTGGCAGGGCGAATCGGTACGACAAATATCACGATTTCAAAAAGAGAGCTTAAATGCTTTATGTTTTGATACGCGATAAACTAATGCCAGAGTTGTTACGAGTTTACTGCGGTGTTATTCAATAAGGACCTGTTTTTATAGGGAGTATCGGTACATGTAGTAAGGTATGATCACAAAGTAGTGGTACTACCTTCATAACTCGGCTCCTGTTATACCTAGCGTGTTTGGGGTGGCCCATTTGTTTATCGGTAACCCTTTTCTATCAATAGAGACCTTTCCGGCTTACCTGCATGCATTGGTTCCCAAATTATGTATGGAAATATAAAGGTAGGTACCTGAATATTGATCTTCGATGTCAAATGATTGCACTCAAAGGATGTCAATTGTCAACTCCGAATTTTATTTAGGTGTCTTGCGATGATTACATGAATCAGTTCAACTAAAAAGGACCAAAAAATGGAGCAAAGGATTGTTTCTCCATCATAATAGGTAATGCACCAGTGCACACGTCTCTTTTGATATCCAAGTATCTCACCATAGTCAGTTTAACGGATTTGCCTTGCCCCTTTTCTACCAACCTTGCACCTTGTGATTTTTGGCTCTTCCCTAAGCTGAAAACACCACTGAAAAGACTTTCAAACAGTCAGGGGCCTTCCGACCGGGGGTGGGTGTTTTTACCCCCCCCCCCAATTTTCTAGTTGGAAAAGTTGGGTGATGTTGGCAAAAGGTTGGCAGAAAAGCACGAGTAGTAAAAATTGAGAAAAGTTGTGAAATATTGAAATTGAAAAAAAAAAAATTAAAAATGAATTGTAAATTTTTGATTAGAAAATTTCGTAGGCACATATGTAAGATTTGTATGATAGTATATGGCATCCCTATATGCACATATTGGCTATTCATGGACATGCAGGCATTGTGCGGTAGGATGGGTGGGTGGTGTTAGGGGTGGCTGATGGTAAAAATAAATGAAAGTTGGAAACTTCGAAAAGAAAAAAACAAAAAATGAGAAAGGCAAAAAAAATATTGAAGATACAAACAACGAATAGTTATGCATTTATTCTTTTATCTTTATCTTCCTTCAAATGGCATTTATAATAAGTAAATTTCAGTTTGAGGTGTAGATGTATTTGGTGATCAAGGAATGTAGATACTACGTATATAGGTAGTCTGGATCGGTGAGGGGGGGGGGGTTAGTGTGAAGGCTGAGATGTCACAAGGAGAAAATGTTTACCACTACTACGTTACGAGCATGTACATTAGGGTGGCTCGAAAAAAAAACATATCTTGAATTTCGACCAAATTTGGTGGGGTGGTTTACTTTGAGTGGGAGACTACCCAAAAAAAATTTGAGCCTCCCAGGTGCAAGGGGAGGGGAGCAGGGGGTGCTCAAAGTGCACCTCCTTTTGAAAAAATGCAGTTTTTTGTGTTTTTTAGAAAATCAAAATCGTGCGAGAAGCCGTCACAGCACTCAAAAGTTGCAATTTGAGTTTCTACAACTCCCTGAACCATCGCCGTCCTCCTCCGATCAAAATTCAGACTGCTACCAGGGGGTCCAAAAGTTGCAGATTGCAATATTTCAATAATATGAATTTTTCACTAAGCTGGAATGATTTTTTTATCAAGTAATTGGGCAAAAAAAAATTTTCGATCACTGAAAGTAAATTTTAAAAAAAATTATGAAAATTTTATGCACCAGTGCAGCCAACAGCGAATCCTAAAATTCCAAAATACAGAATTTATGGCAACTTTGAATTGATTACTTTTTTGCTTGAAAATATTATGAATTTTTTTCACTCGCTAGAAGTAAATTTCGGAAATTTTTCGGAAAATTTTGTATATCAGTGTAGCCAGTTGTAAATTCTACTCTATGGAATTTACGTTTATCTCGAATTAATTTTTTTATCATTTGAAAAATAGCCTGCATCTTATACTTATTGTAAATGGAAAAAATGGATCGTACCTACTTCTAAATAAGTAATGATAAAAATACTCATTCTCATTGGAAAAATATGAATTTGTTCGTGAAAGTTTAAGAAACAAAAACAAAATCTCACCTTTTTAGCTAAATTACAATGAATACAGAAAAAAATCGAAATAATCTGATCTTGATCTTTTTTTTTGATCTTAAGATCAGAGATCATTGCGTTAAAATGATCTTGATCTTGATCTAGATCATATTTTATTTTTTGATCTGATCTGATCTGATCTTAGATCATATTCTATTTTTTGATCTGATCTGATCTTAGATCATTTTGTAAATGATCTTGCCCAGGTCTGAAATGTATTGAGAAAAATGACATTAAGTATTTTGAAGGTGATTATTGTAGAAACTTTGTCCGACCTAAAAGTAGGTATTGATTGAAGATGTATTTTCACCTAAATAAATTTCTTTTTTTACCTAATAAATGCAATTTATTTGACATCGAAGGTCGGTATACGGGTACCTTTATTTTTCCACCTACAGTTTGGGAACCAATGTACTCAGGTAAGCCGGAAAGGTCTCTATTGAAAGAAAAGGGTTGCCGCTGAACAGAGAGACCACCCCAAACTTGCTAGGTAAAATAGGGGCTGAGTTATAACGGTAGTACCACTATTTAATGATCATATCTTGTATTGTGAAAAATAAACTAAAGTGGATACACGAATTAAATTTTAGAAAGGAAAGTAATTACACAATATTATATTTGCTCAAATTAGGTACATAATTCTTTTTCTTCTAAGGCATCGTATTATCCTTTTACTTGCAGGTATAGATACCCAATGAAGTGAGTGGTTACTTATTTATGTAGTCAGGTATGGAAATTCAAACTGATAAAGTTTTCCTGCTGTAAAAATTTTTAAATCCAACTTTTTCGAAAATTTTTACGACTTCGATTTTTGAAAGTTTTATCAACATTTTCTTCAACTTCTTCCGACTTCGTACATATAGCTAGCGAAAATTGGCTGTTTTTTACTACCAAAAAGCGACGATCAAGAAACTATTTTACTTCCAATGAGAAAACCAATAACAAATTCGAATTCAGAAGGTTAGAATTATATAAAAAACTGGTTTCAAACCTTACTTGAACCACATCACTCGTCTCAAGATGAAAAAAATCGCAATTTACCTCTTTTTCCTCAAAATTGGCATCTTTTCGCGACACAAATCATACGAATGTGCGAATTCTACGCTTCAGATCGGAAAACTAATCGCAGATTCGAGTTCAGGAGGGTCAAATTATATGAAAAAGAAACCAAATTCACTCCAACCCTTTCATGTGAAAAAATAGGGGTAAAACCCCCCTAAAACTCCCCCTCCCTCCACTCCTAAAGGAAATTTTTAACGTCTCCACTTCTCGAAAATTTTCTTTTGAGTCGTACTAAAATAAAAACACATTTCAACCCGTGTTCAAAAAGTGCAGTATCCTCGAGCTAACCGGAGGGACTAATCAAACATGTTACCCGTCTCTAAAATTGAAGGTGGACCAATGATGGTTCGCAAAGAAATAGTAGCAAAATGACAATTTTTTATCATGGAAATGAAAAATTGAACAGCTTTCACTTGGTACGTATTGTGATTTTTTGCTCAACTTGAAAATTGAAGGGACTACTTACTTACACGAAAAAAAGCGCAATAAATAGTATTTTGATAATTGAACTTTTATTCTGTTAGTTTTTTGCCTAACATAAAAATTCAATGGGCTAATGACTGTTGAAAATGAATCGCATTCACTCCTACCTCTCCTACATCGCGTCAGTATCTGTGAAAATTTTCTGCAAAATGGTCGAGTATATTTGCCAATATTACCCTCTTTAAACTCGTTTGGCGTACACTCAAGACTTTTTCAAGATGTACCTGGAGCCACCGATGGGTTTTTTTCCAAACGCTTCGCCGGGCTGGTGTAAAAATGACAATTCATATGGATGACTCGATTAATGGCGGCGAAAAAAAATTTTCATTCGCCGCCTCCAAAAATACAACTTATTGAATTTTGGATATAATAGGATGAAGTACATATATGCAAAAGGGGCGGAGTGGGAGTTGAAAATTTAATCGGGGTTTTCAATACATCATACATCAGGAGTAACATTTAATTTAGGACTACTTTCGACCCGATTTAGATCAAAGGCCAATCATACCATTTTATAGGGAGAGACCCTTGCAGTGGGGTTTTCAAAGCTTGCAAAAGTAAATTTTCAAAAATCAACTGAAACAATGGTTGAGACCAGTGGCGTAGCCAGGGGGGCCGAATGGGGCGATCACCCCCCCCCCCCCTCATGGCCCCATGGCCTTTTTTTCAAACATGATTTTTCCAAAAAAAAAACTCGCCCTCGCTTCGCTTTGGCAGTATTTTACTGTCTTTATTTTTTGAACACAGTGTCATCCTTTCGATTTGAATCAATCAAATTTGATGAGATTTTCCTTCTTCAGATTAGTGAAATAATTTTCATCGAAATTTGGTAATTTTCACTGGTATTTTAGTTAAAACTTACTGATTTCTTAATCAATTTCCAATTTGTCAAAAAATTCAGTAATTTTAGCTAAATAAAATATCAGTATAAAAATTCACTGATTTTCAAATAAATTTATTTCGCAGAATCAAAAAGTTGGAATTTTACAAAAATCGGCTAATTCAGATTTAGACAGTATAAAGTGTTTGTTCCAAAAATCCTATAAATCATTGTGTTACAGTCTTTTTATTACACACCCGCTACCTCAGACCAGAGTTGACGCGAGTCCTTGAAAATTGCGACTCCGAGTCGATAGGCGCGAGCCCAGCGAGTCTTTCACAAGAAGACTTGGAAAAAGACTCTGAGTCTTCAGCGAGTCTCGAGTCCCATTCAGAGTCTTTTTTTCCGAGTCTTTTTTTTCTGCTATCAATATCTGTAATTCTATCTAAAAATTTCCTATCGGTAAAATTTTTTAATTAAAATTTTCTCTTTTAATAAAAACAAGAATAGACCAAATTATATGTATATCTCAAGGTGAAAATTTTTGAATACCGTGAAAATGTTTTGTCTTAACTGAGAATATAATTTGGTCAATAGGTCAGTTCTCTCGTTTTTATTGAATGCGCTTTTTTTGACATTCAAAATTAATCACTGATACAATCATTTAAAAAAAGACTGTGACTCGCAATAGACTCGCAAAAAAGACTCGCTCGCATAGTTTGAGTCGTTCAAAAGAGAGACTCAGAGTCTTCGAGAAGAGAGTCTATAAGAAAAAAGACTCGGAGTCTCATTCCGAGTCGACTCCAAGTCTTCGAGTCCTTTGCGAGTCCCTTTTCAGAGCAGACAAGTGGCAACCCTGCCTCAGACTCAGTCTCAGTTATACGTACACTACAAAATACGCCATGAAAAAAATACTTGCTATGTTTCAAAAAGCCCACAGAAAATTTGACATAAAAACTCGTTCTTGCCCCCCCCCCTTGACAAAATCCTGGCTACGCCCCTGGTTGAGACAATGTGAGAGAGCTAAAAAAGTGAAGTAAGGAAAACTGAGACCTTTTTCCATCTTCGTGTATTTTTAAAAAATGGTCAATTTCATTAGACTTATTAAGTAAATTTGCTCTTTCCGTAGCTTAAAAAGTAAACCAAAATTAGTTTTGGAGATATTCTTTGTTTGGAACTTTTTTGCGACAGTATGCTGCCAACTAAAAACATATGAAAATTGGGTACCTAAATTGAAATGTATCTGAATGCATTACCATGAAAACTTTTTTAAAATTCACCAACAATTAAAAATCACAGTAGGTAACTAAAATGTTGGCTGGGAGGATTTCAAAACATAGGGAAGGGATGGGAAAAAGCTGGTTTTCTTGGAGAAGCAAATGAGCAAAAAATCGACTAGAGAACTTTTGACTCAGATGAAGTTTTTCGGATTTTTTCAGGCTCAAAAGAATAATTTTCCTATTTTTTTTTCGAGTAAAAATGAAAATTTTCTTTTAAAAAAGTGATCACATTCGAAAATTTTCCTCTTTTCAAGAATGTCATGCTTGTTCCAGTTGGAGTCGGACGCTTTAAGTAATGCCGTTGTGAACGCACAACCAACTCAATACCTACGCCTATATTTGTCAAAATTTTAAATGAACAGCTACTTTATCTTCGTATCATTTCATTTATGAATCGATTAACATTCTTATTAATTTAATATGAATAATAACTATAGGGATATAATAAAATTAAGTATATTTTGTAGGTATCAATGTAGGTGCCTATCTGCCTAATTTGCCTGTGAATAGTTGGAATATCTCAATGCACATACATTCAAAATTGAGGACCGAAAAAGTCCCCCGATCTTAACGAAAATTAGTAAGTTGTAATTGTATTTCACTTTGAGTGGAGGACTTCTGAGAAAAAAAGTGAGTTATATAACTTCAACGAGGTGGAGGAGCAAATGGTCCTCATGGGTACATTAATTTAAACTGATGTGAATTACAGGGGAATTCTACCTACCTACACTATGGATGTGTCAGGGTAGAAAATCATGCCTCTCGTCCAGTTTACATTTTCATTTCATAATTACTCGCTATTGAGGTATCTATGGCAAATACCCAGGGTTTGAAAAATGTTTTATTGTGACACATTATGAAATCATCATTCCTTTCTGGTAACTAAGTTACAAAACTCCTCTTTGTTTCATCAGTAGAATGAATTGAACCATGCCGTAAATTTTCTGCGCCACACCCATGAGTAATGAATAACTGACGTTGAACTTTCCGAAAAAGTTGATTATGAATGGCCGCTCGAGAAGCAACAGGAAGGTATAAAATTGTTTCCTGTACGCGATTGATTTCTGATGCCAGTTCGTAGAGTAGAGCTTAAATTTCACTTCGTCGTTCTGCATCATACGAAAAAAGAAAACAGCAGTTGAAGTTTAAAAACAATATGAATTTTTTCAGAAAAATTGCCAAAGAGTTTACCACATGCGAGATGTATTCTCCTATGAAACACTGAATTGCGAAATGACATAATAAGGTTGCTTTATTGAACTGATAAAAGTTGAAAAGGTAATCGGTTGGTCTCTGCAAAAGTTGGAGAACGATCGGTAGGTATCTAATATAGGTTTCAGATACAGTGCATTTTCAATCAAGTTTCTATTCTTTATTGGCATTCTTGGTGGAATGAGAAAAGTATGAAATTAATGAATAAGCAGGTACTAAAGTGTTATTGTTGAAAAGTATGCTCAGTGACGTACCGAAAGCATTTTCCAGGGGGGGGGGAGAAGAGTTGAAAATCCCAACTCAAATTCTCAAAATTCCCAACTACATATAGCCGATATCAGAATTCCGGAGGGGGGTGTAAAATTCAAATTTGCGAACCAAACCAATTTTTTTCAAACGTTCCCGACTGATTTCTTAAAATTTACATGTAGGTACTGATTTTTCCCCAAGTCGTGAAGTTTTTTGATTTTTTTTACTCGTTTTCATCATTTTTGCGAACTTTTGAAGTTTTTACAACCCATTACTATGAGACCCTTTTTGAGATAAGAAATCTGAATAAATTTTTCTTTGGTTAGGTGCTCCAAACAATTTTTTTTTTAACCTACAAGCAATGTCATTGTAGTTGAAAAAACATACGAAATAGTTTATTTGCCTTCAGCGAAGAAAAGGTGGAGTTTTGATGAAAAATTATAATTTTACATCAATAAAATTTTGTAATTCCAATGTAAAAAATAGGGAGATGGATTTGGCCCGAGCGAAGCGAGGGCGAAAATTTTAGAAAACCTCAAATTGAATGTGCAATAAAATAATGTTTTGGAAAAATAAACTTTAATGAAAAATCGACTGTTTCTACTTTGAAATGATTAAAGCGGAAATATATCATGGCCGAGCGTAGCGAGGCCGAAGCGTTTGAAAAATTGGATTTTCAAATATCAAAAATAAGTTTTAAGGAGAATAAGAACAATGAAATTAATTGGAATAATTTTGAAGAAAAAAGCGAAAAAATCTCTTTTAAATTACAAGTACAACTATAAAATTTTTTTGGTTGACGAGTAAAAATTTTCAAATTGCAAGGTAATTAATAATTTTTTTTCCAAAAAAGCATTTATTACAACGGTTTAATAATTATTCGCTGGGAAAATGATAAATTTTCAGTTGGAAAAGGTTGGGAAAATGACTAATTTTCCCAACTAAAAAGTAGAAATTTTGTTGATTTCCGACTGTTAAAATAGGTAACCATTTTATTTATTCATTTTTCATTAAAAAAATAAATACTAATCGTCCTAACTGACATTTTTACTCGTCACTTGGGAGAACGACCAATTTTGAATTGGGAAAATTACCAATTTCGAGTTGGGAAATTTACCATTTTCGAGTTTGGAAAATTACCATTTTCGAGTTGGGAAAATTACCAATTTTGAGTTGGAACAAGTGAAAATTTTGTTGATTTCCAACTTTTGAAATAACTATTTTATTTATTATTTTTCATCAAAAAATTTAATCCCAACTGTCCAATTTTCCCAACTGATGTGTTGAAATGTTCAATTTTCCCAACTCACAAGTAAAAAATTTCCTCGGGGGGAGCTCCCCCTCCCCCCTATCGGTACGTCACTGAGTATACTAATTACTTTATTTGTTTTTTTCTCAAAGATGGCATCCAGGAGTGGCAACCTTTGTATAGCAGGTGTCTACACCCGGAAAATTTTCAATTTCTTACCATTTACACCCAACCTTTTTTCAAATACATATTTACTTAATACTATAAAAACATTTTTCCACGCAAAATTGGCGAAATATTCAGATGAAAAGAAATTTGTTGTATTGAGGATAACACAAGTCGACGTTGAAAATACTGTTTGAAGTTTAATGAATGATTATTATAGTATTTTATTTTTGCACTAATCACGAGAAAAACAGAGAAGTTCTATCCCCCAAGGATTTTTCACAATTTGAATTTTTTGTTGAAGAGGTTTTCTACTTTTTTTTTATAACTACGACACTTGAAGTCGATTTCCTAAGAAAAGAAAGGGTCTACGAAAAAAATGAATAGAACAAAAAGTGAAGAGTGTAAAATGTCCTTTCTGTAGAATCCAATTATTACTCTCTTAGGAGGATTAGCATTCGAGGTGGTTTAGTTCAAAGTTCAACTTTTTTTTAATCGAAAATATCTCAAAAACTAAGCCTCGGCCTCGCAAGAAAAAACTAGGTAATTGGACTTTACAGAAATAAAATTTTACGCTCTACAATTTATGCCTCATTCATTTTTTTCGTAGGACCTTTTATTTTCCCAGAAAATTAGAAAATCTACTTTAAGAGTCAAAATTCACTTTTAGAAAATGTAAATCAAATTTTTAACAATAAATTCCAATATTATGAAAAATCCTGACGTCCCACAATACGCCCGATGGGTAAAATTACTGTTCATTCTATTTAATTCATGATGTAGCACTACAATGGACTAAAATTATTTCGATATCATAGTAATTTTTCACGACGAATCCAATTTTTTGGTCATTTTTTGAGCAACCCCTTCAAAGGATAGGGGTACTAATACAAAATTTTGCAAAAAATCGAAAATTTTCGACATTTATGTTAAAATCTAGTTTTTTTTGGCCGAGGAATTCAATTTTAAGATTATTTTTCTTCTACACCCCTCAGAGAAGGAGGTACTGATACAAAATTTTGAAAAATTTGAAAAATATCGACATGCATGTCAAAATCTAGGTTTTTTGGGTCGAAAAAATCAATTTTGGAATTATTTTTATCTTATATCCATCAGGGAAGAGGGTAACAATACAAAATTTTGAAAAAGTTTAAAACTATTGACGCCTGTACATCAAAATTTTGTTTTTTGAGCCAGGAAATACAATTTTAGGATTATTTTTCTCCTACCCTCAGAAGAAGAAGGAGTACCAATAATTTTTTTTTTTAAATTGATAAATAGGTATGTACCCATGCTCATTTTTTTAATTAGGGAAAGCGGCATCAAAATTTTCAATGAAGAAACGAAAATTGTGCTTAGGTGAATTAAAATTGAAGCCAATAAATTTTTTGGAAATTCAAAAACGGAAGGTAAAGAAAACAAAATACTTGAAGGACAATTATTTTTGAAAATAAATAATTATTCATGTTAAAATTTTCTATGATAGTATTTTTAAAAACGAATCCGTTATTGCAATCTAAATGAAACAAGTTGCCTACCTATTATTGAAATTGAAGAAAAATGTCCCAAAATCAAACTTTGGGACCCATAAAACCCAGATTTTGACATACATATCAATGTTATTGAATTTTTGTGATATTTGGTATTGTTACTTCCTCCCTTGAGAAATATAGAAGTAAAATAACCACAAGATTGAATTCCTCGACCCAAAAAACCTAGATTTTGATATACATGTCGACATTTTTAATTTTTTCAAAATTTTGTATCAGTTCCGCCTCCCCGGAGGGGTGTAGGAGAAAAATAACCTCAAGATTGAATTCCTCGACCCAAAAAAACCTAGATTTAAATATACATGTCGATATTTTTCCATTGGACTATCTACTATCAATGTTTCAAGACAGTACCTATGTCCCCAAATGAAAATTTATTTTTTGCCATATGCACACCTATTTCAGCGATCCGGCCCGCTGTGCGTCCATCCTGGAATTTTTTAATTATTTTTCTCGTGATCAGCGCGAAAAATACTACATATAACAATTACTCATTGAATCGCAAACAGCATTTTCTTTTTTTCGTTTTGATCACTTTTTTTTAGTCTTAAATTTAGTGTAATGGTGAAATTGAAATCAGCTCTAAATTTTAGACCGAAAACAGTTGAACGCTTTTTTAGGAAGTTTTTTGTTACATTACTCCCCTTTCTTGGTAGGGTTACTAAATCTTGGACATTTTTGTTACACCCGGAAAAATTCCAGGTTTTTCCCCTCCAAAAATCTTGGGGTTGCTACACCCGGAAAAAATTTAGGATGCCACCACTGATGGCATCTATTTGGGGAGTTTGAGGACCTCTTAGCTTCTTTCCTCTTTGAGCTGGAAAATTCAAATTTTCATTCAATGTAAACTTTCTCGCAAATTTTGGTCGAAATCCAAGATTTATAAAAACACTTCTCAAATTGTGACTGAGTTTGTAGAGAAGTTACATTATCAATTGCAAACGTTCCATACGAAATTCTAGCCCTCCAACTCAAAGAGAATTGTAACTAGGAATCCTCGAAGTTGATTTTTTTTACCTGAAATGCCTTTCCGAAAATTTTCAAACTTACATCCAGTCCTCAAATTGACCAAAAAAAAAATTAAAATTTCCTACCTAGTTTTATTTTTACCTACGTATTAGGTAACACCATTATTCATGATACTCACGACCGCTATTGCACCAATTGAAAATACAGAGAGTATGAAACAAACGCTTATTGATATGGTGATTGTTAATTCTACTGACTCGATGAAATCCTTGATAACTCTGTAACAGATATTAGTAAAATTCGCCATTCTGGAAGTACTTCAACTTAATAACGTTTTTCTCTCTTTCTCATCCTCTTTCTGTTCTGAATATGGGTAGATAAGTAACTACTGAAATAGGTAATAATGGATGAAAACAGACTAAACAGAGTTGCGGCGATCCTCCAAAGTCTATGACAAATGTTTCCTCAACCTTTTTAACAGATCCTGCGCGTTAACAAGAAAAAACTTCATAACTTTTTATTAAAATGTCAATGCACCTAACTCCCTCCCACCCCATTATTCTTTTTTTTTCAACATTTTTCAATACTTCTTCAGTTTTTTCATTTTTTAAAGATATATTTTTTTTTCAAAACATGCTTATCTTATTTATTATATTATTTTTTTTAGAATAAAATGTATCTTAGACATTTTTATATCGTGTTACAATTTAAGACAATTTAGAGAGACAGTGTTACCAAAATTGCGAATTTTACCCATTTTTTTAAATCAAACTTTATACTTAACTTCTTATTAAAATATCAATGAATTTTGAAAAATATACAGTATGACACAGAAGTCTTGGTCACTTGAAACACTTCTCAATATCTCAGAACTGAAAAGAGATACCAATACGGTTCAAACGGCAATGTGATCCTGGCGTCGAGATCATTGAAATTCGATAATCGAGCTTTCAGCCCGACATATAGGGTGTCCACAAATTGAGAAACCGGTTTTGGTCAAAAAATGGGGGTCCGGTTTTTTTATTGAAATAAAGTCTACACACTGACGCGATTAAAATATGATATGTTTTTTTGAAACCGGTTCAGCAGTTTCGAACCAGTTGACAAAAATATCCAAAAAAATGGAGATATGAAAAAAAGTTTGAAACAAAAGTTGTAGAGAATAAAAAAACAAACCTTTTTTTGTTTCATAACTTTTCTTTCATCTTGCAATGGAAAGAAGTTGTTGTACAAAAGGTTTGAAGTAATTTTTTCTTATTCAAGTCATAACTCTTTTCCATTGCTGGATGAGGAAAAAATTACAGAACAAAAAATGTTCAATTTTTAATTTTCTACAACTTTTATTTCAAACTTTTTTTGTTATCTCCACGTTTTGATAACTGGTTATCGACTTGAAATAAAAAACCACCAAAAAAACTTGAAAAAATTAGATAATTTTGTAACAGTTTCAAAAAATGAAGATATCAAAAAAAGTTTGAAATAAAAGTTGTAGAGAATTATAAAACTCGAAATTTTATGTTCTGTAATTTTTTTCTCACCTATCTATGGAGAAGGGTTATGGCTTAAAAAAGAAAAAATTATACTCGAGTTCTTTGTACCATAACTTCTTTCCATTGCAAGATGGAAAAAATCGTTATGGAACAAAAAATTATTGTTTTTCAATTATCTACCACTTTTGTTTCAAACTTTTTTTCATATCTCCATTTTTTTGGATATTTTTGTCAACTGGTTCGAAACTGCTGAACCGGTTTCAAAAAAACATATCATATTTTAATCGCGTCAGTGTGTAGACTTTATTTCAATAAAAAAACCGGACCCCCATTTTTTGACCAAAACCGGTTTCTCAATTTGTGGACACCCTATATGTCGGGCTGAAAGCTCGATTATCGATTTTCAATGTTCTCGACGCCAGGATCACATTGCCGTTTGAACCGTATATGGTATCTCTTTTCAGTTCTGAGATATTGAGAAGTGTTTCAAGTGACCAAGACTTCTGTGTCATACTGTATAATTTTAACATTTGTGAGGCGTTGTGCGATAAGGGACCTTGTGGTGAAAAAAAATCGGACATGAAACTTGCCTATTTCGCCTAGAAAGCATACTTTCTAATTTCTATACTAATCATGCAAAATCTGACATTCGATTTTTTTCACCATAAGGTCCCTTATCGCACAACGCCTCACATTTTTACATTAACCATTAGGGTGGTCCTTATTTTCAAGTTTGAGAAATTTTGCGTACCCCCCCCCCCCCCTCCTCCTCAAAGTTGTTCCTTTTTATGAGAAAATAATTCCCTATCTTTTTATTTTTCATTTTTTTGAAATTAACACGTGCCTGTAAGCCCCTCAATGTCCCTCATTATTCAAAATATGAAAAAATACCAATTTTTATCAAAAAATTTTAAAATTTTAATTTCTGTGCCCAAACTTTTCCAAGTAATTCATTATTCTTGAAAAAGACTCGAAAAAACATTTTAGCCCCCTCCTATGTTGATTAAATGAGTCTTGAAAGTGGTAAAAATTTGGCAATCTTCTGTAGGTATAGTATAGTCGATGTAGCTCCAAAGGGAGGTGGACCCGACGAAAAATGATTGAAGGCCTAATTTGCTGAAAATGGTCTAAGACCATGCCCTGGGAAATATATAACGACCCGCCCCCCAAACGTGTTGCTTTCGGTAGATCAAGGCCCCAAAATGTGGTTTTTGCTTCTCCCTCTTCAGATCTTAATTTTGGGAGTAGCTTTTTTAAATCTATACCGCAATACCTACAAAACGTATTTTTTTAAAAAAATTAGTGTCAAGGGGGCCGGACCTATGACCATTTAAAGTTAACCATCTTCAAGAGGCTTAAAGAAATATCGCAGTTATAATCAATGCAAAGGATCAAATGTACCGATTTTGTGATTTTATAAGGTGAATAATTTTTTTGAGAGTCCCACTGCTAATTTGTCATTTCCATCCCTCCCTGAACAACCCCTACCCATACTCACACTCCCTATAAGTGTGTTCTGTAGGGAAATTAACTTTTTATGACAGAAAACCCCAACTTGGCTTGATCAACACTGATGATGAATAAAAATTTTCAAGATCATTACTGAGTTCATATCTGCTGTACAGACCCGAGATAATAATCCAATTTTTATAATGAAACAATTTTTACATTATGGGTGTCGATTCCATATGAATTGAGGTTCCTGAACAATAATAAGTATTACGTTGTCTTTCAAATTAAACACAATCTTGTTAAAATGAAAAAATCAGTTACATATAAGTCATCCTGAGCAAATCCCACATTTACTCGAACATTGTAAACTTGAAAACCTAGCCACCGCGAGCCACTCGCAAGCAATACAAGAACACTATTCCAATATGCTGCTAAAATAATCATTCTTGAATTCTAATTTCCAAAAATCAACTGAATTTCTATTACACATATATTATTTTTCACTGGAATGAGAAAAATAATATTCGCGGTAGAACTCAAAAATGATGAAATATCTGCGTTTAGCAACTTTAATTCATAAATGGAATCGACACCCATAATGTTGAAATTGCTTCATTATAAAAAAAGGGGCGCCCCAAAAGATGGTTAGAAGTTTGGCTCCCTTGCTACAAAAATGTGTAAAAATGCGTTTTGCAGGTATTGTGGTGCAGATTGAAAAGCTACCGAGTTAAGTTTACCCAAAAATTAAAATCTGAGGAGGGAGAAGCAAAACCCCCTTTTTGGGGGGCTTTGATCCACCGTAGGGGAATAGAAATAGGTTTGGGTTGGTCGGGTGATTATATTTTGTCCAGGACTTGGTCATAGACTATTTTCAGCAAAAAAAGGCCCATAATATCATTTTTCGCCGGGTTACGTCTTCCTATCGATTGTTTAGCTCTTTTGAATACAATACCGGTACCACTTATTTGTAAGGGAAGGGGATCAAAAATTTTCTAAAACCAATTTTCATGAAAAGGTAAGTAATTAAAATGAGTTTGGCACAAAAATTTAAAATTTTGGTAATTTCGCTGTAGTTTTCAATTTTTTTTAATTTTGGAATTGGGGGGCTTACAGGCACGTGTTAATATCAACTTTGGGGGCCAAAAATTTCAGGGAATTATTTTCTCATAAAAAGGAACAACTTTGAAGGGGGGGGTACGAGAAAAATTCGAAAAAATTTTTTTCATCAAGTATAAATAAGGACCACCCTAGTGTTTATAAGGGGGTGGATCACAAGTTGCCGAATGAAACTTCTAACAGTATATTTTCGAGTCCATTCCCATTTAAAATTACACATAAAATTACCTATTTTTTCAAATTTTTTCGAATTTGGAAAAGTATTACCCCACTGTAAGTTGAATGTCGCAATTTTGAGAACAACTGAACTGGTCAAGTTTATAGGAAATTTTACGTAGAACATTTTTTATTTCATCACTTTTCCCTCTCCGACCCTTCCTTTGGCGCTGCAGTCAAAAAACTTATATTCGCAAAGGTTATTGACCTCTTGTGGGGTAGCCGGCGAGTTGGGGGGTGCAACTTTTAGGAGTATGTTTGGTAGGATATTATGTACAAATGATGTAAAATTCAGCTTTCCCCCAACGATTCCGAGGTTCGCGTAAAAATTTTGCTATAATTCCTGGACCAATGCTGGAAATGCGACAGTTTTGGTAGAATTACCTACCCATCTGTGATCTTCAACGTTTCAAGCCCTTGGTAGAGAGCAAAAAGTGATATCCAATTTTGAGATCAATGGTTCAGGGAAAAGTGGAAAATGAAATCGTCACTTTTTAGGGGGTGGTCGACATTCTGAGCAGGTAGCACTACTCAAAATAGGTAAAAGACCATACAACCGTGTTTTCAGCAAAGGAACCTACTTTGAAGTTCTCTAGCCCCATCCTGTTTGGGCTGGGAAGCTCAAATTTTTTCGGGAGATTCCTCACTTAAAGTAAAATATTTCACAAATTTTTATCAAAATCCAAGATAGGTACGGTTTTTTTCGCCTCGTGCACTCTAAAATATGCCTACTTTCAACGCACCTCAAAATTAAAAATGATGATCTGATGTTCATTTGAATATCAGTTGAATCTTTGGAAGAAAACTCAAAAGTAAAAACAATAAACAAAATTTGAATTCAGAAAGAATTGAAGAAGTAAATACCTAGATAAGTACCAGTAATTTAACTGCTTGCAATCAACTTACGTTGTCATGTTTCTATGGTAATGAATGATTTCCATTAAGTCTTTAATATCCTCTTTCTCATCATTGATCGTTTTCTCATCAAGTTGCTTTATTTTCTGACCAAGAATGCTGTATTGGGACTGTAAAATGGCGTAGTATATTAGTTGGTAAGCGCCAGTGCCACTGAATGCGATCATGACTAAAGTAATTGAGAGAAACTGTTCGCCCATGGCTGCCCAGTATCCGATCGGTGTGGTATGGTCCCAAAGGTGTGGTTGATGCGCCAGCATTGTCAAATACGAACCTCGAGGTAAATCAGTCAACCAAAGTATCATCACTGGAACAAATGCCACAACCGATGTTTGCGTTACAAATAATATGAATAAATACATTAATTTTCCGGTTATGATTCCATCCGAGATCCGCTGCCCTTCGAGATTATTGCTGAAATTCTGCGCATGTTTGTAGCATCTTAAAAACTTTTCGCGATTCCGATAATTGATCATCATGATTAAGCAGATAGAAAAGCCGCCAGTGCAATTCATTATGTCCATCAATAGTTCATGGCCTGTGTTAGGTTTAAAGAAAAGGCCAACGGCATAGGTACTGATGGTGTAAATGAAGGAGTAAAGCAAAAACGAACAGCAGTGAATAGTTTGATAAATTTTATGCTGCGATGAAGGATAGATGAGGAAACACATTAACGAAATTTTCAAACAGATGAGAAAAATTGGAGTTTCGCGTATTTTTTTTATTCGCTGCATATTTTTGACAGGACGAATCGGTATGAAAAAGATCACGATTTCGAAAAGTAGTTGAAGTACATTTGTATGTTAAGGTGCGCGATGAACTACTGCCAGAGTTATTACCCCGGATAAATTAACTGCGATTTTACTTGCTGAAGCATTATTTTAATACGTATAAGTACTGCTACGTTTCGTAATAGGTATTTTGAAAAATTAAGTAGGTAACATTTCCAAAAAAAGGGGGTTATCAAGTACCTACCTAAGAGTTGGTACATATAATGTTTGCTCAAGTAATTAGGTAATTTTCTGGTTTCTGATGCGCTGTGTTATTAGGTATTCGTTTTATTTTTTTACGTGTAGAAATTTAAAAATCGGTAATTACTTAATAAGATAAGTAGGTACCTACCTAAGTATGGAAATTGAAAATCATTTGCATAAGGTACTTATGTTACAGAATTTAAACATTTAACATGATGCAGTTGATGTCAAGATAATTGATGGGTTGTAGGAAAAATTGAAAAAGCATTTTATTTTTATGACCATGTATGTAGGTACTATTAGTATAATAATTTTGTACTGCTTACATTCAATAATTATTACTCTTCCTCTTAAGACTATATTACCTACATGCAAAATTACAAAGAGAAGAAAATAAAAAAGAGGTAAAGAAAATTAAAAAATTACATCGCATTTTCCAAGCTGGACACAGTAGATACTTATTACTGCATACTTAAGTAAGGACTTTTAGATTATGGGAATTTTTGAGTCACTCTCCCGAGACGTCCTTTCTCAAGTAGGTACAAATGATATTTGGATACAACTGAGTTGGTAAGTACTGCTAAAAAAAAGGTTGATAAAAAATTTAGGTGCTTTCTTTAAATCTAAAGGGGCAAATCACTGTTTAAAAAAAATTGGACGCAAAACAAATTTTCAATTATTGAAAATGGGCAGTAGCTCAAAAACTGAACAAATGGTATCAATGGATAAGATAGGCGAATCTGCTCTAGAGCTGAAATGAGACTTCAAAGTGAAGTCTTTTTTTGGAAATGTGATTTTTGGCGCTTTTGGAGTCATCTTCCTACCTCCTAAAAAAAAGGCGCGATTTGAGTTTCTACGCCTCCCTCAGTGTGGCCAATTTAGCATAATTATGCCAGATTCAGCATAATTTTTTTTGTGTTTTTTGACTTCCTGGCATAATTTTATGATGTCAGGAAGCCAAAAATGCAACACTGACCTCCCTAGACCTTTGGCCTAAAAATTTGATGTTACTTTTTGCTCCCCAAAAGAAATTTGAAAAATTGCAAATCGCGATTTGAAGATTTTTTATTTTTGTCAAATTGCTCACTCAAATAAGGGTAAGGTGCCCCATTATCGCCCACTTTTTTTTGAAGTCTCACCATTTCAAAAGTTTAAGGGCTGGAAATGTCATTGATGGCTTAATGGATACCTACATCCTTCCCCTACAATTGTGGAAAGCCCCAGGGCCATCCGTTAAAATTTAGTATTTTTTAGGAATTTTTTTCTGAAACATGTCAAAACGCAAGTTCGAAATTTTGGGTTCCCAATATCGACTACCGACTGATTTTGTCCGCTATGAACGGAATCTACCGGAAAATATTTTTTTTGTGTTTCTCTTTCACAGATGAACAATTTGAAACCAAAATGACAACCCTACAACCAAAATTCGAGAAAATTGAAAAAAATGAAATCACTTAAAAACAACAAATAGGTGGTCGATAAAGGGACACACTATAAAAATAAACTTTGAGTGAATTTCTTTTCAACTTAAAGTTGTAATTATTAAAATGGGATGATTACATCTGAAACTTTGAACTTTCTCAATCACAAAAACACTAGAAACATTTAATTCGATAATTTTAAGAAAAAATTCCAAGGCGTGCAAGCAATTGCTAAAAAAAGTTTTTGGCCTTCCAACTTCTTCTTTTCTATTTTTCTCCGCGAGTTTTGGCTTTCAGGATGTCGGAGTGGTCTTATTTTTCCGGATTTTCGATGAAGAATATGAAAAAAAAAATTTAGGCTCGCTGCCACCCATAGCGCCGGAGATAGACGAGGTGGTCGACATTGGGCACTAGGCGATAATGGGGCACCTTACCCTTACCTACCTTAAAATCGAGCCAAAAAATGTTTGGTCGCCTAGAATAACTATTTTTTGATGAAATTTTTCAAAAAAGGTTTTCATAGCAGCGCTGCCAGCTACATTTCGATTAATGTAATTTTCATAAATTTTCAGTTGGTAGCACCGACCCACCGACACAAAAAAATTCCAAAAGTTGATTGATCTCTATTTAATGACAAAAACGAATTTTGGTTTGATTTTAATCCACCGAATGAACAACTTCAATTTCATAAAAATTCCTTGAAGCAAAATGCAGTTGACTGCACTCTAACAATTCTTTTTAAATTTGCCAAAACTTGAAAAATTTTATTTACCAGCTAAGATTTTTGCTGCGGGAATTTTAAAGCATACTCTGTTTAAAAATCGTATTCTTGATCGAATCGGAAACAGGCACCTAAGTGATTATCTTGTGAGTGCACAACCAACTCTAAACGTTCATATTTGTCAAAATTGTAAATAAGTAGGTACTTTAAATCCATATCATTTTATTTATGAATCGATTAACATTTTTTTTAATTTACCTAATAAGAATAGTAACTATACAGATACGTGTTACAAAATTGAGTGCAGTGACGTACCGAAGGCATTTCCCGGGGGGGGGGAGAAGAGGTAAAAATCCCAACTCAAATTTTCAAAATTCCAAACTACATATAGCCGATATCAGGCTTCCGGGGGAGGGAGTGAGATTCAAATTTGCTAACCAATTTTTTTCAAACTTTTCCGACTGATTTCTTAAAATTTACATGTAGGTACTAATTTTTCCCAAAGCACGTGAGATTTTTTGATTTTGTTTACTCGTTTTCACCATTTTTGCGAGCTTTTGAAGTTTTCACAACCCATCAGAAGACCATTTTTGAGATAAAAAATCTGAATAAATTTTTCATTGGTTACTCCAAATTTCTCTTTTTTTCAAACCAAAATTTTAGAAAACCTCAGATTAAATGTAGGTAGGTACAATAAAATAGTGTTTTGAAAAAAAAAACTTTAATGAAAAATCGACTGCTTCTATATTTTAAAATTATTGAAGCAGAGTAATAACATGGCCGAGTGTAGCGAGGCCGAAGCTTTTGAAAAATTGTATTTTTAAATATCAAAAATAGGTTTTAAGGAGAACAAGAACAATAAAATTAATTGGAATAATTTTGAAGAAAAATGCGAAAAAATCTCTTTTAAATTACAAGTACAACTATAGAATTTTTTTAGTTGACCAGTGAATTTTTTTTTAAATGACAAGGTACGTAATTAGTTATTTTTTTCCTAAAAAAGCATAAATTACAACGGCCTAATTCTTAGCTGGGAAAATGATCAATTTTCAGTTGGGAAAAGTTGGGAAAATGATAGATTTTCAGTTGGAAAAGGTTGGGAAAATGACTAATTTTCCCAACTAACAAACGAAAATTTTGTTGATTTCCGACTTTTAAAGTAGGTAACCATTTTATTTATTCATTTTTCATTTTAAAAGTAAATACCAATGGTTCAATCGTCCCAACCTCCCAACTGACATTTTTACTCATCACTTGAGAAAATTACCTATTTTGAGTTTGGAAATGAACCATTTTTGAGTTGGGAAAACTACTAATTTTGAGTCTAAAAAATTAATCCCAACTGTTCAATTTTCCCAACTGATGTGTTGAAAAATGTTCAATTTTCCCAACTCACACGTAAAAAATTTCATCAGGGGGAGGGGCCTATCGGTACGTCACTGATTGAGTGTAAGTATTTCATATCAATGTAGGAGTAAGCGCTCAATCTGCCTGTAGATAGGTAGGTATAATATCTCAATGTGCACAAAAATTCCATTAAAATAGAGTTTAAAATTCCCTGATTTTGACGAAAATTGGTGGTAGGGTAGTTGTATTTTATTTTGGATATCGAATTTTTGAGAATTGATTTGATTACGTAGGTGCCTATTTTTCTACAATGAGGCGAAGGAGCTTAGTTTCTCAATATGGTGTCTCTTTTTTCTTCTTTTTTTTAAAAAAATGTGTTTTTGCCTCAATAATTGATAAGTTTTACCTGCCTGATACCTTCATCTCCGTCATCCACCCCCTCCCCAAGGCGATTTGATTTATCAAATTGTCCCCTTAAATAATTTTTGGTCTACATATGCTTGGATACCTACATTTAAATTGATGTAAAAATCCCTTTATACCGAGAGAACTACTTAGTAGTTTTTTCAAAAAACTAGGAGTGAAACTATAGTAGTTTTTTCAAAAAACTAGGAGTGAAACTATAGTAGTTTTTTCAAAAAACTAGGAGTGAAACTATAGTAGTTTTTTCAATAAACTAGGAGTGAAACTATAGTAGTTTTTTTCAAAAAACTACTAGTTTCACTACTAAATTTGAAAAAACTAATCGTTTTTTCTAAACTACTAGTAGTTTTTTTCAAAATAACTTGTATAGTTTTTTCAAAAAACTACAATTTTTACCACTTGTCAGAAAATAAAATATTGGTGTTACCAGTGATCGAAGGAGTGGAGAACGCTGCCACATTCTGAGCTTTTGGTGTCATAAGTTTGTTTGAAAAATCTAGATTACTTTCCCTCTCTACCCTAACCCTCCATCCCTCAGAGAAAAATATTATCGAATTTATATCTTACCACCCTCGAAAAAATCAATTTCGATACATTTTTTCTCCGAAAAGTAGCGAAATTCGAAATTTTTCAAATCTCGCCTCTAATTCCTACCTCTCCAGCCATCCTTCATTCCGAAAAGAAAAAATAAATGCTAAATTCGCATTCTACGCCTACGCCCTCGAAAACATAGATTTTGACATATGTATTACATATTACTCGCAATATTTACAAAATTCAAATTTTGCAAGGTCTCACCTTCCTCCTTTACATTTTTTTCACTTTCAACCTTTCATCCCTAAGCAATAAATGTTGTCAAATTCGTATTCTACGCCCTCGAAAACATAGGTTTTGGCATATTACTCGAAATAATTGAGGGGCTTGGTTCCAAAACTCACTTTTGCCACGAAAATTTACTACGTTTTCTTTGCGGATTTGTGTTCCTAATTTTGGAGATTGATTAGGCGGGGAGAAGGGAGGAGGATTTGTGAGATTTTTAAAACCACAGGTTTTGACATTTTTTCATCATATTTCTTTGCATAGAATGAACATCCTTTATTTTGGAGGTTTCATACTTTTTTTAATCGTAAAAATTGTGGTTGGTGAATGTCGCATTGTCGCTTAACATTATGTCGTGTGAACCAATTATACTGATGTGCGAATTTTTATTTGTCGTTTAATGTACTTTTTTGACGTTCGAAGTATTTTTCTGTCACCTTTTTTTTATTAAGTACGTTGCGTTTAGGTTCATAATTTTTTTTTGTCTCATTAGACCTCATATTTCTGTCGTGTATTCACCTTTTTTTGTCGTAACAAAAAATCATAGATACTCAAAAAGAAAACATTTTTTGCCTCTTTTGAGTAACGCCACCTGCGTGATACCTCCATTTCCCGCCCTCCTGAAAAAATCCGATTTGAATTCATACCTACACCTCCCTGGTCCTCCGACTTTGTGATTGGATACAACTTTTTGTCCTCAGCAAGAAGGTTAAAAGATTTAAATATTGCTCCCTTAAATAATTTTAGGTCCTCAGAGGTCATTCTAAAATTTCGCAGAAATTCATCTAAGATTTTTAAAAAAAATTTTAAAAAAAATTCTGAAAAATTTTGTTCATTTATTGCATAATTATTTGATAAATTACTTTATTCAGTATTCAGTAAATTATGAAATCATCATCTTGGATTAGTACATATATATAATCAAAGATCATCATCCTTTTCTGATAACTAAGTTACAAAACTCCTCTTTGTTTTATTATTAAAATGAACTGAATCATCCCGTAAATTTTTCTCACTGTACTCATAAGTAATGAATATTTCACGTTGTATCTTCCAAAAAAGTTGATAATGAATGGCCGTTCAAGAAGCAACATAAATGTATAAAATTGTTTCCTGTACGCGATTGATTTCTGGTGCCAGTTTGTGGAGTAGAGTATGAATTGCACTTCGTCGTTCTGCATCATATGTAGGTACAAAAAACAAAAAAAAACGAAAAAAGACTACAGTTGAAGGTTGAAGTTCCTTTAAAGAGTATAAAATTATTCAGGAAAATCGTCGAAGAGTTTACCAAGTGCGAGATGTATTCTCCTATGAAACACTGAATTACAAAATAACAAGTCATCGTGGTTTTGTTGAAGAGATATAAATTGAAAATGTAATCTGTTGGTTTCTGCAAAAATTCAGGGATAATAATGTCATCATAAGCGTGCCCAAGGGGGTGCTCAGGGCCTCGAGCCCCTCCCTTCAGCTCGGAAAGGAGATTTTTCATTGCAAACATATTTAAAAATATGCATTTCTTTTTTCATACCTACTACATGATTTTTAAAATAATTTTCGCCGACGCTTCACTCGGGCAGTATTTTAGTCATTTTATTTCTTCAATAAACATATTATAACTTTCTAAATATGAATCAGTGCTTGATGGAATCACGCCTATGAGAATCAGTGAAATGATTTTCATTGAAAATGATTGATTTATCACTGATCTTTCAGTCAAAAATCACTGAATAGGTACTCCATCAATTCCCAATTTGTCAGAAAAAATCTGTGAAAAATCGCTGATTTTCAATTAAATTCATTTCAATGATTCAAACAGTTGAATTTTACTAATTCAGATTTAATGAGTGTATTGATCGTTTGTTCCCAAAAATCCGCAATTTTCCAATTTTTCTTTGCTCAAATTTGTTTATGTATCATCAACCTACTGAAAATACCCGGACTACGGACCGTTTCCCTTTATTTTTTCTGATGTCATAAATTACATTTTGTATTAAGTGTAAGTAGTGACTTATTTTCATCCGAATATTCTTAATCGACATTCTCGGTGGAAGTTGAAAAATTGCGACGGTGTTGCTGTTGAAAAGCATTTATTATGTTGAAAATTTCAAAATGATATTTTTCGGAAATCTGAAACGCATTTTACAATTTTATGTGAAAATGAAGCCTTCTATGATACCTATAATTTTTGAAAATTGAAGCTGCAGAAGAAAAATTTTGCAACTAAAAGTACTTAGACATTAAATATTTTCAATTTTGTTCAATTCAGTTATATTTCCCGAAATTCGACAAAAAATAATCAATTTTTGAACATTTTTTCAGTCATTTTTGATCACCTTCCTGAAACCTGAGCTGATCCTCTTACCTTGGAAAGTATTTATTCATGATACTTACGATCGTTATTGAGCCAATTGAAAACACGGCAATGGTGAAACAAAGGCTGATTGATATGGTTATTGTTAATTCAACCGACTTGATAAAATCATTGATCATTCTGTAACAAACAGTAATTCTAGAGATTTTAAGCTGGATTTCGAATTTTTCAGAGGTTTGTACCTAGAAAATTGATTGTTCATTTTTAGTCAAAATTTCCAATTATGTAATAAAATATAAATTTGAATACCACAATTCGCAATTCGCCAGTTCGAGGAAATTTTCAAAAATTTTCTTCAAAATTTAAAAGAAAAAAGGTAAAGTAATTATCCGGTGCAAAAAAAATTAATTCAGGGTCAGCAAAAATTTCACATATTAACTAAGTGCTGAAAATTTCGAAAAACGATGCAGAAATGACGTTATTTTAGCACATTTTTTGAGCGTTTTATGCGGATAGATAGGTAATACTAGATCAAGAAACTAACGAGGCATTCATAAAGTCAAAAAATTCACTTTTTTTCCTGATTTTTCATTGAAAAAATGAATTTTGAGACTTGAAGCAAAATTTTCGCAATAGGGTGTTTATCGGGGTATTATGACCTGCTGAACACGAGTATGGGATTGGTTTTTTCATTTGGCCATTACTTCCCTGAAAATTCGTCATTTTTTGCTCGAGATGTGAAATTTCAACTTGAAAATGACTAATTTTTAGAGAAGAAATTGCCAAATGAAAAAACGTTCAGCAGGTCATAATACCCCGATAAACAACCTTTTCGCGATAATTTTGCTTCAAGTCTCGAAATTCATTTTTTCATAATTAAAAATCAAGGGTTTTGTGGTTTACAAGTGACTGCACTGGTACAAAAAATTTTCTCTTCAGTTTGTTTCTGATTAATGAAAAAACAAAAAAAATTGTGAATTTTTCCTGGGATAAGATATAGTAAGATGCAACATGATCAGATCAACGCGAATTCCAATAATTAAACTTCCATAATTTGCAATTGGCTACACTGATCGAGAAAATTTTGAAAATTATCTTCAAAAATTTATTTTGAAAAATAAGGTAAAATTATCCGCGCAAAAATAAATAATTCGGAGCCAGCGAAAATTTCACAATATTTGAATTTCGCGATCTGCAACTTTTCGACCCCTTGATAGCAGAAAGAGCTTTGATCCGAGAAGGGTGGCAACGGTTCAGGGAGATGTAGAAAATCAAATCGCACCTTTTTAGTGCTGTTTCATGAATCTCGCGCCATTTTTACTTGCCTAAAAAACCGCGTTTTTTTCAAAAGTAGGTGTCCTTTGGAGACCCCTAGCTTCCCCCACTTCCACCTGGGAGGCTCAAATATTTTTTGGGTATAGTCTCCGATAATGACCCAACAACCCTACCGAGTTTGGTCAAAATCCGAGGTATGTTTTTTTTCACGCTCCACCCCAATATACAGTATAGTCAAATTTATCATATTGAAACCACTTTGAGTTCTAATCAGAATAATTTTTCATCCGTTTTCGCGCACAAAAAACGATTCTCTGTTGATCTCAACTGAGGCGGTTCGAACACAAATTTTTTAGGAGAATCATTTTAGTTTTTTCAATTTTTTTCTACGTGGTCTTGGAAGCAAGTTATTGCAAAAAGAAAAAAAGCATCCAGCGCGACGTTGGAAAATTTTTCATCAACTCAATAAACTTTCCTTTTGGGACCCACTTTGGGTCCAGGGGTCAAAATTATTATAAAAATTGAGTTCAGCGCCCATGAAAACCCCACAACTTCACTTGTCGACCATTGGTTCGCTAGATTTTAAATTTACAAATCTTACCCATGCGTCATTGAGGTAATGAAAAATTTTCGAACGCCGATTTTTTTTTCTTTTTGCAATAGCTCGCCTCCAAAACCACGTAGAAAAAAAGGTAAAAATACCAAAATGGTCGTCTTTTAATGCTCTACAACGTTTGTTTTGAACCAATTTTTCGAATTTTGCACTGCAGCTGAGCTACGCTTGGGAGAAAATACGACTTTTTCTTCGGAGGGTCCCCGTCCCCCCCCACTTTGAGATGAGGGATGGGTTATACATTTTTCTTATTCTACATAGTAATAGGATGTACTATGCAAAAGAACCGCTCCTAAAAGTCGATTAACCCGATTTTTGGTGATTTTTCCTAATAATGGGAAATTTTCAAAATTGATTTTTTTTTGAAGGCCTTAGCTCCCTCCCATGACGTCTTAGGAAAAAATGGTAAATGATAAAATTGTTTGTTTTTTTATGCTCTACAATTTTTGTTTCAACTTTTTTTTCTTAAATACGTAATTTTGAAAGTTATAGCCGAAAAACGAATTTGAACCCCCTCACCCCCCCCCCCCAGGGAGTCAAAATATTCACAGATTTTAGGGAAGTTCGGGAATACTAAGATCAGGGGTCGAAAACCGAAATAAATTAATTTTTGGTTTTTGGTTTCAGTTACAGTTTTCACCTTACTTGGTAATTGGTTTTTTGGTTTTTGGTTTTGTCCACTTATATTTTGTTTTTGGTTTTTGGTTTTCAGTTTTTTTGTATTTTTACTATTTTTATTTGGTTTTTTGGGTTTTTGGTTTTAGTTTTTTTTTCAGCCAAGTATGGCATATTCGATGGTTTAAAAATTTTTATTATTATTTTATTAAATAAAATTTTAAAAAATGAATAAATTTTCTCAATATTTTCATTTTTATTCCGCAACTCTGTTTAATACATAACTTCATGTCCAGTAAAAATAAAGAAAGTGATAAGAAAGAACTCACTGAACTCAGCACCCATTCCTATTCTAAGCGACAATTTATTTTGGGTGCTAGGGAACAACGGAACATACAAATTCCAACAAAACCAAAAAATTAAAAAATTAAAAAAAACTAAAAACTGAAAACCAAAAATGATTATTTCTGGTTTGGTTTTTGGTTAACAGTTTTTTCCTAATTTATACTTGGTTAATTGGTTAATTGGTTTTGACCATGTATCTTTCAATTTTGGTTTTCAGTTTTGCACAAAACCGATTTATA
>JAVBJF010000644.1:0-109125 GCA_033439095.1 Pseudococcus viburni | reverse complement strand
TTATAAAGATATACATGATGGGGAAAGTTTACAAAAATATTTGGAAACGAAAGCGGAAATGAATTTGCACGATTTAAAGGAGCTAACGAAGGAGAACGTAGAAAGTTTAAGGAAGAATATTGGTATGCTTTGGCACATTCGTTTAGGCCACTGTTCGAAAGAATATTTAATAAAATTAAGCAAAGACGTACCAGAATTGAATGGGGTAAAATTTGATGATGATATCTTGGACTGTGAAGTTTGTAAGAAAGCTAAATTAACTAAATTGCCTAACAAAGAAGTAAGACATACGTACGATATTCCATTACATCTAGTTCATACCGATACAGCAGGGCCTATTACACCATTGAGTTATAAAAACGAAGAACAATATATTGTAACATTTATTGACGACTACTCGAGATTTGCAAGAGCCTATGCAATGAAAGATAAGAAAGGGGTTGACGTAGCTTTTAAAACTTTCTTGAAAGAAATGAAAGGGCTAATAGGAGATAAATTCCAAGTAAGGATTGTAAGGAAAGATAATGGAACGGAGTATCAAACAAAGGAGTGTAAAGAATTACTTCAGGAGAATGACATTTTGAGTCAGAATGCCGAACCATATACCCCAGAACATAACTCGACGGCAGAACGATTTAATCGACGATTATTTGAAATATTAAGAGCAATTTTGTTTGACTCGAAAACTCCGAAGTGTTTTTGGAATTTTGCACTAAGCTTTGCATTATTTATATATAACCGTTTACCTCATAGTAAGTTGAATTTTAAAAGCCCATACGAAATATTAACAAAACGAGAATCTGTATTGAAGTATGTAAGGAGATTTGGTTGTTTAGGCTATATATACGATCCAAAAAGAAAGTCAAAATTGGATGAACGGGGGAAACGAGGATTTTTAGTACGATGTACAACAACAGGTTATGAATTATTTCAACCTGAAACAAATAAATTTATTGTTGCGAAAAACGTGGTATTTATTGAAAGTAAGGTGTTAGGAGATTTCTTTACATGGGACGAAAAGAAGAAAAAGTTTATAGAAATTAATCAAAAGGAGGTAGAAAACGTAAGTTATTTCTTAAGATGCGAATTTGAAAGAGATATGAATAAAGAAATTAAAGAAGATTTTGATGAGATTTTAACCGAAGAAGAATTATTCGAACTATATTTTACAGAAGAACCTAAAACTTATAAACAAGCTCTGAAAAGTGAAGAAAGGGGGAATTGGCTGAAAGCGATTAAAGAAGAATTGAAGAGCCTAGATTACAATAAAACGTGGACATTTGTCGATAAAAATGAAATTCCAAAGGATGTAGTTGTAGTAAAAAGTGGATGGGTATTTGCATTAAAGAATGAAATCGATGGAAGTGTAAGATTTAAAGCAAGATTAGTGGTAAGGGGATACGGAGATAGCAATGAATACGATATTTTAGAAATTTATTCACCAGTAGCAAGGTTAAGTGATGTACGATTCTTATTATCAATTGTGAATAAGTACGATTTAGAAATACACCAAATGGATGTAAAAACTGCTTTCTTGAACGGGGAATTAGAAAAAGACGTTTATATGGAAATACCTGAAGGAGTGGAAGTGAACGAAGAATTTAGGAAAAATAAAGTATGCAAGTTAGTAAAATCGTTGTATGGCTTAAAAGTTTCTCCAAAACGTTGGTATATAAAATTTAAAGAAGCAATGTTGAAGATGAAGTTTGATGTATATCCTTTTCAAAGTTGTATATTTATTTGGAGAAAGAAGGATAAATTCGTTATTGTTTTGTTGTACGTTGATGATATTTTGATATGTGGTAATTGTTTAAATAAAATTATGGAGACAAAAAGACAATTAAGTCAAACTTTTGAAATGAAAGACTTAGGAGAACCTAAAAAATTTTTAGGAATTGAAATTAATAGAAAGAGAAACGAAAAGAAGATGTTTTTAAGCCAAAGAAAGTACGTAGAAAAATTATTAGCGAAATTTGGAATGGAGAATTGCAATTCTGTATGTACACCTATGAAGACAATAGACAGCGAAAAGAAATGTATGTACGAAGAAGATATTGAAATGGTATCTGAAAAGGAGTACCAGATGGCAGTAGGGAGCTTAATATACTTGAGTAATGCTACTAGAGCAGATATCACGTACGCTGTGAACGTAGTAAGTAGAAAACAGAAAAACCCAACTTTGGAAGACTGGAGAAAAGTGGTACAAATTTTAAAATATTTGAAGGGAACGATGAACTTTGGAATTATGTACGAAGGTAAAGGAAATGAAGATGTAAGTTGTTACGTAGATGCCTCATTAGGAACAAATGACGAAAGTGGAAAGTCAACGACAGGGTATGCAATTTACTTGTACGGAGATTTAATTACATGGAGAACTAAGAAACAAAGACATGTGGCATTATCATCAGCAGAAGCTGAATTTATTGGTATGTCGCTGGCATGTAAGGAGGTGATCAGCTTAAAGGAGATGCTAAACCGAATATTAAAAATATTTGTAATTCCAACAATGTACGAGGATAATAAAGCTGCTATTAAAATTGCAATGAACGAGGACTCGCAGACATTTAAGTATGTAGTGAAGTTGGCTTACCACTACATTAAGTACGAAGTATCAAGAAGGAATGTGACTTTAAAATTTCTAAAAGGTAGGGAGCAAATAGCAGATACGTTTACAAAAGCTTTAGGGAACTCAAAATTTCTTTACTTTAGAAAGTTCTTAGTAGTAAGTAAGGAGGAATTTGAAGGAGATAAATAAAAAGTTAAGTGGAAATTTAAAGGGGAAAAACAGAAAGTAATTAAGGGGATTTGTTAATTTCTTAGCTTATTGTTAAACACTCTAATTCGAATTTTATTTACAGGCGCTTTGGGTTTGAACGATTCTATTGACGACGGTGAAATTGCAATGTGATGTGATATGATAGATACTTGAATGCGTTAGAAGGAATTATCAGAAAATTTCTCAAAAATTTGAAAAAATTATTCGATTCAAAGAAGCCCATATTGAAAAATCCTCAAAGCATTGCCAAATTGAACGGTGGTCAGAGGGGGTAGCTTGAGGATTTTCAAAAAAGGGGGCCAGTTAGTGACTGAAGTGTTGGAAAAGGAAAAAAATAATAATTTGAGCGAAGAAAACTTGAAAGATAGCATGATTTTCAACAGGGATAGTGAATTTTTTTGGAAGAACCATTATATTGAGTACATAAATAAAGTGGCCAATAATTTTAGATATTTTCCACGTCGTGAAAAGGGCGGCATTTTTTTGAAATTTAGTCATTTTCGAATAGAAAAATTTACGAAAATGATGACACTTTCTCCACAGAAAATTTTAGTCATCTTATAAGCTGGAAAAATTGAGAAAATTCGCGTTGAGTCTAAAAAATCGAAAAAAATAACGAGTCGTCAATTTTTTTCGAATTTAGCCCTCTTTCCGTCACATGATACCAATTGAGATTTTTCCTTGTCCTACATCTTTCTCCCCTCCCCCACCACTCAATCTTGAAATCGTTATTTTATCACATTTTTCGCGAGGAAAATTTTGATGAAGGGGAAAATTTCATGAAATTTGGAAAATAAGTTATGGGTAACAAACGATGTTCATTTTGAGCTTTATTCTGGAGAAACTTAATTCTAGTGCTAGTTTCAACTCTTTATGCTTCATTAAACAAATTTCTAAAGCTTTCATGTTCGAAATTTTTTGTGAAATTTCAAGGAAGCGTGTAATAATAATTTTTTTGTGAGAAATTCGATGGTCATGTTTTTAACTGCTAATGCTTCATTCAGACGCTTAAAAGTTTCATAAAATTTTTCAAGTCTTCATGACACAATTTCCCCCCCCTCTTTTTAGATGATAATTATAGAAAATTTTTTCTTTACAGATTATTTTTTAAATAAAAAATGTCATAGGAGTGTGTATCAGATCATATTGAAGCCATAATTTCAGAGAAGTAGTCATGAAAGTCATGAAAATTGGTGAAAAAGTCATGAGAGTAGCTCGAAAATTGCTTCCAAAAATCAAAATGTGCTGAAATTTCCGAAAATTTTTCTTTTTTATCGACGTCGTCTTAAGCCTGGGAGTTAATTTTTGAAAAATGTAACGTTTTTATGTTACGTAACTTGACGTTTTCAGGTAAAATTTTACTCACCACTGACATGATGAGAATGACATTTTATTAAACTTGAAACGTTCGGAAAAAATTTGGATGATCGCTGACATAATGAAATTCTGTCATATATATGATAAAAAAATAGCATTTCCATAAATTTTCAAAATTTTGTCATATTATTTGTTTTTCAGAAATTTTGATTTTTTTTTAGAAAAGGGTGTCCAATAAGAAGAAAAAAGTATATTTTGAAAAATATAATTAATTTTTTGTAAAATTTGTAAATTTTTTTCATTTTCAACAATTTTTAATTCTTTTTCTAATTTTTTTCTCATTCTTTCAATTTATTTGAATAATCGTAAAAAATAATTTTTTGTGGTGAGGTGAGGAGGTCATTTTGATGCCGATGTGAATAACTTGATAAAAAAATACACTAGAAAGTCATGGATTTTCTTTTAAAATTTTATTAGACCCTTCGTTTTGTTTATGCTTCTACGATCTTATAAATTGAAAATTTTCAATTTTTAAAACGGAATTTTGAAAAAAGAGCTAAAGGTAAAATTTAAAAAAAAAAACAATATTTTAACATGTATGACTGTTTTCAATTCATTTTTATAGAAAATTTTAAAAATTTTTGTCAATTTTTTGAATATTTTTCATAAAGATGAACAAGATGTTCACCACATTGAATTAATTTTGTGTTATTTGAAATCGAATCTCATACTTGAAACAAAAATGTCGATAACGCGGCCAACTTTGAAATATAAAGAAAATCATTTGAATTTGTCGATGAATATTGAATGCGTTTCTTCGTAGCTTTGGAACGTAACCGAAGTTCCTAGAATATTCGAAAGTGCATGTACTCGTAGTTCGTCGAAAATCAGCTCATGATTTCATTGACCGTTCGTTACTTCCTTCGCTGGAATACATCGAACTGGTTCAAAGCGAATTTTTTTCGTTTAGTTTTTCACAATGGTGTAGAGATTTAACATAAGTCATATCGAGACTCATATTTTTTTCGAAAATCTATCCCTTTCCTTTTCTTCCAGTATAAAAAATTGACCCAGCGAATGCAGAATTCGGTTGGGAAAACAGGAGCATCGGAATTTAGGGATAATTCAGCATTAACCAACCGGGTACCTCTACCTATATTCAATGTAAATATTTTTCATAACGAAATATATAGGTAAAAGGTATCCATATGAAACAAAATCTCACCGTATTACATAAAGAGTGTATTCACTTTCTCGTAGATCGGTTCTGTACGTTCGCGACGTATTCGTAAATGACCCATTTTTCCTCCCATATAAGACCTTTTTCTCGTTATTTCCGGCTCTCGAATGATATTATTTAAATGTAGGTACGTTTTGCAAAGTAGCAGGTAGGCAGAGCTATAGGTACATAGGAATCTATACCTACCTATAGGTTGTCGCGAATACTACGACGACGTGAGGTATTCAGCCGGGTGAGGGGAGATCGAACGGCATTCCAAGGATGAAAACAGTAGCATTTAGGTTTATTCGATGCTCTCTCGGTAGATATTTAAATCGTTCGCGGAGCACTACGCCAAGTTTACAAAGGCGAAAAAGGGGTATAGAGAAAATCACTTTTGGAAATTGCGCCGAGAAACCCGAATGTAGATTCTGAAAGGTAAAATTACCAACGTTTTTGGTACATATATGCATGCGTATGTGTAGATATCGTTTGTTTTAAAACTATATGGTAATAATGGGAGGTAATGTCGTCAAAACAACGCCCCCCTCGGGTACCTCGTCCCTCAGGCGATGAGAGCTTTTACTCGCATACTCGTACGTACGCGTATTAGATAATTTTTAATTAATTAATTCTCAGATGGCGCGAAAATGAGTTTACGATGAAGGGTGCTGGCGCGAAGGCTATTAGCCAAATGAATTTTGAAAATTTACTTCTTCTTGTTCGGGTGCTGCGATGAAGATCTCTCGAAAGACGGGTTTGAGAGTTGTGTTTTCGTGATAAATGTAACAGAAGGTATTCCATTTCTTGAATTTCGAGTTATTGGATTTTCTAATTATACCAGGAATGTGTTTTGAATGAAAAATTTTGATGTAGGCCTAGAATTTTTTCGAGTTTTTGTGCCTTTAGGTAATGAAATCGAGTTTTTCTTTTTTCGTTCTGTCTGGGAATAAAGTTTGTTGTAATCTCTTGGATTCTTGGTCATTTTTCCTGAAATTTCTGTTTTCATTAATTTTGAAAATATACTTATTGGACGAAGAATCATTCATCTTTATCGTAGATTTTTTCCATCTGGATTCAGGTACCACATATCTAAGTTTCTTTTATGTTTTACGCATTTCTGAGGTTATCTGTGAAATTTTTTAGGGATATTTTCGCATACTTTAGCTACAATGTATAAAATTGTCCATTTTCGTTTAAAAATAGCCAAATATTGCATAATTTGATCAGTTTTTCGGTCATTAACGGATATTTTGGAAAAAATTGTCAAAGTACACAATTTTTTCTATTTTCTGTGTTTTATATTAAATATAAAACACATATTTTTTTTTCAAATACAGAAATTTTCTGTATTTGAAAAAAAAAGAAAGAAAATTCGAAGTTAACGAAACATTCTTTGAAATGAAGCCTCCTAGCGAAAAACTTACTGCTCATAGCAGAAAGGAAATTTCATGCTCTACAATTTTGGTTCTATTCATTTTTTTGCTAGGATGCTTCCTTTTCTCGAAAAATCGAGTTTTATGTCAAAAAATGGGGAAATATCAAAATTTGATGAATTGCAGTTTTTTTAAAATAACATGCCAACTGATCACCTTTTATAAAAATGAATAAACCATACGAAAAGGAAATTTTACGCTCTATAATTTTGGTTCCATTCATTTTTTTGCTAGGATGCTTCCTTTTCTCACAATTTCGTTTTTTATGCTGAAAAAACATGAAAAAAGTATACAAAACTTTGCATGAACTTGTATTTCTCGATACCATGTTTTTTAAAATTTCATTTTTGAAAATTCACTGCTCAGAGAGTTATGAACGAAATTTTTTCATGTTAGTTTCATTTTCTTCAGAATTTTGTTGGCTATCACGTGGTATGGTTATCTCATTTTTTTCACAAATCTAACGAAATGGTCTTTTTTGCTGTGGAACCTCACACATACATTTTGATACCCATCGCGACGTGAATTTATAAGTAGAGTATAAATTTGCTTATAAGTACTAAGTGCATATTATAAAGACATATTTTGAGTTTTTTTAGCGCATAAAAATCCTAGTCCTACTCATCACTCTAGAAATCCTCGTTATTTGAAATAGAAAATGATCAGAACTTGTACCTAGTTCAGTAAAATTGGCAAAAAAAAGGGGGGTATAGGGAAAGACTATGAGGCAAGCTGAATTTGGATCCTAATGGTCCATTTTTATGCTCTGAACATAAATCCAAGGTGTCCTGCAGGCCTAACACAATAAATACAAGTCCAGAGCCACCGGATAAGTCTATTTTAAGGGATGAGGTATGTCGATTTTATTCAAAATTGAGCAAAATGCTAGTCATAATGACCACCTTCACCACTCCTCGAATGGGGGGGGGGTATACCCGGGTGGCTTTGGACCTATATTTATTGTTACAGGCTTGTACTATTCAGAAATCGTCTTGAAAATTTCGACCGATAAATATTATCTCGTATATAATTAAATAATTGGAATTTTTACACACAATAGAAAATTGGTTCAATTTTAGCAATTTTAGACCCCTACTGACTCAGAGTAGGAGTATGGGAATTTGTAAAAAAAAAATCAATATGTATGGTAATGTACTCGTAGTGTTCGAAAATCGTAATAAAAATTTGGTTGGAATGTCGGCAGGTTGTGCGAAATTAAAGAAATATAATTTTTAAGCGATTTCAAGGAAAAATGTGAAAACTCGAGTTGAGAAATCTTAAATTTGAGACACTTCTTTCCCTCAAATTTTGAAAGTAATGACATTTTTAAATTTGGCGGGATTCAGTCATTCGGAAATGACACCAAAAAAGGGTTCTGTCGCCCAATTTCGAAAAATGGGGTCTAAATTCCCCTTTGGACATTTTCCCACCCCTCCTGTGAGATTTGACGATGGCCTTCCGGGCTCAAAAAATTTCTTTTGGTGTCCTTGTTCACCATACCAAATTTCATGCCGCTATCATCATTTTTGTCGTTTACTTGCAATCTGCCACTGAACTACCCCCTCTTTTTGCTCAATTGTAACTTCAGTCCCCTTTGGTTTGTGCGTATCATTCATAAGTCATCTGATTGATCTGATAGGAAATTTGACGTAGATTAAGTTTCGTATACCACATTTTTGCGCTAGGATCAATATTTCAGCAAATATAAGCCAAAAATAATATTTTTAGAGAAACCCATTTCCCTTTGATCAACAATAGCTCCAACCCTCTTGGGTTTGTGAAGAGAAAATTTGACGTGGAATAAGTTTTATGGGCCTCATTTTTGCTCTAGCACCAATATTTTGGAAAATATGGGCCAGAAACCTGATTTGGGGGGAAAAGATTCACAATTGATAGAAAATTTGACGTGGAATAAGTTTCATGGGCCTCATTTTTGCTCTAGCACCAATATTTTGGAAAGTATGGGCCAAAAACCTGATGGGGGGGGGGGGTGTCACAATTTCTGGAAGACGCACTCACCGAACGTGACTGGACACCTCAAATTCGTGTCCAGGGCATAAAAATCAACCATTAGAGCACAAAGTCAGCTTAAGCAATGTTGATTTTGCAGAACTATTGATTGAATGAAAAAAAAAATCCTAAAATGGTCAAAAGAATTCTTCAGAAGCAAATTCTGCTTCTACTGACACAATAAAAAACGTTTATTTTAAAGTAGTACGTGCGACTGACCGCTTTATTTACTTCTACGTGCTTGGGGATACCTCTATCTCGATAGAGTTCTCATATTAGTGCTATAAGGTGAATCATTAAGCTAATAAGATGATTCATGATGTTCCTAATGTACATAGATGTACAGGTATCGATTGCCGAGCACGCTAAACGCCAATCTTGGAACACCAAAGGGAACAACCGGTTCGATGTTATACAATTTGATTAATTTTATTCTCGCGAAATTAATAGAGATATTTTTTTCTCATTTACTTTCTCGATGTTGTCGACCAGTCGTCGTAATACGCTGTTTATATGTACGAGGAAAAGGTAGCAGCGATGATTTTAATGTTTTTATTCTTACTGTCGCCTCGGAGATGTTTTCTAATATAGGTAACAGTGTTGTTTAGCATTTTGTATTTTATATAGGTCGGTCGAACGTGTATTTTTATTTACCTACTGTATGAGTTGCTCTGGCTGGTGACGGAAGATGGTTTGGGTAGGTAATTTAAAGCTTACGTTACCTATGTGAAGTTTTTAAAATACAAATAGGGTGTCGGATAACCGATTGGAAAAGTTTGCGATGATGAGTGGTATCTATTGATACCTAATTGAACTGATGGCTGTGGTGATTTTTTTTCTCTCGTGTCCCATTCCACTTATGCCAAATGTTACGTGATATGAGATTTACGGTAATTTACATCAATCTTGTTAGATGGAAAAGGTTCGAAGGATTTTGTAGGGTGTCTGAAAGATTTTTCAAGGTTGGTCGATGGAAATGTTATTTGTTCAAGTTAAAAGGCCAAAAGTGCCTCGTATAGTGGTGTGGTTTTATTTAACGAAAGGATAAATCGACGGTAATGGTTGTTTTCAGAGGTGTTGCGATCTTTTATACTTACGTAAATTGAACGAAAATGAAAAATATGTGATGTAGGTAATTGGGATTTAAGATTTATGTATTCGTTTATGTTGAAGATTTTCTCGTGATTTTTGAAAAAAACAATACCTTAGATGTAATATCCAGTCCAAATAATGAAAATTTATAAAATATTCAGAGAAAAAGTTCAAAATATGAAAAAAAAGGTTACATTTTTATGAAAATTGTTTTAAAGTGATGTATGGGAAGGTGGGACAGGATGCACCAAGAGGCAAGATAAATTGGCTAATTGTCGTCAGTGATGTGATTGAAAAAAATTTTCTGGGCAATTGGTGGATGGGTATCTATTTGTCACAAAACAGAAAAAAATTACAGACCTATCAATAATGTGATTTCCGTTATTTTCGTAAAATTCTTGAAATTTGATTTTTGTGAAATATCATGTTTTCAAGTTTTGAAAAAAATTCAGGTAGTCTTTTTTGTAATCTACATCTAATTACCTATCGAATGATGTATTTGGTTGTCTCTTTCTTCTACATCTTCTTCTCAGTACATTGCGTTAACGAAAAATAGTGCCAGTGAGGCAAGACGCAAATTGAAAATGGGGCCAAATGCAAACATTGTTTTTAATACGAATTTTTCGAAAAATTCACATATGGTACTAATGATGGTCCAATTGATATCTTTGTGATATTTTTTCCAGGATATCACATTTTTGCTTTAATTTTTAGATAGAATATTAAAAATATCAAAAGTTTGCCTAAAAGATCATAAAATTAATTAAGGCAGCATAAATTATGAATACAAAGGTTTTAAAACTCCTCTTTTTAAAAATTACGCTTCTAATTTTAAATCTGTAGTATTCGCCTCGAATTTACTTGAGTAAATTTTACAAAAAAATTCGCGATTTTTCATCATGTTTTCACTGTTTGCATCTTGCCCCATGGCATTTTGCATGCTGCCCCAGGGGTGGGGCAGCATGCAAAAAAAGTGAAAAAAATTTCAAAAAATTCTGCAGGGTTAAGGTATGCACCAAAGTGAAATTTTTTTCAACGAAATGAAAAGTAAATGTTTGAACTTTAATTTGTTGCAAGAATCAGATAATTTGACCAATTTGAATAGATTTGTCAAAACATTTGGCCTAGTTTGGTGCATCCTGCCCCACCTTCCCCAGGCCCGGCGAGAGGCGGGTACAGGGGGTGCTTTTGCACCGGGCCCGCGTTTTTTTCGAAATGTTGGGAGGGGCCCGCAGCAGGGCCCTATGCACCCATGCGGGCTCCCTTCGGTTTTTAAAGCATTTGCAAATATCTTAATTCTTAAAAAACAAAACAAGTTGAAAAATTGCCATCTTCAACGATCGATTTTGAACATGTGATAGATGATTTTGCTGCAAAAAAGGCCAGAAAAGCGTGTTTGTAATGCCATTGTAGCTTAAGTTGTAGGTAGATAGATTTTTTTTTGTTTTAATGTATCAACAATAATTGTCCAATAAATTTTGATATTTTCTGTTGTGTTGGGAAAGAGGGGCCAGGGGGTGTTACAAAAAATTTCTACAAATTACTTTTTTAAAGGGGGGGGCGCAAAAAATTTTTGCACAGGGCCCGCATTTTCTCTCTCCGGGCCTGACCTCCCCTTACCTAAATATTTACACAAAAAAATTACAAATTTTCAAAAAAAAAGTCAAAAGTAACTCGAAAATTGATGAAATATTTTCAAATATTACAAAAGTTGAAAATTGTTGAAAATGATGAAAACATGTTATTATATTGTCAGTAAAATATCATGAATTCGTTGAATATCCCAGTAAACTTATCAGGTAAGTAAATTTGTTGAATTTTTTTTTAAATGAGGAAAAATTTGATAAAACAGAAAAAACTGAAAAAATATTGCTAAAATGTCTATAAAAGTCGTCGTAAACGTAGTTAAAAATGCAAGAGAAATCATTACATAAATCTTGGTAGAAATTGCATGAGAGGGGTATAACTTGAAATACGTGAAAAGTATTATCAAAATTGGTTTAAAAATTGTAGAAATTATTTAAAATTATAAAAACAACTAAAAATGATGTACAAATTTTGATGAAATATTCCCAAAATTGTATAAAACATTGCAATATTTTTCAAAGAAACGTTTGAAGTTGTTCAAAATGATGAAAAAATTAGTAGTTTCTATGAAAATTTGATTGAATTATCATAAAGAGAGTACACAATGATCATAATTTGGTTCAATAAGCGACTAAACTTGTTTAATTTTTATGAAAATTTTTCACAATGATTTCGAAAATTACAGAAAATCTTGATAAAAAGGGTAAAAATTCAGAAAAAATCGATAGTTTTCGATGTTTTTTTCAAGTAAATAATTTTAACAAGTTTACAAATTTTTTCAAATTTCAACTCGTTGATTAATTTTTTTTATTTCAATCATTATTTCTATGATTATTTTGAGAAATTTTTATACAATAATTTCTTATGTTTTTTCATCATTTTGAATTATTTCAACAACATTTCAACAATTTTGGCAACTCTGTTTACATTTCAATAATTTGTACTGCGTTTTGAATAATTTTGGTTAAATTTCTGTACTGTTTTTGACATTTTTAAAGAATTTTTGAGTTATTTTGGACGATTTTTGCAATCTAATCAATTTTTTGTATCATTTTGAAATATTTCAACAACATTGTAGACGATTTCGAAACGAATTAACCAATTTCAACGACACTTTTCAACATTTCTCACATTTTGATTATTTTAAATGTCGTTTTAGACAACTTTGAATTTATTTTACAACATTGTAACTGTAAGTAAGTAGTTGTCATGGTATTTTGAACAACTTTAATTACCTACTTTTACAATTTCAAAATTTTTTATGAAATCTTGAATTATTTTCATAATATTAGGTACAAAATAATTTTGTGGCAGTTTCAAATGTTCTAACGACATTTTAAACAATAAGTATGTGATTCTGACCCATATGATGACGTTGACGAAATTTTCTGACAATTTTGATCACATCGATAATCTTACAATGTTTCATACAATTTTAATTGTTGACCTATTTTTTTTAATTTTCATGCTATTTTGTATTTATATGATATTAAAAATAATTCTCGATGGGATTTGGATAGTTTTTTCAATATTGTTGACCTGTCATCTATAGAATGATTCTTTTTTGAGATTTTATTTATTTTTTCATCAATCTTGATCGTTTTTCAATAGCTTGCCTTCTTCATCTACCCTCCTTTCCACCCCCCTCCCCCTCGAGGAAATCAACGAAATTTTGTCACTATATCAATTGATGTCTGGTAATTATGTATAGATTATTTTAAGATAGGTAATGCAAACCTGTAAATCCGATGTTATCGTTTTCACATTCTCAAAACACGTTTTTTGACACTTTATTTTCAAAATCGAATTAATTTTTGATTATTCTGATCCCCAGATCTCTTAATCGCTGTCGCTCAAACTACGAAGTCTTCTTTATCTTAGCATATCTTTATACCCTAATACCACACCATATTATATTTCGTGATCATCAGAGGTACAGAATTGTAAGATCAACCACGTGTTAGCAAGTTGATCCAGAGAGAGATAGAATTAAAAAATTCATCGAGGTATACGAAAAAGTACACATCATGTGGATATGCTCGTGAAGACGCGACGACACTCTAATAACATGCCACGACGACGTCGACGTCGTACACACAGATGATGGTTCTGGGGAACACGAAGTTTGGCGGGCGCAGCGCGGCGTAACGTTTAATTAAAATTCGGATCCGTTTTAAGACGCGAAAGTCACGCCGCCTTATGGAATTTTTACACGCGTACGTCTACAAATGTGCGTGATTTTTATAACAGATGCTTTATTAGAGTTTTAATAGGCGTACGACTACGTACGCAGATACGATTTTATACCTACCCGATAGGTCTATACGTTTGTTTACTAATCTTCACACGCGTCAATGTAGATCCATCTAAGGATAAGGGAATGCTGTACGAGTACATCGGATCGCGCCGCGCGACCGGTATTACGAATCTACCTACCAAAAGCAGCGTCTGTTTGTCCAAAATTAGAGAATGTTTCCAAAAATGGTGCCTTTCTTGGGTGTGCGAAATACAAAGTAACTTGTATATTGTGGTGACCATTTGTGTGCGATGGATCGGTTGTAGGAAGAGAATGTGGGTAAATTGTGCGAGAGCTGGTTGCCAAATTGTCTCATCAATGTGATTTGGGCATGTTGAGAATTTTTTAAGGTGTGTGAAGCCGGAAGGCGAAATACGTCTTTAAAAGTTGATGGATTGTATAATTTTTGGCCAATTTATTCTGGGTGTTTGTGTTTGGATCATTATTAGAGTGGATTTTTTTTTTGAAAATTGAATATGGGAGGGGAGAGTAATCAGGAAGTTTTGTCTGCGTCTCAAAAAAAAAATGGTGCAAATTTCACCCTCCGACTCAACTTTTACCCATGCCCAGTGCTTGGTGAAAAAATTTGTAATCAATTTTTTTTTTGAAAAAATGTTCCCAGAAGTAACGCTCCCTGGTGTGCCATACTTCAAAAATTACGATTCTGCCACACGGTGGTGAAATTCACCACACTCAATTTTTTGGACCCTCGCAAGCTTCACAGCACTGAAACTTACTTCATAGGCTTAGATAAAATTTATAGACACTTTTTTTTTATTATTTGAAAATTTACATAAATAATACCAGTTGCATACCAGTTGCCGAACCAGTGTTGCCTGATTCAACAAATTTTTTGTGTGTACTCATTAGGAATTTAATTTTTTCAATTCCTCAGAATCTGAAAAATTGAAATTTATCAAAAAATAAAGAAAGGTGAAATTTACAATTTATTCAGATATCATGCACTACTTTAACTTTCGCACTACATTTTGCCCCCTTAACGCCGAAATCAAACCCGTTTGTCCTGGTATCAAGGCTTATAAAAGATTCAACAAGTAATGTATTTCACTCTCTTTTGAATTTTTCGATTTTTTAAAAATTCAAAACTTTGAAAAAAAAAAATGTACAATTTTTGTTGAGTTTAAAAAGCTTACACCATGCCATTCTTGGGTATTGGAAATAAGATTGGGTGTTCGCGCTGCAGTCTTTTTGGAAAATACCATGAGCCTAAATGGGATTTCTTACGGATTGAAAACAATTTTTCCCACCGTTGCCAAAGGGTTGTTTTGTTTTCAGGCCGAAAAAGCGTCGAATGTCGCCTCTGAAAACATTGTTATCGCCATTGTTTTTATCTTTGAAAAATCAATTTTTATTTTTTATTTGAAAAATTAAAAATTTATTTTGAAAATATTTTTTCAAAATTGTTTTCTTAATATGAAAAATTTTGTTAAAAAATTATAGATAGAAATGGCATTGCAATCATTGTCTACCCGTGATCATTTTTTAAAAATAATTTTCTTTTGGGAGTAGATATTTCCAAAGATATTGCACAAAATTTTATTTTCTTACAGGAAATTAAAAAAACTGAAAAAAAGTGATTTTTCAAGTACATACCTATGTGCTTACCTGCTTAGCCTATTGGCCCCTAAAGATAGAATGATTGAGTCAGAAAAAAAGGAAGGAAATTTAGATATTTTCAAGTTTTATATACTTAATAACTTTCCGACTACCTCTTCCCCTCCTCCTTTCTACTTCCGAAAAAACAAAACGATATGCCTCATAGTGTATCAAATGCAAAATTATTGGGATAAAATGATTCAAAGGGTTAAAATTGGCAGTTTTTGAGTCAGTATTTTTAAAACATTACCCCACGAAATGTGAAAAAAAAATTGGTCACCAAAATTTGATTCTAGTTTTATAGATTAACCCCCGCCACTATACCATATCCATGTTAACATTGTGTGTAACTAAACTTGGAAAAATATGTTTTCGGAGGCGCTGATTCTTGTTATAATAATAACTGTTCGCCCCTCAAAATACCACTGAGCCCTCAAATTGGAATATATTTTTACATTTATATCGAATTTTTGAAAATTTTTAGATCCTATTCCAATTTGGAGGCTCTGTTTTGGTTTCGAGGTGAAACAGCAATCAGAATAAGAATCAGAACCTCTGAAAACTTATTGTTTTGCCACTTGGTCTCTCTCTATTTTTAAAAATTTGATTTTTGACTTTTTTTCAGTGAATAAAGAATTTAGGTGTATGAAAATTTTCCAAAATTGTTTCCTTCTTGAGATAAATAGAAAAAAAGTTGATAAGAAACATCAAACTGTTGGGGATGGCAAAATTTTGGATGTTTCTTATGACACAGTGATTTTTTTCAAATTTTAGAGGTCTCGCTTTCTGGAGTGGTTTATTTTCCTCTAAAAATGAACATTGGGCACGAAAAACTATTCTAGGGGATCAGTTGACCCTCAAATTGGGTGAAATTTGCTAAAATGCGATAAATTTCCTTAGGATGGTTCCTCGAGTCCAAAATTCAACTCTTAAAATCAAAATTTAGTCATATTTCCAGATTTTACCAGAAATAATTGGAAATTTTGCTTTTTTTTTCTCTCAAAAGTTTTTTTTTTCGTTTTTAGTATATTATCGTATGTTAAATCTCATGAGATAAATGAGGACCTAGCCCATCGCCCCTAATTGATGCGGGTGACTAAAATCTTTGAAATCTCATTTTTAAGAAAAATTAACTACTCCAGTGAGCGAAACTACTCTCTCATTCCGAATCGGTGAAAAATCACTGATAACCAGTCAGAATTGGAGTACAGGAAAAATCAGTGAAATTTTCAGCGATTTTTCACTTGAGTTTCCAAAAAATTTCAATGATTTTTCAGTGAATTTTCACTGATTTCTAGTGAAATTTTTTCACTGATTTATTACTGTGCAGCAATTCTGACTGTTTTTCAGTGATTTTTGACAAATTTCACTGATTTAGAAATGAGAGAGTGCCAGAACTTGAAAATTCGATTTAGGTAGCAAGAAAACCAGAAATGACCTGCAGTTTGATAATTTTACTGCAAAAATCAAGAATTTTCAACATTTTCTTTTTTTTATCGAAGAATAAAAGGGGGGTTCTATTTTTTTGGAAAAAAAGCAAGAAAAATGACACGAAAATATGGCTGGAATAATTCAGAAAATAGCAACATTTTTCTGATTCAGTAGGCACCGTGATTTATGGATTTCAGATTAACAAAGGAGGTTTTTGTTGCCAGAAATCTCAGAGAGGAAAAAGTTAATATTCAGGGGAAGAGGTAGTTTGAATCAAATTGGCAAGAAAATCATTGATTTTTCAATCAAATCATGCAATCTAAAAATATTCTTCACTCATTTCTTGAACTTTCCAAAACCAACTACTCTCTCATTCTGAATCAGTGAAAAGTCACTGATAAACAGTCAGAATTGCAGCACAAGAAAAAATCATTAAAATTCATTGATTTTCAGCGAATTTTCATCGATTTTTCAACAATTTTCACTTATTTTTCAGCATTTCATAAATGTCATCAACTTTTCAGTGAATTTTCACTGATTTTCCACTGATTTTTCTCACTTATTTGTTTTCATTGAGAAATTTTTCACTTGTGCTGCAATTCTGACTGTTTCTCAGTGATTTTCGATAATGTTCACTGATTTATAAACGAGAGAGTAAAAAATCGAAAACGGACTGAAGCACTCGAAATAAATTCAGATTTCTACATATGTCGATATCTGTCCGAAGTAAATTGTGACGATTCTCTCATCGTTAAATTTTTTCCTTAGAAATGTATGCATCTGGGGTAAAAATGAAATATTTTCGAAACACCTTGTACCTAGGTACACATCTTGACGTAAACGAAAAAAAACGTCGAGTTAGTATTTTTGTTTCAGTTACTCTGGAGAAAGATATTATCAAAGAGTCTGCGTGCTCGTTCGTCGGTGTACGAGTATATACGAATAAAAATTATTAAAATTTGATTTTTTTTTCTCCATGTTTCTCTCGTGTTTCTTATTTATGCCAAATAATAAACAATATACGTCTGCACTTAACACCGGTAGGAAAAATATCGAAAGAAAATGGTAATTTTTTTACTGATGTATTATAACCACGGTGTTCATAAACGACCTGTTTTCTTTCTTTTTATTATTTTTATCCCGGCAGCATTGTTATCACGGTGGAATATCTGCGAAAAATAAAATAAATTTAGTGAATTTTAATCAAATATTTTATGAATTTTTTTTTCACAAATCCGGAGGTGTCAAGCACCTGTATTTACCCTGTTGAAAAACAGATGCTCGAAAATAACAATTTTTAAAATTAATTGTCTCGTAATTTGTAATTTAATTTGATGATAGGTTGTTCGAATTACAGCTTTCGTAGTTTGACGAAAATTTTACGTGATTTGATGATTGTTGTGATATAAGATATGCGTATAGATTACGTACGAGGGTATTTTTTTTTCCAAAATACACACACATGCGTACACGAAGGAGATTATGCATATGGCGAATAAATGTTTATCGGTATTGTTCAAGGTTGCGACAGCTTAAGTATATTTTTCATTTCACATGAATTTTAAAAAATGGTAAATCATTTGATCGTCGTATAAAGAGAACATATTATTACGTTACGAGCTTTGCTGCGTATTACGATATAGGAAAGGGCTGCGAGAAGAAAGGAAGGATAGACGTAGACGATTTTCGAAATTGAAACGTTGTTGGGCTCACATTATCGGCGTATAATTTTTTGATGGATTTTTCGCCGGAGAGTGCCGGCTGGCGGCTCTCGTTGGTCGATTTATACTGCGTATAAATAGATTCGCCGAGTAATAAATTTCATTTCGTTCGGATGTCATTTACAAACGCGATTTGATAATGTTGTTATTGATTATAGGCGTCGTTCTGTATGAAATCTACTCGGTACTCGGACCTACGTACATATTTTACGTATACCGAATCTCTCGCGATTCGGAGGATGCGAGGTTATGATCTATGTGGCAGAAAAAATGAAATGATTTTTCATATTTTTGGGCGTGGTTTTTCACCGTCGAGGTAACGTTTTAATTATACCAATTTATAGGTATTTTGCGACTCCCTTGGAAATTTTTTCCCATCCTTCGAATTGAAAATATTTATACGTAGGCTACGTAAGGAAAGAATTGTACAGAAGGGATGATTTGTTCGAATGAATTGTGTATTTGGACGATGAAAACGACAACGAGTAGTGAAAAATTGAGATAAAGCTGAAGAAGCGGCGAATATTTCGTCGAGATTTTAATTATTTACCCGAAAGTATACTGCGTAGAGATATAGGCGGGCATTTAGGTCTGAAAAATGGAAATTATAACTGGAATGAAACTCCACCCTCCCCCTCGACATCCCAGCTCATTTTATTTTGTCGTTTCTTCGCTTTAAACAAGGTAACAATTTTACTGGGAATTTTCTCGCTTCGCTATTTTTACACGTTTTAATAATTTTAAAGATATTCTTTATTGACGTTAATTAGGGCCGAACATGTAGCGAGCGATCGCGATGAACTGGCGAGGGGGTTGAAGGGATGGGAGACGCGAAGAACGGCGTGTTTTTGTAGCGAACGAACGAAGAGAAAAAAAAACGACGTTTTGCTTCTTTTTTTGCCTTCTTCTTCAAAGAAAAAAAGTTCTTTTGTCACCTTATTATTATTTTTTTACGCGCAAAATGAAATCATTAAATGGTTGAATGGAATTCGCCGCCGCCGTCGCGTAAAACCTTGTAGCAGAAATTAAATTGGTAAAATTTTCAGCGCTAGTTTTTTATCTTCAAGGTTTCTTATTTTGTCACAAGCGTATCGGTGTTGAATTTTTTGTCGTTGGATGGTTTGTGTTCTGATTATGACCAAGAAGGCTTGATAACGATACGAGAGTGTTGGCGAGATAAGGTGAAAACGACGTGATTGTGGTGAAAATTGGGGTGGTGTTTTGAGATGTTTTTTGGTCGAATGACTGGGTCTTCATCTGAAATTTCCGAATTTTTCGAATGAAAGGACTATAATTGAATGAGGTTTTTATATTTCAAAATGCTTATTTTTTGAAGATTCTGATATATTCACATCCATCTATCTTAAAAACCCTTCGAAGATTCAATGAGAGATATTTTGTCCTCTTCCTCTTTACATAGCAGAAAAATTGAATTTTTATTTGAATAAATCAAGTTCAGATAACAATTTTTACATACGTGCTCTCTCATTTTTGAATCAGTGAAATTTATCAAAAAAAACACTGAAAACAGTCAGAATAGCAGCACATTAAGAACTCAGTGAAATTTTTCACTGAAAGCAAGTCGGTGAAAGAAAATCACTAAGTTTTCAGTGAAAATTCACTGAAAACTCAGTGATATTTATGAAATTCACTGAAAAATCTGTGAAATTCTTTCAGTGAAAAATCGCCGAAAATCAGTATTCTGACTGATGTTTATCAGTGACTTTTCACTGATTCGGAATGAGAGAGTGATGACTGATGAAGTGATGACCTTATTTTGTGGAGAATTTTTTTTGAGTAAGAAAAAATGAAAAAATTGTTTCGATTGGAAAAATCTGTCTCGATCGGATATTTTCGATTTTTTTGCTTCGCCTCCTTATTTCCCAATAGGTACTATTTTAGTTCTTCCCTGAACCTCGTATTATCTCGACCGAAAAACTTTTCAGACAGAAATTCTACGATTGAAATATCGGAAAATTTTATTATTATTTGGAAAATGTTTTGTTCATGAACTTGAACGAGTTTTTCGTTCATTTACTACTATACTTTTCTAATTAGGCTTGAGTCATTCGTTTCAAAAATGAACGACTGAAGATTTTAAAATGTGTACCTATCTACTGATCGTGTTTTTTTTGTTGAAAAATTTCATTTTCAATTTTAAAAAGTGTCAAACTAAGTTTCTTTCGTGGTATCTTATCTAATTGACTAAACCCTAATCCCACCAGACTCGAGAAAAAGTTTCTCTACCTCCCTTGTGAAAACTCGTCGCCAAATCGCCATAGCAATAACAGCAAAGTTCGTTTTCCAAAAAACAAAAAAAAAATCGAACTACTCGTTTCAGAAGAGAAAGTAACTATAATAAGAGTTATATCTAAGTATGCAAATATTCAAGTAGGTAGACGAAAAATGATCGTTGGGTGAGCTCAGTTCGTTCATATTCCTTTTCTTAAACTGTTCACGTTCAATTCGTTGTCAAAAAACACGTTCGTTTCGTTCATTTCAGTGTTTCGTTCGTGAATTTGAACGTGTTTTCGTTCATTTTGAAACGAACAACCCAAGCCTGCTGGAGAATCACTTTTCCCGGGACTAGATTGAACGGAGAAGAGGAAACTTCTTTCCCAAATGACGAGATTGCAATTTTATCCGAAAAAATTACATTTGCAACTTTTTTTTACAAGTTTCAGTTTTAATTAGAATTTCAAAAAATCATTTCGCTTGAAAACCTTTGAAAAATTCTAAAAATTAATGTAATTTTTAGAAATAATACTCTTTTTTAAAATAATGAAAGTTTTTTAAAATTCGAAAAATATTCAAGTTCCTTGAAAATTTCGTTGAAAATGAAGTGAAAATCAATGAAATTTCAATAAAATAGGTAATTCCAAATTGACCTCACATTGATCAACATATTTTAAAATTATTCGATTGCAAAAAAGTTCGAAATATCATTTTCAGCTGTTGAAAAGTGTAGAAATATTTACAAAGTATCTTAGTCTATGATCCAAACATGAAAAAGTGCTCTAGAAATCAAATTCAGCGATCTTTTTTGAGAACCAAAAAAATGAGCTGCCAAAATGTCGGTACTATCCGCCTCATTCGAAAAAGTGCAGTTTCAGATTTTTAACCCTGCACAATAGGGGGGTGGACCCCTAAAAAGGTGATTTAGGGGACATGGTCCGAACCAAAAAAAATCGACGGATTTGGGTTGAGGAACTTCTTCCGATACCGAATATGTAATTTTTTTCCGTTGCACCCTGCACAACTGCATTTTATTGCACTTCAAGTGCAATTTTTATGCATTTTGGACGATTTTTGACAGTAAAAGAGCCCTCCTATCCAAAATATAGGTGAGAACCAAAAAATACTCGTCAATTTTGTTGAATGTAGTCATTTAAAGTCCATTCCCGCAAAAATGGGCGAAAAATTCCTGCACAATGCGAAGTAATGAAAATGAACAGGTTGGTCACCCCATCCCCCCACCAAAATTAAGTCATGGAATACTTGCTCAAAAATGGCAATGCGATACATCAAAATGGGTCAAAATTTCGCGCTGAATCCGAAAATCATCATCATTTTTGATTTCGACCCCCCTCGGTGGAGTTCTGCCTCCAAACTTGAATTTAAGGGGGAAAATAAAGAATTTACATCATTTAAATGAAACGTAATTGGAATATACGCAAATCAAACAATTGTGGTTGATTGATCTCAACTTTCAGCATACCTTGACCCCCTAAAAAAATTTCCAACCCTCATCCCTCCCACCCCCGCCAAATTATAATAAAAACATTAATTTAAAAACAGCGATGCGGCATATCGAAATGGTTTAAAATTTCGCGCTGAGTTCGAAAATGGTAATAATTTTTGAATTTGACCCCCCTCGGTGAAATTCTGCCCCCAAACTTGAATTTGAGGGGAAACTGAAGATTTGACATCATTTAAATGAAACGTAATTGAAATTTACGCAAATCACAGAATTGTGGATGATTGATTTCAACTTTCAGCATACCTTGGCCCCCTAAAAAATTTCCAACTCTCATCTCTCCCACCCCCGCCAAATTATAATACAAAACATTAATTTAAAAACAGCGATGCGGCATATCGAAATGGTTTAAAATTTCGCGCTGAGTTCGAAAATGGTAATCATTTTTGAATTCGATCCACCTCGGTGAAGTTTTGCCCCCAAACTACAATTTGAAGGGGTAAAAATGAATAATTGACCTTATTAGATGAAACGTAATTGCAATTTGCACGCGCCAGGCTGTAGTAGTCGATGAGTTCCAATTCTGCAGCATATATCGACTCAAAAAATTTCTACCCCTCGCACCTCCCGCCCCTGCGTCATCATACCTGATCAATACATTTATTTTATGACATAGCCGTGTGACATTTTAAAATACCTTAAAATTTCGCGCTGAGTTCGAAAATCGTAGTAATTTTTTAATTTGACCTGTCCTTTCTTTTTTTCATTTCCTAATGTCTTTTCATTTTTCAAGAAAAAAATTGTTGTCATTTTTTTTTGACTGTTGAAAAAAAAGAAAAACACTACGCCACTGACAGACTTAAATGCACTCGGCATCCTCCAATGAACTATACATATAGCTTGAGCGCGAAATTTTAAGGCATTGTAAAATGTCACACTGCTATGTTATAAACTAGATGAGGAGCTTGACAACAAAATGAGACATACGCCAGTGACACTCTACGACAAAATGGGCCTTATATGTCAGAAATTTTTTTTCCATTTCTTGTTCTCTAACTGCTGAGAACAAAATCTGTTAAGAAAATTAGAAAGTTTTTTCTGACACATACGGTCCATTTTTTCGTAGAGTGTCACTGGCGTATGTCTCACTTTGATACCAAGCTCCTCAAATGTTTTCATCAGGGATGATGCCGCAGGGGCGGGAGGTGCGAGGGGTAGACATTTTTTTGAGTCTATATATGCTGCAGAATTGGAACTCATCGACTGCTACAGCCTGGCGAGTGTAAATTGCAATTACGTTTCATCTAAAAAGGTCAATTATTCATTTTTACCCCTTCAATTGTAGTTTGAGGGCAAAACTCCACCGAGGGGGGTCAAATTCAAAAAATGATTACCGCATTTTCGAACTCAGCGCGAAATTTTAAACCATTTCGATATGCCGCATCGCTGTTTTTAAATTAATGTTTTGTATTATAATTTGGCGGGGTGGGAGAGATGAGAGTTGGAAATTTTTTAGGGGGCCAAGGTATGCTGAAAGTTGAAATCAATCAACCACAATTGTCTGATTTGCGTAAATTTCAATTACGTTTCATTTAAATGATGTCAAATCTTCAGTTTCCCCCTCAAATTCAAGTTTGGGGCAGAATTCCCACCGAGGGGGGGTCAAATTCAAAATTATTACCATTTTCGAACTCAGCGCGAAATTTTAAACCATTTCGATATGCCGCATCGCTGTTTTTAAATTAATGTTTTGTATTATAATTTGGCGGGTGGGAGAGATCAGAGTTGGAAATTTTTTAGGGGGCCAAGGTATGCTGAAAGTTGAAATCAATCAACCACAATTGTCTGATTTGCGTAAATTTCAATTACGTTTCATTTAAATGATGTCAAATCTTCAGTTTCCCCCTCAAATTCAAGTTTGGGGGCAGAATTCCACCGAGGGGGGTCAAATTCAAAAATTATTACCATTTTCGAACTCAGCGCGAAATTTTAAACCATTTCGATATGCCGCATCGCTGTTTTTAAATTAATGTTTTTATTATAATTTGGCGGGGGTGGGAGGGATGAGGGTTGGAAAATTTTTTGGGGGGTCAAGGTATGCTGAAAGTTGAGATCAATCAACCACAATTGTCTGATTTGCGTAAATTTCAATTACGTTTCATTTAAATGATGTCAAATCTTCAGTTTCCCCCTCAAATTCAAGTTTGGGGGCAGAATTTCACCGAGGGGGGTCAAATTCAAAAATTATTACCATTTTCGAACTCAGCGCGAAATTTTAAACCATTTCGATATGCCGTATCGCTGTTTTTAAATTAATGTTTTTATTATAATTTGGCGGGGGTGGGAGGGATGAGGGTTGGAAATTTTTTTAGGGGGTCAAGGTATGCTGAAAGTTGAGATCAATCAACCACAATTGTTTGATTTGCGTATATTCCAATTACGTTTCATTTAAATGATGTAAATTCTTTATTTTCCCCCTTAAATTCAAGTTTGGAGGGCAGAACTCCACCGAGGGGGGTCGAATCAAAATGATGATGATTTTCGGATTCAGCGCAAAATTTTGACCCATTTTGATGTATCGCATTGCCATTTTTGAGCAAGTTTTTCCATGACTTAATTTTGGTGGGGGATGGGGTGACCAACCTGTTCATTTTCATTACTTCGCATTGTGCAGGAATTTTTCGCCCATTTTTGCGGGAATGGACTTTAAATGACTACATTCAACAAAATTGACGAGTATTTTTTGGTTCTCACCTATATTTTGGATAGGAGGGCTCTTTTACTGTCAAAAATCGTCCAAAATGCATAAAAATTGCACTTGAAGTGCAATAAAATGCAGTTGTGCAGGGTGCAACGGAAAAAAATTACATATTCGGTATGGGGAGAAGTTCCTCAACCCAAATCCGTCGATTTTTTTTGGTTCGGACCATGTCCCCTAAATCACCTTTTTAGGGGTCCACCCCCCTATTGTGCAGGGTTAAAAATCTGAAACTGCACTTTTTCGAATGAGGCGGATAGTACCGACATTTTGGCAGCTCATTTTTTTGGTTCTCAAAAAAGATCGCTGGATGAACACTTTTTCGTGTTTGGATCATAGACTATCTAGCAAGGTTCTACATTCACGAAAAACAAGATACTTACTCAAACAATATTTTGAACATTGAAGTTTCGGTTGAAAGATAAAAAATAACTTTACATTTGTGAGCCTGGATATAGAAGCCACCCTTAGGTGTCAAAAATTGGTTTTTGAGTTGATACTGATTTTGGGTTTCTCAGAAGGAGTAAAATCAAGAGAGAACATTAACTCAAACCCTAATTTTTTACGTCCAAGGGTGGTTTCTATATCAAGGCTCACATTTGTTTTCCTATCTGACGATTTTCTTATAAGTTTCGAATTTGTAACGATGCAACCTTGATTGATGAAATTTTCTACAAAACGAATAAGTATACGAGAGGAAGGAGTATTTTTTGGGCAAATTTAAAGCACGAGAAATGGAATGAAAAACGAGAAAATGGCGAAATTTTACATTTTTCAAATCCAGTCGACATCTCGTTAAAATTGTTTCAAATTTCTACTTTTTAAAATGACGTAATAATTGCGTAAAATGTGGAGAAAAAAATAGTTGAATTCAATTGAAGTTGTGTGAATGAAATTTTATTAAAAATGGGTAAATATTCGCAAAAGTTGTTTGAAATATTATAGAATAATGAACGTAAAATGATCAATTTTTTATGAAAATTATTTGAAAATCGTGTGAATGTGCAAGTTTTGATGCCTAATCAATTTTTGCTCCATCTCGAGTATTTCTGACGTTTTTTTTTTAATTTTGAAAGCATTTTAAATATATTTTTGACCAATTTTAACAATTTTTCCACGTTTTGACCCATTTCTGTTTAATTTAAACGATTTAATATGTTAGGTACGATTTCAAGTAAATTTGTTCAACTTCCCGAATTTTGTTTTCCAGTGTCATTATTTTTTTCATAATTAGAATAATTACAGCATTTAAAATATTAATTTAGGTAAGGTATTTTTAGAATTTTGACATTGAAAAACTTTTCTAACACTTTCTCTTTATAATTAAATGGTAAGTAATTGAAATCATTAGTGGTTTGTAGTGAAAATTTCTTCATTTTAATTTTTTGTTGTTTTTTTCTTTTTTTAAAAGTTGGCGTTAAATTCATTCCCACCTCATTCTGATGATTTACGTCATGCAATAGTTGTTTTTTTACTGAAAATTTCCATTCTCACAGACAATAAGATTCGTTTTTAACAACTATGTCATATTTATTTAATGCTGTGTAAATTGCGGAGCTGGGCTAATAAAACTCATTGAACGAACCCATTTAAAAAAAGAAATCGAAAATCCAAGCTCAGAACCTAAAATTTTTCATTTGCTGATTTCTAATTCATATTTTTTTGTCAGATTACGAATTACTCTTTCGTATTTTTTGGACGAAATTTTTAAAATTGGCTGGTTAGGAGGGCTGTAATCAAAATTTTTTTATTAACTAAAAATATTGAAAATTTTCAAATTAATTAGGTTTGTTTGGTAATTTTTTATGAAAACTCCTAATAATCAAAGTAATCGAATTTTAATAAAAGTGGGTGGATTTAAAAAAATAAAATGCTTGCAAAAAGGTCACCCAACTGACTATTCTCAAGAAAAATGGGTTACATGGAACTTTATTTTATACCTTTAGTTATAACTGAAAACCAAATCTGATTCTGAAATGGCCTCTTAATTTATTAAAATTTCAACTCGATGATTAAAATTGCTGAAATTTTGGCACCCACTGAGTAAAATTCGCGATAGATGATTACATATGAAGTATTACGCGAAAAATATGAATACGTGAAAACTACTTTTGAATGATACGTTAATGTGCAATTATATGGGATTTATTTTTGGCAATACGAAGTTTTTTTTTTGCTTTTTCTAAACGCAAATGGAAAGTATCAAGTACGGTTATTAGTTACACTTTGTCCATGTATACCGTAGATATCTATATGGTAAATTAACGAAATACATTCGTAATTACGGGTTAATTGTTTTGTAAAAATCAGTACAATATTTATGACTTTTCTTGCTGCAGTCTTTTGAAATTTAAATTTTGCAAAAATTTCAAACTTTTAATGACCAGAGTGTTTCACTAATGACTTTGTACCGCGTACCAGTACCAGTTCGAACCGAATGTAATTAATATTGCAGTAGGTTTAATGTCGTGATTGCTTTTTTTAATACCAATGTATACTTATGTAATTTACGTTAATGAAAATTTGCATTATTATAACTTTAACGAATAGATAAAAGCGTAAATTGATGAAGTGGGTGGTATATTACACATGGGCCTTAATTGATGTTAAATTTCAATATCGAGAAATTTACCGAAGTGCAAAAATATAAACCGTAAGCGCCATCTGTTCTACGAAGTACGAAATAGCATCGATGTAAAAAAAGGAAAGCGACCTTTTTATCCTGCTCGTACTTCCTTTTACGAGTAGAAGGATGGCATCGCGGTGAATTTTTTCGCAGATGTTGATTTTTACGTGTATATTCTATACTACAGGGAAGCTTTTACGCAGTAAGCAATAATTCGTCTAGATGGTGCAAAATTTTTCGTCTTCTTGAAACCGTCGAAGCAGCGAGTTCGCGTGATACTACGTTGTTGTTTATTTTTCGTCTCGCTCTTTCTCACGGGTGTTTCGTTTTTTCGAAAATAGGTCAGAATATCGAGTTCATGTTCGGGGTATGAAACATGCAGTCTGGAATTTTGGTCGAAGACAATTAGCATCTTTTTGTTTTCGGTGACTTTTAATCGTGAGAAGGGGGGAATTCGACAAGAAGATGTGAAAATTGTTGGAAAATGATGGAAAGAGCCGGAGCTGATGCAGTGACCTTGTTTTATTATTTACAGATACTTGCCATTTGCGTTAGGATTTTTAAGTAGTCTCGAGTGCCATTTCGCTGAAAAAAAATTACGAATTCGGTTTAAATATGGGAAAGTGTTCTAATTGATGAGTTTTAATTTTTATTGTGAAAATGTCGACTTTTTTCTACGAAAACGAGATCGTAGTTATATCTGAAGTGTAATTTTCCTGGCGGGAGAAAAAAATAACGAGTTTTGAGAAAACGGATGCTTTCGAGTTTGGGAGTTGATAAAAATATAGGACAGTTTTCTCAGAAAACGTCAAATTATTTGAGCCAATGTGCGTGATAATTATCCACTCGAAATAAACCTTAAAAATTATGTATTACGTGGAATAGCATGAAAATATGATTGTTATGTTATCAAAGTGACACATATTTAGGATTAACTCGTGAAGATTTAAAATACTTTTCGATAGATTTCACTTGTACTTGAAAATAATGAAATAAGCGTAGGTAGGAGGTTATTTGATCACGTACGTCGTAATCCCAAAGTGGATATTCGAAAACCAATTTTGAAAACATTTTCTTACATAATGAATTCGCTTTATTTCTTCGAACCGTTTATTTGAGGGCAATTTAAACCAAACGAAGATGAAATTCAAACAATGAATCATAATAACAACACACTCGTCGATATCTTAACTGATTCCAAATGACGATCACGTGAACCTGCATGTAAATAGATTTCAATGGACGAGAGAATATTTTTCGAAGTCTATTCGCAGAAAAATGCAAAGAAAAATGAACGAACTTCTATGAGAATTTCCAACCTTCTCGTATTCCTTGAGATAGGGCTTTGGATCTTCAGAAAAGGATTATTGTAAATGAAAAAAAGGGTTTTTTGAATTTTGGATGTCCCTTCCCCCTATAAAAATCCGAAATAATTCCTTACAGGAGTGATTTGAGATTCTCAGACAATATGTTTGATTAGTTTGATATTTTCAACTGAGCTGAGACTCGTTTGGGGCGCATTTCAACTCCTCTCAGCGGCCTAAAAATCGTATTGAAAGTTGAGTTTTTTTTCTTCATGAATCCGATTAATTTTCATAAATGATGTTTTTCAACTCAAAAATGGAATAAAAATTCTGTTGATGATTTTCTCGATTCTATGTAAAATCGAAAAAAAAAAAGTCATTTTAACGTCAGTATGTTATTCAGCATAAAAGTTGTACAAAATATTTTTTCGGAATTTTAAGCGATACCCTCAGGAAAATACAATTTTTCAACTTTTCTAACTAATTCTTGATAGCCGAAAAAATGACAACACTGATTTTCAACATTTCCTCAAAAAGTTCCTTAAAAGCCAGTTTAGATGGAGAAAGTTTCAATTTTCCACTCAATGCAGTTTTTGAGACATTCGAATTTGAATTTTTCGATATTCACACGCTTTTCGATTTTTTGACTCTTCATCTCCCCTCAGGAAGCACTTGAAGACCTGCGGTTTGTGGCATTAAACTTCTATTTTCGAGGTTTAGCTATGTAGGAATTATTTTTAAACATCCGATACCTTGAAAATTTCGGCTCGAGTTTGAAGTGTTGGAGTGAATGATTTGAATTTGGCAAAACTCAAAAATTTATCAAATTCACGATCTGCAACTTTTCAACTATTTTATAGAGGACAAAAAGTGATATCCAATCTCGAGGTCAATGGTTCAGGGAGGAGTAGAAACTAAAATAGCAAATTTTAGGGTGAATGGGGTGACCGAAATTCCTAGCAAGTGACATTATCCAAAAGTGGCAAAAACCACGTGGTTTTTCTTCAAAAATGACCTCACTTCCACTGAAGTAAATTACCTCAATCATTTTTAATCAAAATCCAGAATTTTTTTTCATCAACATTATTTTATATATTCTCCCAAAAATCGATAAATTTCCAAAAAATTGACCAAATTGAAGAATCTTTTACAGTTACCCAGGTATAAGAAATTTCCAAAGTTTTAAATTACTAAATTTTGAAAATTTTTAATCAATTTTTGCGAAAATACGAGAATTTAATTGGATAACCATAGATAATTTGATATCCTTCAGTATGCAAATAATTCCGAAGGTGTATCGGGTTCACATTCACATGTCATATTCACTTTATTTTTCAGTGGAATGGAATGATTTGAAATTTCAGAAATAAATACATAACACTTGAATTGAAAAAATGTAATGTTTTCGTTTTGGGGGTCAAATTTGGCAATTATTGGAAGGAAACAAAATCGTGGGAAGATTTTTAGGATAAAAATTTATCCCATAAATCATCTCAGCCGCGGAAGTTCGGAAAAATCATTCCAGCCACAAAACCACGGAAAAGTTGTGTGATGATTTCTGAAATTGATTTTCATCCCAAAAATCATACCAGCCTAAAAACCTCGGAAAAGTCATGGGATTAGGACGAAAATTCATCCCAAAACTCATCCCAGCCCCAAAGTTTGGAAAAATCGTGGGATGATTTGTGAGATTGATTTCCATCCCAAAAAACATTCCGGCCTCGAGAGCTCGAAAAAATCGTGGGGTGATTTCATAGATTGATTTTCATCCCAAAAATCATCCCAGCCTCAAAATTTCGGAAAAATTGTGAGATGATTTGTGAGATTGATCTTCATCTTAAAAATTATCCCAGCCTCAAAAGCTCAGAAAAATTGTGGGATGATTTGTGAGATTGATCTTCATCCCAAAAAACGTTCCAGCCTCGAAAGCTCGGAAAAATCGTGGGGTGATTTCTCAGATTGATTTTCATCTCAAAAAAAGCTCGGAAAACTCATCTTAGTTTCAAAAGCTCTGAAAAATCGTAGGATGATTTGTGAGATTGATCTTCATCCCAAAAAACGTTCCAGCCTCGAAAGCTCAGAAAATCGTGGGATGATTTGTGAGATCGATTTTCATCTCAAAAATCATCCCAGCCTAAAAACCTCGGAAAAGTCATGGGATTAGTACGAAAATTCATCCCAAAACTCATCCCAGCCCCAAAGTTCGAAAAAATCGTGGGATGATTTGTGAGATTGATTTCTATCCCAAAAAACATTCCGGCCTCGAGAGCTAGAAAAAATCGTGGAGTGATTTTATAAATTGATTTTCATCCCAAAAATCATCCCAGCCTCAAAATCTCGGAAAAATTGTGAGATGATTTGTGAGATTGATTTTCATCTTAAAAATCATCCCAGCCTCAAAAGCTCAGAAAAATCGTGGGATGATTTGTGAGATTGATCTTCATCCCAAAAAACGTTCCAGCCTCGAAAGCTAGGAAAAATCGTGAGGTGATTTCTCAGATTGATTTTCATCTCAAAAAAAGCTCGGAAAACTCATCTTAGTTTCAAAAGCTCTGAAAAATCGTAGGATGATTTGTGAGATTGATCTTCATCCCAAAAAACGTTCCAGCCTCGAAAGCTCGGAAAAATCATGGGGTGATTTCTCAGATTGATTTTCATCCCAAAAAAAGCTCGGAAAACTCATCTCAGTCTCAAAAGCCCTAAAAAATCGTAGAATGCTTGTGAGATTGATCTTCATCCCCAAAATCATCCCAGCCTCAAAAGTTCAGAAAAATCGTGGGATAATTTGTGAGGTTTATTTTCATCCCAAAAACCATCCCAGCCTCAAAACCTCGGAAAATTCGCGGATCGATTTTTGTGATGAATTTTCATCCCAAAAATCACACCCAATCACTTTCGACAAAATAAACCTCCAATTTCGCACAAAATCGCAACCTCATAACATAACACTACAATTTTATCCCCATTACTCTCATCTCTGGCACTTCTCTAATCGAATAATTTATTCATATCGAGCACCGAAGAATGCAAATTTACTCCACGTACAACACACGCTTACTCAAGACACGAAGAAAATTCAGTAAAAAAATTTTCATTATTTATGTAAAAAATGCATCGCAATTCGCATTTCGTTCGCATAACAAACCCAGGATCATATGGGTTTGGGTCTCGTACAAGGTGTAGCTTAAGGTTACGTACCTTGTAGTACGAATACACTACACGTATTCGCAGCTCGTATAGAGAGGTATTTCCACTAAAACACTGCTTCGGGTTGGTCGTTAGGTATTCGTATTATAAATACTTACACGATTCGCATAAATAAATAATACAATTCGAAAAAATCGTGGGGTGATTTCATAGATTGATTTTCATCCCAAAAATCATCCCAGCCTCAAAATTTCGGAAAAATTGTGAGATGATTTGTGAGATTGATCTTCATCTCCAAAAAACATTCCAGCCTAAAAACCTCGGAAAAGTCATGGGATTAGGATGAAAATTCATCCCATGAATCGTCTCAGCCACGGAAGTTCGGAAAAATCATTCTAGCCTCAAAACCACGGAAAAGTTGTGTGATTATTTCTGAGATTGATTTTCATCCCAAAAATCATCCCAGCCTCAAAAAGCTCAGAAAAATCGTGGAATGATTTGTGAGATTGATTTCCATCCCAAAAAACATTCCGGCCTCGAGAGCTCGAAAAAAATCGTGGGGTGATTTCTTAGATTGATTTTCATCCCAAAAATCATCCCAGCCTCAAGAGCTCGAAAAAATTGTGAGATGATTTGTGAGATTGATTTTCATCCTAAAAATCATCCCAGCCTCAAAATCTCGGAAAAATTGTGGGATGATTTGTGAGATTGATTTTCATCCTAAAAACCATCCCAGCCTCAAAATCTCGGAAAATTGTGGGATGATTTGTGAGATTGATCTTCATCCCAAAAAACGTTCCAGCCTCGAAAGCTCGGAAAAATCGTGGGGTGATTTCTCAGATTGATTTTCATCTCAAAAAAGCTCGGAAAACTCATCTTAGTCTCAAAAGCTCTGAAAAATCGTAAAATAATTTGTGAGGTTGATTTTCATCCCAAAAACCATCCCAGCCTCAAAACCTCGGAAAATTCGTGGAACGATTTTCGTGATGAATTTTCATCCCAAAAATCACACCCAATCACTTTCGACAAAATAAACCTCCAATTTCGCACAAAATCGCACCCTCATAACACTACAATTCATCCCCATTACTCTCATCTCTGACACTTCTCTAATCGAATAATTTATTCATATCGAGCACCGAAGAATGCAAATTTACTCCACGTACAACACACGCTTACTCAAGACACGAAGAAAATTCAGTAAAAAAATTTCATTATTTATGTAAAAAATGCATCGCAATTCGCATTTCGTTCGCATAACAAACCCAGGATCATATGGGTTTGGGTCTCGTACAAGGTGTAGCTTAAGGTTACGTACCTTGTAGTACGAATACACTACACGTATTCGCAGCTCGTATAGAGAGGTATTTCCACTAAAACACTGCTTCGGGTTGGACGTTAGGTATTCGTATTATAAATACTTACACGATTCGCATAAATAAATAATTCCACTATACGAGTAAGGTACATACAATTCGATAAACTCTACAATGTACAAGTAGAGTAAAACAAGTACGTACGTATTATTTAAGACGAACGGAATTGAATTTGTTCTGGCATAATGATTAAAAGACACCGCCACGCTACCACTTCGATGTCGTGCATGGTACACGCTCGACACGCGAAATTAAATACAACCTGGGGGATGAAAGGGATTACGACGAGGAAAGGGGGTAACTTCGGTGGCGAGGAATATTTCTATACATTATATCGTCGTATTTGGAAATTTCAAATTCAAATGCACATCGATGCATTTCGTATGCGTGAGACGATTTTCCTTTCGCAGATACGTGCGATTTACGAGGCCGGACGATGAACGGTTCGACGAAGCGAAGGCGTACCCTGTCTGACTGTTTGGCCTTCTACTAGTGACGGTTGTTGGCATATCTACATATAAAACCTGAGCGTATAAGAGATGTATTAATATTCTGCGAAAATTTGACGATGGTTTTTTTTCCTTCCCTGTATCTCGAACGTGACTTCACCTATGTCTGCGGCAGAACCGCGGTAGTACATAAATTCAAATTCATTAACGATGATGTAAAGTAAACGCAAGCAGATATGGGCGCACAGCAAAGAGAATCAGATACACAGCCCAGACAAACGTTATAATTAATGATCAATGAACTCGTCGTCGCAAAACACACAGCAACGTTGAACTTCTCCCACGCTAGTAATTGCATCATTGTTGCAATACGCTCGAACAATTGCCATTTATGATTCTTTTTCAGCCTCGTCATCGGGTTAAATAGGTTCGAAAATCGGCCCGTCGAGTGTGCGAAGAGAGTATTGTGTAAGGCAAAGTTCAAGGAGGTATCTAGATATATCGTATACTTCGATTCTGCATCTCCATTCTCGAGTATACCATCGAATCGCGAGTCAAAGACCATAAACGCGATGCCCTTTACCGTGATGCGCAATCCTAACATGAGTATTGTTCTGAAAGCCCTCGATTGATGGTCACGATACCGGTATTCGAGCAGATGTCGAGATACCTACATACAGGTGCACCAGAGTACACAACGTAGGTTTTGTGAACTTGTCCCAAGTGTAACGGAATTGTCGAAATTAACCTTGGCAAGCCGAAAACAATGCTCTTCAGGTATCACTGAGAGATGCGGAAATCATCCGGAGAGACGGATTTTTTGCTTGCGGGTTTGAATGCTGTATCTGTATGAGATCGTGACTGTGCTAGAGAGGCGGAGGAGTATGAAAATGGTCTTAGATTTTGCTGGTTTTTTGGTATGTTTGGTACTGTGAACTGAAATAGTTTCATCGATAATTTTAATTTATTTTGGACGGTGGAGTAATAGTGGCTCCTCAAAGCAGTTGAGCTGAGAACCCCCTACGAGTTTAAAGTGCCATGCCCTCCCAATTTACTCTCCTCGAAGCCCCCTCAAAAAAATTTCATAATTTGAACATAAACAATATGTATGAACGTACCTAGTCTTCCTTAAATGAAATTGATCAGATTGTTGTAGGGTGTAGAATGAATTGATGTTTCGAATTTTCACGATTTTTTCAAGACATTTTCCAAGATCTTTTTTTCGATTTTTTTATTCATTATCTTATTTTTCAGAAAAAAAATCATAACGAGAATCAAGAAAAAAGGTTGAAAATTTTTCAACGGTAGAAAAAAATTTGTAATGAACTATCCTCTGCAGTACTCAAATAAAGGAGAAAATTCTTGAAAATTCTTTGTAGTTGGTTACTTTTTCATAATTTTTATGACATATGACCTTTTTTTTTTTTTCAAATTTCAGTGTGAGAATATGTTCTGAAATTTGTTAGCTGAAACATTGAATTTTTATGGAAATTGGGTTAAATTAAAAGAAAAGTTCTCTTTTTTTTTTAAATATTGGTTTAAGCTATCAAGTTCATTGAATCCATTTAGCAAAGTATTGTAGTAATTGCTCAAAATATCTCGAACCGTATAAAATCTTGGAAAATTGTTGTACCTATTTTTTAAAAAATATATTAAAAATGAAGTAAAATTTCATAAAATGAATATCATTGATAAAGTGAAAAGTATTGCGAAAATTTTTCAGAATACTGAAAAATGGTTGAAAAAAAAACGAATAAATTTTTATAAAAATTGTCCGAAATTTCGGATTATTGAAATCCTATTTTGAAATTTTGAATTTGTGTAAGCCAATATTTGCGAAAATGAGGAACAAAAAACTGAATTTTTTCAATTGTGTAATCGATTTTTTTCACATTTAAAAAAATGTCAATGTTCTTTCAATAACGCTTATAAATATAAATTCTTGAACAATTTTTATTGATTTTGAGGAAGGGAGGGATGGAGGAATGGGGTAGAACAATAGCTTTAGATCAAAATGTGCGTGGTAAATTCATGAATTCATTTGAATAAATCTAAGTATTGAGCCCTCTCAAAAAAAATACTACCAAGTATGAAAAATGACACCTAAATTCGTATATATCTACCTATAGAAATTTACTACGAACTTTTTAAAATATTGCAATATAACTATAAATTAATTAATTACATTTTGTTTGTTTTCTGTTCTAGGTGAGTATCGAATTTTCGTCGTATACGTATCAATAGCATAAGAAACTATTAAGAAAATGAGTAAGTAATTTTGAATGATTATGTAACAGAAGACATCACTACTTACGATTTAATGAATTAACCATTATTATTAATGTTCTTCCATTTGTAAATACAAATGATTGGTGATTTTTCGAACTGGGTTTTTGTTCTCATTACGTTTTACATTTTTGAAAAAAGATGAGAAAATAAATATTGCCACTTGGGCATAAGCATATTTTCAAGGGCCGTAATTGGTTACCTTTTTTTTTTTTTTAGTAATTTAATTATTTTTTTCGAACGCCAATAAGAAGATCTCTATTTTTTTTTGTAATTATAAATTCAAGCCCAGTTTGAAAATAATTTGAAAAAAAACATGGTCAAACAGAAATTAGATTTTTTCAATTTTTGAAATAGTCCAGTAGAATTGACATTTCACAGAAAAAGATTCGGCAGCCAACCGAATTTTGGCTCTAATGGTCCATTTCTATGTCCTGACAATGAATCTGAAATTCGACGTAGAACAAGCTTCATAGACCTCATTTTTGCTCTAGCACCAATATTTTAGCAGTTATGGGCCGAAAACGTGATTTGGGTGGCGAAGATCCACAATTTTGGGGGGACGCGCGCACCGGACGGAACCGAACACCTCAGATTCATATTCAGGACATAAAAATGGACCATTAGAGCCAAAAATCGGTTGGCCACCGAGTCTTTCCTTATGACCCCCTTTTTTTGGCTAATTCTACTGGACTAAAATTGAAGTTTCATCAGTTTCATTCCAAATTAAAATAATTTACAATTTTTTGGAGTTTTAGCCCCAACTTGTTATGAAAGAAGAGATTTTTTTGGATAAGTAAATCACTTTTTGGTCAGTTTTTTATTGAAAAAATATCACAGAAGTCACTTCAGAAAAAATAAAAAGTGGTCGGATCGATTAAATCAATTCTCAATGGTTCATCTCCCTGATGAAAACTTTATTTTGAAGATACTTCTGATGATAGATATGCAATATTCCGGTATTGACCAAAAATTGAGCCAAGTTTGAAAATTGAAATTTCCAGAGGTGGGATAATAACATAGACCTAATACAGTCTGAACATTTCCAGGTACATCAGCGCCAAATTCCTTTTAACAGGGCCAATGAAATGTAATGAATTAAACGTATGTTGGTCGTGGTCGTCAAAGACCTTTAAATCATGATTCGAAATTGAAATTTTTCGAATTTCGATCTTGAAAAATTATTTTCTGTCAAAATTTTATTTTTTTACGATCTTAAATTTTTTTGTACTCTGTCAAAATTTTCATTCATTATTTTTTTGTATACCTCAGAAAAAAAATCTGTCAAAATTTCAACACATAGGTACTTGGGTAATTTTTTTTCAATCTTGAATTTTTTTTTCTTCTCCATCAAAATTTCCATTCATATTTTTTCTGATTTAAAATTTTCACTTTCAAACTTGAAAATTTCTTTTTCTTCTGTTTCTGTAAAAATATTTTCAAACTTGTAATTTGAAACTTTTTTAAATTCGAAAAGTTGGTTCTTTCTCCGTATATTTTAAACTTTTTTCAAATTTGAAGAAAATGGACGAAATAATCAAATTTGAAAAATTATACTTACTTCGTGTGCAAATTTTACTACCTACTCCTACAAAAAATCAAAATGAAAATTTCAGAAAGAAAAAATTTGATGAAGAAAAAAATTCAAGATCGTAAAAAAAAAAAATTTAACAGAGAAGAAAAATATTTCCAAGATCGTAGAAAAATAAATTTATATCCGAGTGTTTCAAAATTTTGACAGGAAATTTTTTTCGAGAACGCGATTCAAAAAAAATATTTAAATTTGATCTGAACATTTGCTCCTCCCCCCACCCCCAAAAAATTAATGGACTTTAGCGTATAGTCCACAATTTTCCAATCAGAGGAGCGTTTTCATCAAAACAAGAGAAAAGAATAATTTGACGCTGACGTTCCTCAAACTTCGAATAAATTAGAAATACTGTATATAAAAACGTCAGTGAAATACATGTACTTAAATTCAGGTTTAGGTATCCAAGGCATTACGATTCGTTTGGTTTTATCGTAATTATCTAAATCCCCCTAGAATCTGACGCATGTTCGTGGCGAGAAATTTCGAGTATGGAATTGATTTCACGGAGGTGCGATTACGTCTCACGAATGTATAGTTCAGGTTACACGTATGAAGTACCTTCGCGATACCCGTTGCCAATGTATTCGCGGTATTTATTGTTAATCGAGTCGAAATCACGAAACTGTATAATTACAATAGGTATACATAAAACGAACAGTAGGAATTTGTAATTGTATAATAGGCGTAAAAACGACGATTCTCGAGCACCATATTCGTAAACAGACGAACGAAAGGACAAATCGTATACGCCAGTTTTGGTATTTACTCGTACGTTGGCGACGAGACGAAGCTGCAAGCTGAGAGAAGATTGATGATAAATCTGAAAATACGCGCCATCCATACCATCGGTATAATACATAAAGTACATAGATATACGTATCGTGTATGTATACGCACACATAGCACGTCAAATTAAAGAAAATTACAAGCGAATAAAATTTATCGCCGGCGTCGTGACGTTACGAACTTGAACCGTGAATAGAGTACAAAATCGGTTAGATATACCATACCGTACGTACAACTTACGTACGCAACTTCCTCGTAGCAATATACGAATACTTACAAGCTACGAGAGTATTTTACTTGAAAAATGTGCGCCTGTGTTGTGTCGTACGCGCCTATAGCCTTTTACTTGTATATGCTTTCCTTATGGAACAATACTTCTTTTTAACACCCCCGATGTATATCCGCGTGCTTTCCTTTGGATTCCCTCTTCCCCTCCCTGCACCCCTTGGAATATTTTTTTTTACGTCGAGACTACTTTTTTCCTTTACGTTTTACTAGATTTTTTTTCGTCTTCGAGATTTCGCTTTATGTACGCTCGGCACGAAATGTCAGCCAAAGACTGTAACTTAATAATAATGAAGACTCGATGAGAAATGTTACGGTAACCTAGTGTTCTATTATTTGCGATAATATTTCGTCGAATGTTTTGACGACGACGGTGGCGATGGAAAGAAAATTGAATTTTTATTAAGGGCGTGTGCTCGGAATTTTTCTTCTTTGTCGAAGTCGAAAGTACGAGTTCTGACGACTGCGAGGGAAAAAAATGCAATATGGTTATCAAAAGTGAAATTGCAATTGTACGACGTCTTTGGTGTCGTTTCGCAATGATAAGCGTTTCGAGTAGATCCCTACTTCACTTCGCACCATCGTCGAGCTTTCTTCTCTGCTTTTTATCCGACGGTGTAGTAGATAGCTAGAGATACATACGATGAATTGACGGAGTTCCCTAATGCCAATATAGCCGCATCGAGATTAACGTAGTAAAAGTTTAATAACGGTCGAGGAATTTAGCAGATCGTTATCTTTTAAATTACACCGGCTAGGAGAATCGCGCCTGTGTATGTAGGCTTTCGAATGATTTTTTTATGTACTTATTTTTTTTATCTGGCAGCTTTGCCGGGGTCTTTGGATGTATATGAGCGCGTGCGGTGTTTTAAAATGTGTTACGAAGCTGGGTTCTGGGGGCGTGTGAAGTTGCGCTTGCTATGTCGATTCGTATTCTTTTTAGTTAACGTTTTGCGAATTGAAAATAACGAAATTATAAGTCTGGGGGTTTAAAATGGACCGGTGGGTATTCTAAGAAGACATTCTCGCCTTCTCCGGGCTCCTAGTCTGAGGAATTTTTTCTTTGGGATCTTTACTCGAAGAAATTTCTAGTTTTAGTCGAATTTCAATAAAATCGTCGGTTATTGATTTGGTTTGAAATTTTTTATTTCAATTTGGGATTCGTAAAATAATTTTCATGTTACTGAGGTTAAAAGTTTGCGGAGACAAAAGTATTCAAATTTTTAAAATTTTTCGTTAGTTATCAAATATTTCTAAGTATCAAATTGTGAATTCAGAGAGATGAAATTTTGGTCTGAAACCCCCTTCTGAACGCAAATCCAGGGTAGGATCCCTCTGAAAAAAGGTCGGAAATGTCTTGTAAAGTGTTGACAAATTGTGATTGTTTTCAAAAATCATGTTATTTTTCTTTTTTGACCATAAAAATCTTGGTTTCTTGATTTTTCAACTTGGGTATTGTGACCACTACGGTAGATGACGAAAAAAATTATATCTTGAATTTTAACGAAAATTGGTGAAGTGGTTTGCTTTGAAAGTGAGGAATCCTTGAAAAATTTGAGCCTCCCTCCAGTCCAAAAAGAGGCAGAACTACTTAGGAGACCTCAATTGAGGTCATTTTCAAAAAAGTGCAATTTTTTCCATTTTTGGGTAGTGTCACTTGTTGAGAACTTCGGTCACCCTCAACTCCCTGAAAAGGTGAGATTAAAATTCTATACCTCCCAGAACCATTGACCGAAAATTAGATACCAATTTTTGTCCTCTACAGGGAATTAAAAAGTTACGATCGCGAATTTGACGAATTTTTATTTTTTTCAAAATTCAAATCGCTCACTGAAATACCTCAAAATTGAGTCAGAATTTTTTATTCACGTAGAATATTTTTTGATGACATTTTTCTAGAAATTTATATAACAAAGCTACCAGCTGCATTTTGACTTACGCAATTTTCATAAAATTTCAGTTGGTAGGACTGTTTTTAAAAATTAATTGAATTTTTTTTCAGTAGCCAACACTTTTTTGGCTTACTTTTTAAGTGATTAGATGAACAAGTTGAGTTTTATTTTGAAAAATGCATAAAATTAAAATGCAGTTGACTTTTGTTTTTTTCTGATTTTTATAGAAAATTTCACAGACAGTTTGAAAATATTTGTTTGTGGGTCGTATCGTGCTCCAAAAGAGCCCCAAAGTTTGTAAATGTGAAATGTTTTCATCAGAATTTCATATCTTTCATTTGGAGTCTTTTTGGGGCTCTTGGTATCAAGATCAGCCCTCAAATCAATTTTTCAAATTTATCCTGAAGTGTCATATGAAAGACTGTAAAAAAGCAGCAAACTAATTTTTCATTAAAATTTATTTTTAATGTTGAGGGTCTTTTTGGGACACTTAGGGATGTGCTATGACCTTAAAATTAGCTTTTTTGGATTCTTCGTTGAATTTTATATGAAAAAAATTCAAGAGAATACTTGACAAAGGTTTTTCAAATCATACTGGCAAGAAAAACAGGAAAAACTAGAAAATAGCAAGAAGAATTGAAGACCTCACGGGAAGAACGGGTTAATTGAAAGCACAGGGAAAGAACGGGTTAATTGAAATCCAACCCGTTTTATGGGAACACGTTTTGATAATTTGGAAAAAATGGTTCTTCAAGAGTAAGTCTGAATCAAAACCGAATCTAAAAAATCGTTTTTCTAGTTTTAAACTGAGGTTAAATAAAATGCAAAACGCTCCTAAAACTGTGATTTTGGAAAAACAGTTGACCCGTTCTTCCCGTGAGGTCTTCAATTTCACTTCAGTAGTAAGAAAACCAGATAATAGCATAAATTTTAATAAAATTTACTGCAAAAAGCAAAATTTTTCAAAATTTTTCTCTTTTCTAAAATTTGTTAATCAAAGGATAAAAAAGAGGTTCTTTTTTTTGGCAAATTTAATGCAAGAAAAATTTCATGAAAAAGGCGAAGAAATTCAAAAATTTCCTAATTCAGTTGACACCAAGTTCATTAACATTTCATTTTTTGTTTGAAACTTTTTTGGAAACATTTGGAGGTACTATACGGCCTTCGGACCGACTCTTTTGGATTCGTTGTTAAATTTTCTATAAAATCAGTCGTAAAAAAATCTAAAACTAGTTTTTTTTTCAAGCACATTTAGATCTCAAACTCTGGCCATATAATCCTTTTCTGCTCAAGAGAAATCTGACGGATGAAATTCAAAAGTTTTCTTTGTAGTATTTGTAGACCTGCTTTATTAGAATTGTGGCCAAAATAATTTCCTCTCCCTAAAATTGAAAATTAATACAGGAAATAGGATAAAATCATAATTACCTTGGTATATTGAATAATTTGTGACTGTAAATAGGATTTGAATTTTCTGTGTGAGTTTTACCCCGGAATGATTTTTTTTCTTACAGGCCCACTCGACCTTGAAAAAGAAACAGATGTAGCGGAAAACTTTTAATTCAAAAAGAAACTTTTCAATTTCATCCCTCAGATATCTCATGGGCACGAAAGTATTAAAATTCTACACCGAGCTGATTCCATTTCTCAATTTACAGTTAAAATGAACCCCCTTAAAATATTGCCTTCATTTTTTATTTAAATTGATTGAAATTAGTAACTTTTAATTTTGGGTCATCTGAGAGACCAATAAGTATATGTATTGGAAGTAAGAATGCATGATTGTAACTTTTTGGCAATAAATTTTTAATTTTAAAGAAAATTTTAGGAGGAGAAAATTGAAAGTTTTCCGCTACATCTGCTTCTTTTTCAAAATCGAGTGGTTCTGCAAAAAAAAAAAAAAAAGGGTAATTTTTCGTCAGAACTGAAATAGAGAGGAGATACAGGGTGTACATTTGCCCGGGACTTCGTTTTTTTTTGAAAAACTAGTTGGGGCCAAAATTTCAATTTCATGTTTTATTTCGAGGAAATATGCTTGTAAAAAAACAAAAATTACATTTTTTCGCCCAACTGCAATTTTTCAAAATTTTTCCCATAAAAAAGTAAGCCAAAGAGACAGATGCAAAAAAATTCCGGAAGAGGAATGACAAATTCATTTTCAACATTTTTTTGAGAGGGGGAGAGGGCTCGAAAATTTTGGTTGCCTCAGACCCACATTCACTCTTACGATTCTATTTAGAAATAATATTTTTAGCCTAAGTAACTTTCCTTTCCATGCCTTCCCCCCCCCCGCTTCAAAAAATACTACATTTTTTATCAATTTGAAGAATTTGTCATCGATATTTTTTTCCGCATTTCATATCAACTTATTTGATAACTTACTGAAGGTACCAGAATCACCGAGAGAATTTGGAAAATCTGTTTTTGTAATTTCCATCTTTTAAAAGCTGAAGACCTATCGATGTGGGTTTGGTTTATATGCAATTTTTGCAATTTTTCGTATACTTACGTTTCTCCTCGAGGCTCATTACCGTCCATTTCACCCGATTAAATTTTTAATATAATTACACAGAGATTACAATAATTACACCACAAACATCGACCGTAGATACTTCCATCAGCAAAACCAATACCAAGAAAATAACCCGAAAACGTTGGTTATGTAGGCAATATTTAATGAACTAACGCGATGGTGAATTTTTCATCCCAACCAAAATCTCAAATCTCAACCGAGGATTAAATATCTGGCTCCGGAAGCCGTCCGAAACATCCAGGTGTATTATAATTCGACGGAGGGCAACAACTGACCGTGATGGATTTAGCATGTTCGAGTTTCGGAGTAGGCTTGACTTTGAATTTATCCGGCGTTGCGCTGACCTTTGGCTCCGCGTTCTCCGGCGGTTTTTCGGATTTAGCCGAGGTAATCAAATTGTCAGGTTTCAATTCGGATACTGAAGGAGCCCGGACTACGGTAGCCGGAGCCACCGGCGGTAACTCGACCAAGACCGGAGTCGCGACCGCTGTCTTTTTCTCTTTCGAATTACTTATTTCGTTGCCGACGCTTTTCTGCAACCATTCTTTTTCGTCTGGTTTTCTAAACGGTACGATGAACTGAGCGTAGCGTATTTTCTGATCCGGGCATATAAGCCAGTCTTCCATTTTGGGCCAGCTACGTCCGTTGGTCATTTCACGCGTCGCTTGGTTAATTACGGCGATGGCGTTTCGACGTTTTTGCTGTATTTCGGTGGCTTTTTTCGATTTATCCCACGACGACCGTCGGCTGACCGCCGCCTGGCTTACCGAAATTAGCTCGTTCGGTTTACATCGAAGGGCCGCTTCGCCGATCGTTCGGTTCATTGTAATCCAAGTGTCTTCGAATTGGAAACGTTTCTGTACCGGTACGCTTAGCCTGTTGTGGTTCATTAAATCGTTGAGTTTTACTTCGCCGGCGATATATTGAGCGATTTTAGATTGCACTCCTTGCGGATTAGTCGTATTCATAGTAGCAGTTTTCTTTTTATGTCGATACGCCTTATGTGAGCTGGTACACGAGCTATTCGGGATATTCTCTGTATCACATCTGTACGTCTACTACGTGGTATTTCAACCGGATGGAAAATACCTTGCAATAAAATGTTCGATGTCCAAAAATGACGTCGGGTAGACTTCGTCATTACGAGAATCGCGTTGTAAGTTTTATTTGCTATGCAATTTTTCTCCATCCGCTGATGCCAAAATTTTCGATTTATATGGTTTCGATTCGTCGATCGGTCGATCGTAGTTTATTGGTGGTTTGGTAAAACGGTGCATCTGAGATTTTGACGGTTGCTGAACAGTACTTATTTTCACATTTCAATTTATCAAGTTGTTTGTTTTCATTTGAATAAAGGTAGAATACAAATTTTCGAGAACTTACAAATTTTATCAAACAAAAAGCTAAAATCATCAAAATTTGAAAGAGAGTTGAACTTTCATTATAAAATAGTCAGCTTGTTGAGCATAAATCAAAATGCAGTTGGCAGAACAAGGATGTATCCTAACTCGAAGTAGAATTTTGAGCCGAAACAAACATAAATCGAAAGCACATCATAAAAGAACCCCATATCCAAAATTTTAGGTGCTAAAGCTAAAGTTCATTTCTAGAATTTTGGCGAATTTTTGAAATTTCAAAATTATCTCAATGCCCAGCAAAATATTAAAATTTGATCTAATCAGCGAAAAAAGCTGAAATTCGGTATATACCCTATTTTCAGCCCCTCTCCCCAAATCGATTGGAAATGTTTTCGACACGTTTCAAAGCTTCTAGAAAATTTTAGGAATTTCGAGCACCGGAGAAAAGCTCATAAAAATGGTCTACATGAACTTTAGCACCCATAATCGCGGATCACCCATAGTGGTGACCTGTTTGATCGATTATAGCACAGTTTCTCAAAATTCGTAACGCATTCACCGTGCGCATCGAGGTAAAAAGCTGAAAGTTTGTTGATATCTTATATTCGGCCGCAGTCACCAATAAGGGTAATCCGGATTATGGATGCTAAAGTTCATATGGACCATTTTATGGGCTTTTCTTCAGTGCTAGAAAATTTCAAATATTCTAGAGACTTCAAAACGTCTTAAAATCGTTTTCAATCGATTTGGAAGATAAAAATAGGGTATATACCTACCAAATTTCAGTTTTTTTTTTTTTTGTGGATTAGATCAAATTTTAATATTTTGCTGAGCTATGAGGTAATTTTGAAATTTCAAAAATTCGCCAAAATTCGGGAAATGAACTTCAGCACATGATGGGGTTCTTTTATGACGTAAGGCCCGGTTTTGGGGTGTTCGGGTGAGCAATTTGAACTTGTTAAAAATTCAGAATTCCTCGTATTTGCGTTCTGTACTTTTTGAACTCCCTGGTAGAGAGTAAAAAGTAGGTGGTATCCAATTTTAAAATCAAAAGTTGAGAAAGGTGTAATAACTCAAATAGAAACTTGGATGTGACACACTGACAGTGGTTTCCAGCAGAAGGCATTATCTAAAAATTGCAAAAACCACGTTTTTTTCGAATAGGGCTTCCGGTTCCGTCTCTATTTTGGCTGGTACTTAATATTTTTTTGTGAGATTCTCCACTCTAAGTGAACAACTTTGCCAATTTTCGTCAAAATCCAGGATAAGTTTTTTTTATTCCATCGTATGGTTTAATGCATTCTTGCATCGTTAGTCACAGGAGCAAAAGAAGGAGGTGTGTGGAGTAGATTCACTTCCTAAGTTTAGACAAATCAGCCAAAAAGTTGGCAAATTGGAAATTGACGACTTTTTGTTTGTTTTTCAGCTTGTTGGTCAATTTTACAATAAATCTAATTCAAAATGTTTCATAGATAAATGGTATAGTTTTGTGGTCATTTTGGCATGATTACTTTTTTTTGTCTCACTGTGGTACCACCGAATAAGCATTTCAAAACAGGGCATACCTTTTGGCGCATCCTGTACTAAAACATGAAATCCAATTGCACGGCTTCATTGTAAACAGCGAATGATTTTACGAAAACAAATGTCTTATAAAAATAATTCATATATTTTGATAACGTCTAATTTTATGAAAAAATGGGAGTTTTTTGTCGAATTTTGTACAATTATGAAGCATTTTATACAATGTTATCAAAATTGTTACATAGGTAGGTATATGTATACATAACGGGGTAGGTAATTAGGTACACACAAATTTTATGAAATGATATTTTTATGTAACTTTATGTAATTTTCCTTCTCGATCTGTCAAATTATTTATTTGCAATAAGTCATCTCCAAATGTTGAATCTTGTATATTAAAGAAGGCAGAATTAATTACCCTGTTGAATGGACAACATCGTATTTTGTTTACCAAGTCACCAAATTTATCTAATACTTCTTCAACTTGTTTGAAAGATTTACAATGATCAGCACACAACTCATTTAAAGTAGGTTTGAGTTTAAATGCCCCTTCTTCAAATTTGTTTTCGTTTTTCATGATAATAACCAGTGATGGATTATTAGGCACGTCTTTCTTCTCATATATGAGTTTAATCCACACTTGTGGTACACCATCTGGCCAATCTTCTGACAATATGTGGTCGGGATTCTGTGATGAGAACGCTCCTGTGTATATTTCTACTTCATTTTTAGTCTGTAAAATACATAGTTCCTAAATTTTGTTGCAAAAAATAAAACTTATTGAAAAGCTATTCTTCAATTCGTGATATTACTTTTAGATTTTTGAAATTTTCTCTGATGAGTTCTTCTATGTAATGCCAAATCTTTTGTAGATCTTGATGTATTGGTTGGACATTAATGTAATGGAATGTGGGCTTCCTCAACATTGCTGTTATCATGTCATCCGGTGGTACTAGTTTTTCAGCCACATATTTATCTGGGGATTTCACAAAGTATGATTTCTCTTCATTGGACAATTTATTTATGCCAGCAGTGCTCTTCAATATCTAAAATGAAATCAAGGTTAGCTTAAATTTGTATTGAAATAAAATTACCAAAAAATTGTATAAATTTATAAACTCTTAAAAAAATTGTGCTGAACTGCTAAGTAGTTAATCTAATGCTTACTTGATCTTGATAATACGAACTCTGTAATTTTTGGAAATCATCACCGAAAAATCCATAACCATTAGTCAGCATCTCGTGTTTCTTTTCTTTTTCGTGGTGTAATTGTTCATCAAATAACAAATTAACAGATTTCAGTGTGTGCTTCGTGTATGTTGTATTCTGTTTCCTACGATTGTAGCAAATTTCATACACCGTATGTTGTTCATAGTGGAAGTGTGTTTTCTATGGAAAAAAAAACTCATAGAAGATTTAAGGTTATACCCATCGACGTTACATTAATATGGACTGCTACTTCAAATGGGAGAATTTGAGACATGAATACGGGATGAATTTTGCAAGAATCGTTCTGCCCATACACAAAATACATGGAATGTTATTGTGTTGGTGTGAGACACTGCGGACACACCGCGAATACTGGAACTACGAGATACCGTCAAGTGGGGCTAAAATGAACACTGGGGCGAAAATAAACACCTCATGTTTTTTCGACTGTTTGTCGTCCTAGAGGGGGCTGGTGAAATGTTAGGGTCCTGAAATATTTTTTTTATGAAAGAGGAGACCTTGACAATTCCAACGATGTATGGTGTTGCTATGTTTTGATAGAAAACAAAGTCACAAAAAAATCAAGAATGAAAATGAGAAAATTGTGTTTTGAAAAAAATTGCGCCGATTTTTCCTGATTAAAAAAATATATCGATCAGCTAAATTTTCTGTGTATTTTATATTAATAGCCTGAAGTCTTAGCTACAATTTCGTTTTTGGATCACAAAAAACGGTTCAGAAACACCAGAGTTATGATTTTTTTCCTGAAAAATGAGCGAATGAAATTTTGGCTAAAAAAACGTGTGATTTCACCTCTACTCTTCAATTAAAAATGCGTTCGAAATTACGTTGCGAAAGTTGAATCGAGTACGGCGAAGTCTGTCAAAGTCTTTTACTTAAGAAAATATCAAAATCGAAGTACGGAATTCGTATTTGTAACTCCTGATGGTATTATGCCGGAACATCCGGAATGTGTTCCCAAAAATAAAATTTCTCACGTTCTTGACTCGCCAAAAACGGTTGGCCGTGGTCAATTTATCTTTAATTCTGTTGCGGTAGTCGTATAATTTGTTTTGGTAATCGTATAGTTTAAAAAAATAAAGTTTTTTGCATGTATTTCTGTCATTTTTAGAGGTGTTTATTTTCGCCCCATTTTTTGATATTCGAGGTGCCCTACTTCAAAAAATCTCCAAAAATCGAGGTTAGGGGCTAGATTTTTTTTGAAAAATGCTTTCTGTAGCCAAAGGATGGTCCCGGCCAGGAAAAAAAAAAATTGGGTGGATATCTTCATTTTTAGTCGAGATATTTGAAAAAACCCTCGAAAATCGTTTATTTTAGCCCCACTTTACGGTACATATCTGAAGGCACAGCGGTAAGAGGAATCCACAAAATCCTGCGTGCGCATTATGTTTTTGCAAAATTCATCCCGTATTCATGTTTCAAACGAATCACCAAAATCCCCATTGAAGTAGCAGTCCATATTAATATAATGTCGATGGTTATACCCTTAGCTTTTGAGTAATTTGAGTTTTGTTGTTATATAATTCTTTAAATGTCTGGATGATTACATACTGTATACAATTTCTCGAAATCGGATTGTAAAGGAATATAGCCCTTTAATCGTTGAAAAATTTCTACTGGAGCACAAACCTTTGAAAAAAAAGTGATAAGATTAGTAAAAAATTGTGAAACATTTGGGGATTCCACCCTTCAATAAATGAAAAATGAAAAACTTACTTCGTATATAAATTTATAAAGTGTATCTTGGTTATTTGCTCCACAAAATTGTATTTCTTTTGCTCCTAGTTCACCTAATCTACTGTAATCAATCTTAGGTATTGCATCGTCAGCACATCGTAAAGCCTTTTCTTTTTTAAATTTTTTTCTAAATAAACAATTATTGCCGATTCCGTTCCAACTATACTCTTTCCTGAGCCAATAAGAATCATTTATTAGTTTATTAGCATCTGCAATTTGTTCCAGTTGGATGACAGAGTCCAATGGACAGAAAAATATTTGATCCTCTGAGTTGTCTTTGGAGAATTGTGTGTCACCAGTGAAACCCAGAATTTCATTGATGTTGGCTTTGTTTATCTGGTTTGGAAGTTCCAATTGACCTTTGTGTTTCACCATAACAAATGGAAGGTACTTATCTGTGAAAAACATTAAATGATAAAAATCGGCATTTTTAAAAGTTGTATGAAAAATTTACCTACTTGATTTATTGTTCACTTCGCTGCCCACGTACAGCAAATGTAATATGATCGAGAACAATATCAAAGACTGCGTGTACATCGCGATGAGATTTTCTAGTCACTGTGTGAAGTTCTACCAGGGCTTCTTCATTATGAAAAAAATGTACCGATATTGTAAGACATGACGAATTTTGACTTCGTCAGAATGCAAACAATATTTACAACGAGTTGTGTTTTTGCAAGAATATTAAGATCATTCATATGTACGATACGCTATACCTTATGAAGCTATGACAAATTTTTCATATTTATTCAAACGTGTTAGTCTTATGGTTGATGATATCTTACCTGCCAACGCATGTGCACTTAATCAAAACCTAACCTCATAACATCAACATTTTAAATATACGATGACTTCCATAATGATCCGAATACCATGCCCTTTTTTTTTCAAGCGTGATAATTTCTGAAAAAAATTATGAAAACGAAAAATTGAAAGGTGTATTTTGTAGCCCTTTATTTCCTCTCTCCAACGTTGCAACGCCTTATTAGAATTGATCGCAATCAATCACAAAACGCAGAAGGGTGCTGAGATCGGAAAAATGTGCCGAAAAAATCCAAACACGTGTAAATTTTGCATAAAAAATTCGCTCATTTCTCAAATTTTCTCCTAGACAGGTATAATTTTGATTTTTTAACCCATCTAAGGCTAAGACATGGTATTAGAGATCCAAAGTAGAATTTTTTTCTGAAAACCCACACCCATTAATTAACAATTTGATCATATAATAATTTTTATAATTAAATAGGTCGAATCAACATTTTTAAAATTTGGTATATATACCCTATTGTCGACCTTCCAAACAGATTTGAAATGTCTTCGACACGTTTCAAAGCTTTCAATTTTTTTTTGAAATTTCCAGCAAAATTTCCAGCACTTTGGCACCTATAATCACAGATTACCCATATTGGTGACCTATTTGATTGATTGAAGCACAATTTCCCAGAATACATACTTTTTGGCATAAAAGAAAAATACGCTTTCATCGTACGTATCGAGGTAAAAAGCTGATAGTTGATAGATACCCTATTTTTGACCTTGGTTACCAATATGGGTAATCTGCGATTATGGCTGCTCAAGTTCATATTATAGACCATTTTTTAACGATGATTTTTCAAAAAAAAAAAAAAAAAAAAAAACAGTAAATCGAGTGAAAATGCATTTTTCTGAAAAATTTATTCTTTGATTGATTGTAGATTTTTCAAATTACCCAGGATTCAAATTTTTCAAAAGAAAAAATAATCATTTTTGTAATCTTTCGAACTGGAATCTAACTTTACATCATCTTCGACATTTCACTGCTTCCATTTTGTCAATTAGGCTAATGAACCTCCTAGTTCAAACCCATTTAAAACAAAGATTCATAGGATTTCATCTCCCCTTGTACTATTTTAAGGTTGCTCGTTCTTCTATGCCTAATTATTAATAAGATATTTCGTTAATTAACGTCCAAAATACTTGGGATAAAAGCTATATCAGAGTTAGAAAAATAATGTTTTACGTGACACTGCGGAAAATAGTTTTAATCAACATTTTCGCAGCGACGATGTTGGCAAGTTTCATTAAAGCAACTATCAAGTCAACATAGATAGGTGCTGAGGTACCTCTATCTGTTGTCGTATCGTGTATATAAGGAAGAATCCGGACGATGAAAAATAAACTTATTCGTATAGATATTCCGTGTAAAAATGACATCGCGACGATGAACTGACTAAAATGACAGCCGGCGCTTTGTATCTAGGAAAGAAAGCTGTGACGGTTGTAACCATTAAAAGAAACGCCACATTTTCACATTTCATTTATTCGCGGGTCAGTTCGCACAGTTGTGGTTATCGTCGTCATCGCGAAAAACAGAAAAAAACAGTTGTTTACTTTGGCGATACGGTTAAAATGTATGTCCCTTGAAACATCTGTTCCGTTATAAATAAATTGCTCGACTTTTGTTCAATAAAGCTGATGCTTTTGTTTAAACCCGATTCACATAGCCGAGCAGGAGTACCCAGACCCATGTATAATAATGTTATAAACGTACTGGACCCGGCACTTTCGAAGTATAAAAGCCTCGCTCCCGGGGATAATGGTGGTACGGAGACGCTCACGGGGGAGTTTAAAGGTGACTTTGTGTAGTCTGGAGAATGGAAAATAAATATTTGTCGTGTTGTAAAACGTAACGTCGACGTTCGGTCTAGGTAAACTTTGTCTGGATGGTTTAATGTAATGAAGATGATTCATAATCAGGGTAATTGGCAAAATGGCTAATTTTTCGGGTTATGGAGAAACCCAAAAAAGTGATTCGGTCGTTGGATGGTACTTACCCCTCATATTCGTAGTCTTTCTTTTCTTTTTTTTTTTCAAAAATCGTATTCGTTTTTCTTCTTAGAAGGTAGGAAGGTACCTATTTTTGCTCTTAAACTCGAGGAATTTAATTATGATAACGAGACATTTGGAAAATTCCTAAATTTTCTTAATGATATTTTCGGTGTGACGAGATGTTCTGACTGTTCAAAGCCCTTTTTTTTTTTGGTAGCCAAGGGAACTGCTCAATTAAGATGTCTGCTTTCAATTTGAACTAGAGTGAATTTTTCAGAAAAAGCATAATTATTCTAAAAATCCTCGAAACTGAAATTTTGACTGCTCAAAGACTACTTTTTCCATTTTATTAGCAAATGTTTGTAAATTTAGAAATCGTATTTTCTAGCGAAAGTGTATTTAAAAAAAAACACTTTCAGTACATGAATGAAAATTATATTTCTATTCAATAACAATTTTCTAGAACCAAATTTCACCGTTTGCTTGCTGCTATTTTAAGAGGCCACAGCAAGATTTTGAACTTTTTGTATTTTTGAATATCTTCAAATAACTTGAAAATTAACTTGGGCAACTAAAAATCGAGTTGCCCTTTCTTTTGATTGCTAAAATTTTTGGATGGGCTTCTCGAGTGTGTTTCGCAATCAGTTTTGTATTTTATTATGAAAAATTTAAAAGGTGATAAAAAAACCAAAATCCTTCCGTGTGTGGCGGGGGGGGGGGGTCGTCTGAAATTTTTACCAAAAAATATAAACATGAGGAATATTTGGCAAAAAATTGAATAAAGCGGACAATGTGTCAAATCCGATTTTCAGGTACCCAAGTTGATTTTCACGCCTTCTGGAAAAATTTAAAAATACCGAAGAAGATTAAAATCGCTCTGGAGCTTCTAAAACAGTCGAAAATCGTGAAATTCTTAGATATCTAACAGATCGTGAAAAATAAAGCAATGAAAAACTGATGAACCTTGAATTTACATTTTCCCTCCTTTATTCTGGACCCCCCCCCCCCAAATGAGATGCCCAAGTAATCAGAAACACATTGAAACATTTTTTAGATGGCTTAACTAAAAATTGGAATAAAATAATAACTCATCATAACCATTTTCTACCCTCAATTCTGCAGCCCTCTCAATGTCAAAAACTGTTGTAGAATGGCAGCGCTGTTCGAACGAATAGTCTTTTAAAAAAAGAAAGATTTTTTGATGCTCGAGAATATTTTTTATACCAAAGTTATTGAAAACTTCATAAAAAATATTTTTAGAGTCGTGATAAAAATCATAATCCTCGAGAATTTGTTTCAGAAACTTTTGTCAGACCCCCCTCCTAAATTTATTCCGATGGCTTGATTATTAGAAGCGATTGTTTTTTCCGTTCAGGTGGTAAAGCCAAGCTGGCCATTCTCTGAATCTGAATAAGTGAAATTCGGTGAAATTCTGCCTTTTTGAATTAGTGTATTTTCATGTGTGGATATTTCAGTCAAAAATTATTGTTTTTTAACTTGACCTGATTCAAAAAGGCGAAATTTTACCAAATTTGACGGATTTACATTTAGAGAGCAATTATCATATTTTTTGAAAACTGATTTGAAATGTTCTTCTGGAAATCACCTCTCATAGCTGAATTTTTTTGTTGGGATGCTAAAAAAAGGAAGAAACTCGATTTTCAGATGCCTAATTCTTGTATTTTACTCTTTTAATCTGAATCGGTCAAATTGACTGATTAAAAAAGGCGGAATTGAGTCATTGGTGAAATCAGTGAAAAATTTACTGATTTAATTAGTGAATTTTAATTTTTGAATTAGTAATTTTTTTCTTAACTATTGAAATAAATCAGTAAATATTTTAATTTACTGATTGAATCAGTGATTAATTACTGATTCATTTCAGTAGTTGAGAAAAAAATTACTGATTCAAAAATGGAAATTCCCTAATTGAATCAGTAATTTTTCACTGATTGGCAGTGGAATCAGTGGAATTTCACTGCCAATCCAGTGACTCAATTTTGTCGATTTCAATCAGTCAATCTTCAGTTTTTGACTGATTCAAATTAAGAGAGTAGCTAAAAAAATGACATTTTAAAATTTTTTAAATTTTGCCAAAAATTAAAAAATCAACTTGAATAGCTGAATAGCTGAAATATTAGCTGGGGAAGAGGGCTGGTCCATCCTCTTTCCAAAGGACCTCTCGAGCGATTCCTTTGTGAGGTATTTTTCAGCTTCATGTTTTTGATGAGGGACACTTTCAATTTTTTCATAATTTTTTTTTGAAAATTTGGGAGCTTTTGGGCATGAAAACATTTATTTTAATAATCTCGATGTTTATTTCGAATTGGCCAGTGTTATTTTGAAATTGCTAAATTCGAGGATTATTATTTCAGGTACTGTTTCGTTTTTTTTTTTACTACATAAAATATAGACCTGGAGAACGTAATTAGAAGGCAGTTCTGGTAGTTTTTCTCTGGTAAAAATATATTGGCGTGTCTGTTACCGAAAGTCCATAATTTGAAACCATCGACTTGATCCAACAAGCACGTAAAATCATCGAACTGAATAATTTTTCTCAAAAAAAGTAGAGGTTTCCTTGATATCTTTCTGTACTAATTACACGAACGTACGGGTACAAATTTAATAGACTCGCAAATGATAAAGGTTACAATTTAGGTAGCATTTAAGCAAGTCATCGGTTCGGTATTACCTGGCTGTCGTACTATTACGAGTCCATTAGTCATTTTGTTTGTATACGTTCAATTCAGAAGGGTATCGGTCGTGTAAATGAAAATAATTAAATCAAACGTATTCGTGATTTTGACAGGGTCGAAGAAGTACTCTCGTATGACTCGAATCCGCACCACGTACACGTTTCAATTGCGAACAAATGAAACTAAGGTATTTATAATGGCGCTGCGAAATTCGTGTTATTTTTATTTTACGATTCGCCAGACCTATCACGAGTGCTTAGTAAGTAAAAAACTTGACCCTAAAAATCGAAAATGAAAAATCAAACCTTGAGGTGACTACCGATCACCGAATCGGTGTTTAGCCTTCGTAGGTCTATGTACATGCGGGCAGATTTCGTGTGCTGGACGAATACGTATGTACGTCTAGTTGAGAATATGTTTTTGATTGAAGACTTGATCGAGGTAGGAAGGAAGGAAGAGGTGCTGTAATAGGCGAGAAATAGGTTCCATTAAATGTACATACGAGATACGTATTCTTGTCTGAGTCCAGTGGCGTATATTTTTAAAAATATTATCCATGCGTGAAAAGAGGTCAAGTCCACATGTTTACGCATTGAAAAAAATCTAATGTGCTTTTTTTTCCTTCGCTCTGAACGATATCTCGTGCTTCTTTAAATCTCGCGACGACGAAGACGATGATGGGCGATGAAGTAGCAAGTTTGTGAAGGATTCGAAAATGGCACATGTAGTTATATTTTGTCGAGGCGTTGTTGATGATGATGATGGTACTGTAATATATTTGTGAAATTAATATGATTAATGTGTGTATTCGATTCGAAACATGTTCAATTATACAGTCTTGTACCGAGTGCCATGCTCGGTGCGATTTGTAAAATATAGGTAATGTCTTTATTTTAACTTGGGCGCATTGTTGTACGTACCTTACTCGATGTTTATGTCGGTAACATGAAATTAAAATATGGCTTGGTACTTGTGCCATGTCACGGTTTGTAAAAAAATGTCAATTTAAAGATTACCGGTTGTTCCACATACGTGATTTTTTGAAACTTAAAATATTTTATTTTTAATCTCAAGTTGTTTACCGGAGACGACCGACCGCCGATGATAATAAGACATCGTGTCGAGCCCTCGACGATGTCCCAATTGTTCCATGTATTGGATTTCTTTTATACTTGAAGATCGCCCATAAATATAAACAAAGTGTTATTTTTGAACTGAAATTTAAATACATGCAACTTGACGAAGGTGTCATTGTGAAGAAAAAACAAAATATGTGTAACATCCGCGTGGATTGCTTAATTATTTCTGTATTGTCTCCGTCGTATTCGTGGAAAGGTATTTTTATACGCGGTTGATATCTAATTTCACGTGTGTAATGTTGAAAAATGCCATATTTATATGCACACGAGTATTATGGTCCAAATTGGCAATTTTTTTCTCAGAAAAAATTATTGTAAAATTACAAATGGGCATAAATTACTGTGAGAATTAGTAGCTATTTTTATTACTCAAGATGGGAGTGGTTAGTGTTTGGATGTCATTTATTAATTAATAACTTTTGGATTCAGTGTGTAAGAACAAGGACACATATTGAAGTAAAATGTCAGTACCTAGTTTTAAAAAAAACTGCTGTGTTTTTTCAAGGAACGCCGGAGAGGAATTAGAAAAAAATAATAATAATTGAATTATGAGTTCAATAGCTTAAGAGGGTGCTCTACGTTTTGCGGGAATTAATTCTGGCCTATCTGCAACTTACAAGGCGCCAACCCGAATTTTCGTTTTTTTTTGGATTATAAAGTGATAAAATGATGAAACAACAAACGAATATGATTTTAGAACGTAGAAAGAAGAAAATAGAAGCATTTGGAAGTTTCAAATTGTCATTATAATTATTTTTATTGAACTTGAAAGAAACGCAAGATTTGATGACAGTTTTTGCAAGATTTTTCGGGGACTATTGAATCAAAGGGTATAGCCGGGTTTTTGGTGAAATCGGCCCCCTCTCCGATTTTCGATCTAACCCCCTCAGGTGGTGTACCTTGATGTAAAAAAAATTCAGAAAAATTTTTGACCCCCCCCCCAACCCCCTCCCTTTCGGAGTTATGACCATTTTATTGCATTATTTTCAAGAATTTTTAATTTCAATGGAAGTGAAGGAAATTTTCTGTTCTTTGGCACAAAGTTGCATCTCGTAGAGGTGTATTTACGATAATTTTTTCAAAAATTTTGGTGCACTCCTTCACGTTGTTTCGCCTATTTGAAGTTTTCAATCGTAAAAAACGCCATATAAACGAAGAGCGACCACTTTTTAAAAATATCCCAAAAACGTGTTTTTTAACGTAGATTCACGTCACGTATTCACTTTTGGCGACTTCGATGCACCAAGGGCCAAAAATCGCGAAAAACCGTACAAAAATGTTGTTTTTTTAGCATATTTTTCAAATTTTGAGCGTTTTGCAAGGAGAGAAATGGCTGAACGAAGAAACTAACGTCGGATTCGTATTTATCGGGTCAATATACCCTGATCAACACCCTTTACCCTGATCAACACCCTTTTCGCGGTCGTTTTATTTGAAGACTGAAAATTCGCTATTTTTGTCATGAAAAATCAATGAAAAAGGTGAATTTTGAGACTTTACGCAAAAAGATCGCGAAAAGGGTGTTTATCTGGGTATTTTGACCCGCTAAACACGAATCCGACGTTAGTTTCTTTATTTGAAAGAATATGAAACTGTAAATTTTGAACTTGGATACCTAATACTACGCCAAAATTTCAATTTCGGGAAGTAAACTAATAACTTGAAGTGGTATTATAAAATGAAATTTGGGTTTCTGATTTTAAATTTGGCCTTAGTTTTTCGCGATTCGCCGATCCAAAACCAAACGGTATAATTTCTTTCAAATACGCAGCTTTCGTTTCGGTTGACAAAGTGGGCACTAGGTAAAGGTTGGAGGGTAATGTTGTGTTTCTTGCTTTAGTAATGTATTGCATATTTTCATATTTTTTAATGAAAATTTTTCCTGATTATTTTGTTTTGGCTGTTTCTTTGAACTTAGGTCCAAAAATCGCAAAAACCCATGCAGAAATGTTGTTTTAGCAGATTTTTCAAGTTTTGAGTGCTTTATACGGAAAAAACCTTCAAATAAAGAAACTAACGTCGGATTCGTGTTTAGCGGGTCAAAATACCCCGATAAACACCCTTTTCGCGATCGTTTTGCGTAAAGTCTCAAAATTCACCTTTTTCACTGATTTTTCATGACGGAAATAGCGAATTTTCAGTCTTCAAATAAAACGACCGCGAAAAGGGTGTTGATCAGGGTATATTGACCCGATAAATACGAATCCGACGTTAGTTTCTTCGTTCAGCCATTTCTCTCCTTGCAAAACGCTCAAAATTTGAAAAATATGCTAAAAAAACAACATTTTTGTACGGTTTTTCGCGATTTTTGTCCCTTGGTGCATCGAAGTCGCCAAAGGTGAATACGTGACGTGAATCTACGTTAAAAAACACGTTTTTGGGATATTTTTAAAAAGTGGTCGCTCTTCGTTTATATGGCGTTTTTTACGATTGAAAACTTCAAATAGGCGAAACAACGTGAAGGAGTGCACCAAAATTTTTGAAAAAATTATCGTAAATACACCTCTACGAGATGCAACTTTGTGCCAAAGAACAGAAAATTTCCTTCACTTCCATTAAAATTAAAAATTCTTGAAAATAATGCTATAAAATGGTCATACCTCCGAAAGGGAGGGGTTGGAGGGTCAAAAATTTTTCTGAATTTTTTTTACATCAAGGTACACCACCTGAGGGGGTTAGATCGAAAATCGGAGAGGGGGCCGATTTCACCAAAAACCCGGCTATACCCTTTGATGAAATTTAGATATGTGGTGTAAAATAACATTTCTGATAGGCCGAAAGAGCCCTTTTTCCATTTTTCTCAAAATTTCGAAAAATATTTCTATTTTAATTTTTTTTTTATTAGAAAATCAAAAAAGGGGCTCTTTTAGCCTGTCAGGATTGCTTTTTTATATACAAATAACATATAAAAATTTCAACAAATTTGATTCAGTAGGTAGTCCCAGAGAATTCTTGTAAAAACCGTCATCAAATCTTACATTTCTTCTAAGTTCAATAAAAATAATTATAATGACAATTGAAACTTCCACATGCTTTTATTTTCTTCTTTCTGCATTCTAAAATCATATTTGTTCGTTGTTTCATCATTTTATCACTTTATAATCCAAAAAAACGAAAATTCGGGTTTGCGCCTTGTAAGTTGCAGATAGGCCAGAATTAATTCCCGCAAAGCGTAGAGCACCCTCTTAAGTTAGCTTATTTTTCTTTTGAGTTTTATTTAAAAAATTAAATATTAAATTTTGATAAGAATGTTGAAATTCTTCTCACAAAATGACTCTTGTCTGCAAGAAATCATATTGAAAAATGAATCTCTCTCTCATAAGTAAAATCAGCCTTAAGTGAGCTCTTGAAAGTTGAAAGCATGATGTTTTTAATGAGAAACATCAATTCAGGCACCAAGGTATAGAAAACAAAATTTAGGCCTTTTGTAACAAAAAAAAAAAATGCTCGTTCAGTTGGTTTTTTTTTTGTTCCACTTCATGTAATGATTCTGTACAAAGACCCCCAACTATTCCCAGATTGGAAAAACTGATAAAAATTAAACTATTGAACGTTCTTTTTGAGAAACATATTTTGCATTCAGATTGATAAATTTTTCAATTACCAAAGTACTTAACAAGGACGTATTTTGTCTTTTTAATTTTATGTGATTGAAAGGTCGATGATGATTGATTTTGGTGTAGAATAAAAATCTTTTATTCAATTGCACTACTTTATTGTGAATAGCAAATAACTTTACAGAAACAAAAGTTTTATAAAAATAGTTCTTAACTTTCGATAATGTCTAATTTTATTGAAAAAATGGATGGTACAAGAAGCAGTTTGTAGAGTTTTATTAAAATCGTTACATAGGTATCTAAGTTTAAATTTAACAGAATAAATGATTACATAACACAAATTCGATGACATGAATTAGTATTTTTATGTAGCTTTATATAACTTTCCTTCTCGGTCTGTCAAATTATTTATCTGTAATAACTTATCTCCAAATGTTAAATCTTGTATATTAAAGAAGTTAAAATTAATTACCCTATTGAATGGACAACACTGTATTTTGTTCACCAAGTCACCCAATTCATCTAATACTTCTTCATTTTGTTTGAAAGATTTACAATAATCATCAGCACACAACTGTTTTAAACCTGTTTTGAATCTAAACTCCTCTTCTTCAAATTTGTTTTCGTTTTTCATTATAATAACCAATGATGGATTATTAGACACATCTTTCTTCTCATATATGAGTTTAATCCACAATTGTGGTACACCATATGGCCAATCTTCTGACATTATGCTCTTGGCTTTCTGTGATGAGAATGCTCCTGTATATATTTCTACTTCTTTTTCAGTCTGTAAAATGCATAATTATTGAATTCTGTTACAAAAAATAAAACTTATGGAAAAGAGATTTCTCAATTTATAAAATTACTTTTAGATTTTTAAAATTTTCTCTTATGAGTTGTTCTATGTAATGCCATATCTTCTGTAGATCTTGATGTATTGGTTGGACATTAATGTAATGGAATGTGGGCTTTCTCAACAATGCTGTTATCATATCATCAGGTGGCACCAGTTTATCAGCCACATATTTATCAGGGGATTTCACAAAGTATAATTCCTCTTCATTGGGCAATTCCTTTATACTAGCAGTGGTCTTCAATATCTAAAATAAAATCAAGGATAACTTTAATTTATATTAAAATAAAATTATAAAAAAATTATATAAATTTATAAACTCCTAAAAAATCATGCTGGATAGTTAATCTAATGCTTACTTGATCTTGATAATACATGCTCTGTAATTCTTGGAAATCATCACCAAAAAATTCAAAACCATCAGTCATCATCGAGTGTTTCTTTTCTTTTTCATGGTATAATTGTTCATCAAATAACAAATTAACAGATTTTAGTGTGTGTTTTGTGTATATTGTAGTTTGTTTCCTATGATCATAGCAAATTTCATACACCATATATTGCTCATAGTAGCAGTGTGTTTCCTATATGAAAAAAAAATATGTAGAAGAATTAAGCTTATGATCGTAGCTTTTAATTGATTTGAGTTTTGTTATTATATAATTCTTTAAATGATTACATACTGTATATAATTTCTCAAAATCTGATTGTAAAGGAATATAGCTCTTCAATTGTTGAAAAATTTCTACCGGAGCACAAACCTTTGTAAAATAAAAGTGATAAGAATAATAAAAAATGGTAAAACAAGTTGGGACTAAACCCTTGAGTAAATGAAAAATGAAAAACTTACTTCGTAAACAAATTTATAAAGAGTACCCTCGTTATTTATTGCTCCACAAAATTGTACATTTTTTGCTCCTAGTTCCCCTAATGTACTGTAATCAATCTTGGGTATTGCATCATCGGCACATCGCAAAGCCTTTTCTTTTTTAAATATTTTTCTAAATAAACAATTATTGCTGATTCCATTCCGACCATACTCCATCTGGAGCGAATGAGAATTGTTTATTAGTATGTTAGCATCTTTAATTTGATTTAGTTGGATGACAGAGTCTAATGGACAGAAAAATATTTGATCCTCTGAGTTGTCTTTGGAAAATTGTACATCTCCGGTGAAACCCAGAATTTCATTGATGTCGGCTTTGTTTATCTGGTTTGGAAGTTCTAATTGACCTTTGTGATTGACCATAACAAATGGAAGGTACTTATCTGTGAAAAAATTAAATGATAAATTTAATCGGCATTTTTAAAAGTCGTATGAATAATTTACCCACTTGATTTATTTTTCACTTCGCCGCACACATACAGCAAGTGTAATATAATCGAGAACAATATCAAAGACTGTGTGTACATCGCGATGAGATTTTCTAGTCACTGTATGGAGTTAAACTGGTGCTTTTTCGTTATGAAAAAAATATATGTACCTGTATTGTAAGATATGACGAATTTTGACTTCACCAAATCCCAACAATATTTGCAATGAGTTGCGTGTTTGCTAGAATATTATGGATATTCATATGTACGATATGCTATGCCTTATGAAGCGACGACAAGTTTTTCATATTTATTCAAACGTGTTAGTTTTATGATCGTTAATATCTCACCTGCCAACCCATGTGCACTTAATCTTAATCAAAACCTAAGCTCATAACATCAACATCTTAAATACATGACGACTTCCATAATGATCCAAATACCATGCCTTTTTCGAGCATGATAATTTCTATAAAAATTTATGAAAACGAAAAATTGAAAGGCGCCTTTTGTAGCCCTTTATTTCCTTTTTCATACTCTGTATTAGAATTGATCGCAATCAATCAAGGAGGAAAAAAATGTCTTCAAAAAATCCAGACACGTGTAAATTTTGCATTCGAAATTCACTCATTTCTCTTAATTAACAATAAATTTTTTGATTTATATTCAGTTTTGGCGAATTTTGTGGATAGGCATATAGCTTTCCCACTTTAGGCAGCCGTAGAACCCGTTCACCTAGGTAGAGCAAAATTGAAAAAAAATTACCCTCGTAATTCGGCATGAAAGTCTGACGTCACATTTACCACTACAACTGCATATTATCAGTTGTGTACTTTTTCAAAAGGGGGAATTGCGAAAAAATTAACATTGCTTCTTATGGGAGGTCTATAGTTTTTCCAATTTTTTTCATTTCTGATGTGTGTAATTCTTTTTGTTTTTACAATTTTGACTAATTTGATAGCTTAACTCGTCAAAATTATCAAAAAATAAAAAATTCAACACATCAAAACTGAGAAAAATTGAAAAAACGATAGAACTCCCATAAGAATCAATGTTAATTTTTTCGCCGTTCCCCCTTTTGAAAAAGTACACATATTGGTACATGAACTGATTTTTGCATTGTGGTGGGGCGATGACGTCAAGACTTTGATGCCGAATCTCCACGTCCTTCTAGCAATTCAAACAGAACCCAGAAATTTTTCGACATTTCTTCACTAAAAATTACATCTTTTATCATGTTAGGTTTTTCAAAAAAAAAGTAAACCGCGTGAAATTTCTGAATATCTTTAGCTGAGTACTATTTTTGGCCATAAAAGTTGAATTTCGTTATAAAAAGAGATGCTCTACGATTAGTTCATTTCTGAAAAATCTGTAAAATCAGCCGTCGCGTCGGGTGATTTCAAGTAGGAGAGTTGAAAGAGGAACGTTCAAGCATGGAAAATAGCGGTTCAAGATTGAAAAAAATTTCACATGAACGAGAATGACAGATCCACTCTCTCCTCCTTAATCAGTGGCGTCAGAAGCTTTTTTTAGGAGGGTACAAAGTGGGTATGATGACTTGGAGTACCAGAAGGATTTTGAGGGGAGGGGGTAAAAGGGTGCTTTCTTTTGCACTGTCGTCTCAGGTAGATCATAGAATTGTGATTTTGTTCATACCCGAGCTAAGCAAGGGCAAAGCTTTGAAAAAATTGGATTTTTAATGTCCGATATAAACATTTTTTTATGTTTTACTGCTTCGAAAATCCCTATCCGATGTAATTGGGGGTGAGGTGTACATTTGATACTTTGTACCCCGACCGTCCAATGGAGGGATATAATGTACGTACCCCTTGTACCCTACTTTCTGAAGCAACTTCCCTGACTCTTTTTGAAAAGGTTAGATTTTCGCGATTGTCAATATGAGGTAGGGAAAGTTGCCCTCTCTGCTCCTGTTCGCTTTGATTTTTTACCTACCTAGCCTTTTCTACTCTCTCATTTATAAATCGGTGAAAATTATCGAAAGTCACTGAGAAACAGTCAGAATTGCAGCACAAGAGAAAATCAGTGAAAAAATTTTAAATGAAAACGAATCGATGCGATAAATTATTGGAAAATCAATGAAAATTCACTGAAAAGTCAGTGAAATTTATGAAATTAGTAGAAAAGCCAGTGAAAGTCTTTGAAAAGTCAGTGAAAAACTTTAATTATTTATTTAATGGTTCGATTATACCATAGTGTATGATTATTTTGACTTCAACCTATACAGATTGTTTCGTCAGTTTTTGAAAATTCAGTGAAAATCTTTGAAAAATCAGCGAAAATTTGCTTCAAATCAGTGAATTTTGCCGAGTTTTTCCTGTGCTGCAACTCGTAACTGTTTTTCAGTGACTTTTCACTGATTCAGAATGAGAGAGTAGTGAAAGAGAGGGGGATGTAAAAAGATGAAAAATTTCTGTCAGAAACTATCTGATTACAGAATTATCTGCTGTATTAATTTTTTTTGTTCTTTTGGCCAGAAAATTATAATTTTGAAATTTTATAGGAATCGAGCATTCATAATCCGAGTGTTTCATCTTGATTTGAAAATGGTCGTTTGAGTTGTGCTTAGAAAACTATTCACTCTCTCATTTCGAATCAGTGAAAAGTCACTGATTTTCAGTGATTTTTCACTGATTATTCAAAGAATTTCAGCGATTTTTCATTAAATTTCATAAATATTACCGAGTTCTTAGTGAATTTTCACTCATTTCCAGTGATTTTCTTTCACTGACTTGCTTTCAGTGAATGAATTTTCACTGATTTATTAATGTGCTGCAATTCTGCCTGTTTTTCAGTGTTTTTTGATAAATTTCACTGATTCAAAAATGAGAGTGCATATCATAGAAACTGTATTAATTTTCAAATTTTCATGAAATTTTGTATTATTGATTTTTGAAAAAAAAAACTCATTTTTTAGGTGATTTCCTCCTCGTCCTCCTCTTCTTCTTTTCATCCTTTTTGGAAACAATCTAAAAGAGGTACATACATACCAAAGTTGAATGATTGTTGGGAGAAAAAATTGAAAAATTCCGATTGAAATAATTTTTTTCTAATTTTATTTTCCTCACTTAACGTGGAAAATTTTCCCATTTTCCCAACTCAATTTAAAAATTTCCCAAAAAATTATTAGATTTTGAAAATTTTCTTACTCAAATCTAATTTTTTTTAGTCTAAAACTGCGATTTTTCCGTGGGGGGAGGGGGAACAACTGCTCCCTCTGCTTCCTCGTTCGCTCGTTTTCTTCAAAAACGACAAAAAACCCCCCATTTTCTAATTTTATAATGTGGTCGTTTCTGGTCGTTTCTTCAAAAACGATGAAAAACTACCATTTACTCATATTTTAACATCGTTGTTTCTGGTCCTGCCCTAATTCAAAAAAACCCAGTGTAAAAAAATAAAGTTCAAAAGTTATCGAAAGAATTTCCCATAAAGTGTCTCCCTCTCCGGTGATTTTTTATTCGTCGGGGGTAAAAATATACCCATCGGAGTAAATGTTAAATTACGCGTGTAAATATTTTGTAAATTTTCGCAACTCTATTTACGCATCGTTTCATTATAATATTATACGGAGTGAAAACATGTTGCTCGCGTTGCGTGTTGTAAACCCAACCCAGCCTGGCAACTTTCATTTTGGAAAATACGATATTATCCATGCGACGATGCGAACAAACGAGATAGCTGGGTTTGAAAATTTCACATCGCGCCACGCCACCGGAAAAAAAATTACATTCGACGTGACGACGTGTTTCAATCAGTCAAAATTTAAAATTACGAGAGATTCCGACGACGATGAAGACGACGCTTCGTAAACGTTAAAACTGCCACGCCTTATCTAAAATTCATTTCGCAAATCGCGAATGACGTTTTATTCAAAATACCTACTCGGCGTATACGAAGGCTGGCACAAAACGGGCCGGAGGGTTATACTCGGGTAGAAATTTAAAATATCCTATTTTCGCGTCATTTGCACGCATTTGGTTACAATTTTCATCCTATGCTTCGTTTTAACTACAAATTAAAAACCGATAAGGAAAGTTTTTTCTTGGGCATACCGGGTGTAGAAATGTACTTCTCGGTCTACAGTACCAAAAAAAAGATGGGGAAAAAGGTCGACGTAAAACTACAGCGTACCAGATAAAAGAATACTACTACGAGTTCGCTTCGTTAAGTAAATTCTCATTTAAATGATAAATTAAATGAGTAACTTGGTTCGCCAAACGATATAAGTCTTTTTCCTGCTGTTTCTTTCCCTCTCTCTTGTCTAGATCTTTTTCTAACTGCTGGTAACGTTCGATGAATTATTCATGATTGTTTTTTTCTACTTCTCGACGACTTTTTACGTGTGCGATACGAATCCAAACAATTGCGAATTTTTTTACCTACGGAAACAATAGTCGAGGTGATCAGTTTGCAGAGCTGTGCCAAGTACATTGTGTGCGATTTTGTCGCCTATTGCGAATGTTTCTATTGGTCTATGTATTATACAAATACATGATAATTTCTTTAGATCGTTTAGAAATGAAGTGCTTTACGAAACAGCCGCCAATTTACGTACACATGTGAAAATTTTCATACTATGTACCATTTTACGAGTACCAGGTTGACCATTGACCAACTAATAATGTTACATGTGAATGTGGAATCGAGTTGACCCAAGGACGTACCGATGGGGGGGGGGAGATTTTTCAATATTCAGTTGGGAAAATTTATCATTTGTATTCATTTTTCCTGATGTTTGAAAATCAAATTTTGTAAAAGCTTTGGTCTTGCTCGGGCTTATCGTGTTTCTCTTTTCTTCTTCTTCTTCTAGACATCACCTATTCTCAATCCACTGCCGGATGTAGGCCTCTCCATCTGTCCTCCATGTTTCTCTATTCTGAGCAGTCTCCCACCAGTTCTCCTCATATTTTCTGATCTCATCCTCCCATTGCCCTTTTTTGGTTTGGTCTCCATTGTGTAACTCATGTAATCCATTGATCTCATCCTCCTGCCACGTGTCCACCCCATCTCCATTTACTTCTTTTTGCCATTTCTAAAATATCAGTTACCCCTGTGGTTTCACATATGAACCGTGTTAAATCAAAAGAGACCAAGCGACAAATTTGAGAGTGCTGAGATTTTAACGTATTTCTCACTGGGAACACAAAATAAGCTTCTGAACACGTAAATTACTGATAGATTAATGTTACTAGAGTTCATATTTCTCATACTTATTATCCCTTCTTCAACTTTTTCAGAAGTTATCGTACTTTCAAGTTTGTTTTTTGGTGAAATTTTTGATGTCGCTTGGTCTCTTTTGATTTAACACGGTTCATATGTGTGTTCCACTATCCATTTATCTCTCAGGGTAATACATATAGTCTACAGTCCAGACCCCGAAAAGTGTTCAATGGGTCTGCTTTTTTGGGGAACAAAAAAATCAGTTGGTTTTTTGTTGGTATGGATGGGGTATTCACGAAAATGAGCATTTTCGATTTTTGCCGGGTCACTATAGGGGGCTGGAGCCTAAAAACCCCCATTTTTTCAAGTTGGCCGGGAACAAAAATTTGTTTTGCCATTTTGTAGCACATGCTCCCCCGAGTCCGAATATGTGTTTCATTTCCTTGGGCATGGTCACAATGGTCCCCTAGGGCCCCCAAAGTGCGATTTTTGGTGAAATTTGGCCATTTTTGAAAGTAAAATGATTGTGTAGATGTCATAAAGCTCGCGGAACAAGAAAAAACCACCTTCATGGGGACATGAACTCATTCTGAACCGATTGAGCCTAAATTTTTGGAAAATGGCTGGCACAATGAGCCGCAGGCGAATTTTAAAGATGCGCCCCTCGGCGATTTCTCAAAAAAATAAACAGCTACAAAATTTTTACAAAATGGCTATGCACGCGTGTAACATATCAAAATGGGGTAAAATTTAGCGAGAAATCCGAAAATGCCAATGAATTTTGATTTTGACCCCTTCCAAAAATTTTAAGGGGTGAAATTTGGTCAATTTATGACCGATTTTGAAAAATTGTCGTGTTACCTATCAAAATGGGGTAAAATTTCGCGAAAAATCCGAAAATGACAATGAATTTTGATTTTGACCCCTTCAAAAAATTTTAAGGGATGAAATTTGGTCAATTTTTGACCGATTTTGAAAAATTGTCGTGTTAGGTACCTATCAAAATGGGGTAAAATTTCGCGAAAAAACTAAAAATGTTGATAAATTTCGATTTTGACTTTTTTCAAAAGGTTTACAGATAAAATCTAGTCAATGTTTGAATAATTCTGAAAAATCATTGTTACTTTTTAAAACATTTTGAAATTTTAAAAGAACATAAAAAATATAGTTTTAAGGATAGGTCTTATAACAGCTACGAATGTAAACAAAGGTAGCGACGTTGATAAGAATCACGCACATCTGTACCAACAACGTATGATAGCAGCCGATTCTCATCGAAGTTTCATACACCTGAAAATCACTCGAGCATTTTTTTTTTTAAATTTACCTGCAAAAAAGTACTTTCTGTTTTACTCTCTAAATTTTTCTTTCTCATACATCACGTAATAGTGATGATTGCAAAATTACTGAAAAATTGACCAAATTTCACCCCTTAAAATTTTTGGAAGAGGTCGAATTACAAATTTATTGGTACTTTTGGTTTTCTCGGAAAATTTTACCCCATTTTGATAGGTAACACGACAATTTTTCAAAATCGGTCAAAAATTGACCAAATTTCACACCTTAAAATTTTTGGAAGAGGTCGAATTACAAATTTATTGGTATTTTTGGTTTTCTCGGAAAATTTTACCCCATTTTGATAGGTAACACGACAATTTTTCAAAATCGGTCAAAAATTGACCAAATTTCACACCTTAAAATTTTTGGAAAGGGTCAAAATCAAAATTCATTGTCATTTTCGGATTTTTTGCGAAATTTTACCCCATTTTGATAGGTAACACGACAATTTTTCAAAATCGGTCATAAATTGACCAAATTTCACCCCTTAAAATTTTTGGAAGGGGTCAAAATCAAAATTCATTGGCATTTTCGGATTTCTCGCGAAATTTTACCCCATTTTGATATGTTACACGCGTGCATAGCCATTTTGTAAAAATTTTGTAGCTGTTTATTTTTTTGAGAAATCGCCGAGGGGCGCATCTTTAAAATTCGCCTGCGGCTCATTGTGCCAGCCATTTTCCAAAAATTTAGGCTCAATCGGTTCAGAATGAGTTCATGTCCCCATGAAGGTGGTTTTTTCTTGTTCCGCGAGCTTTATGACGTCTACACAATCATTTTACTTTCAAAAATGGCCAAATTTCACCAAAAATCGCACTTTGGGGGCCCTAGGGGACCATTGTGACCATGCCCAAGGAAATGAAACACATATTCGGACTCGGGGGAGCATGTGCTACAAAATGGCAAAAAAAAAATTTGTTCCCGGACAAATTGGAAAAATGGGGGTTTTTAGGCTCCAGCTCCCTATAGTGACCCGGCAAAAATCGAAAATGCTCATTTTCGTGAATACCCCATCCATACCAACAAAAAACCAACTGATTTTTTTGTTCCCCAAAAAAGCATAGCATATTCACTTTCCTGAGCACTTTTCTGCGTCTGGACTGTAGACTAATAGCATGAAACGTTCCATTCTTCTCTGCATTTTGACTATCCTATCTTCTAGCCTCTTTGTAAGAGCCCATGTTTCACTCCCATATAGTATTGCAACTAGGTTGATACATTAATTCAAGATCTTTCTCCTTAAGTAGATTGGGATCGTTGCAGGGATGGCGATATTTTGCCAGAGTAGTGTTCAACAAATATCTGGATAATTGAAATGAAGAGTTTCAACAGAAAAAAATGATTTTCAATTTTGATATCGATTCTTCAATTTCAATTTTTTGATAATCGACCTTTAAATTTTGTGAGGGTTTGTAAAAGAATTTGAGAACTCTCGGAAAAGTTCAACCGTTTTTAGGATGTTTTCAGAGCTGTTCGGCAATTTCCGTGTGATATCCGGATATTTGGATATTAAATTTATCCAAATAGTATTTGGTATTTGGATATCCGGATATTGGTATCGATATGGATTGGATGAAAAATATTGATCCGTGAAATATCGGTAACAAAAATATCAATACCGCAAATATTGATATTCGGTATTAATTTTTTTTCTTTCTATCATATCAGGGCAAATTCAGCGAAATTTACACCAAAATTTACATCAGAAATTACTTTTCTTGTATTTGTTGTGAATCGCAAGCATTTTTATTGTATTCTGGGTTTAAATTATTCAATTTTCATTTTCAGTATAATTCTAACTGTTGATTTCTTTTCAAAAAACCAAGAAAAATTGTATTTTTGAGACTGGAACACAAAGTTGTAGAATAAATCATATATTTTCACTTTTAAAAATTTGTTATTTCACCGATTTCAGGGATGATAAGAACAAAAATATCGGGTTTTGATACTGAGCAAAAAATATTGATTCCATGATAATATCGAAGTAAAAATATCAAACCAATATCGGGTTCGATCCACTCAAAAATACCAATACTCTAAAATATCGGATTGGTATCGCCATCCCTGAATCGTTGTTTCTCTAATTATTCCTCAAACTTTCAAGTAGTATGCAGCCCATGCTAGTCGTATATTCTTTTTAGATATTTTGCTACTGAAGTCGTTATTCATATTCAGATTTTGCCCCAAGTATGTGAACTTCTCCACCATTTCCACCATTTCTCCCTCCAGTGTGATATATTATCTATCTTCCACAAAACCATTACAAATTATCATCGTTTTCTTTCTATTTATTTTCAAACCAACTTTTAGGCAGGCCTCATTAGTTTTCTCTAGCATTTTCTAGAGTTTGTCCATGTCCCTTGCAAGTAGTACCAAGTTGTCTACATATTTTAGGTGGGTCAGTAACTCAGTATTTGTTCTATCGTTTATGATTCCAATAAATTGTTTTATTATACTTTGAACTTGAGGTTTTCTAAAATTTTTGCTCACACTTCGCTTGAGCCAAATTTATTTCCCTCATATTCACATTGAAATTATAAAACTTTATTTATATAAATATAATTTAGAATGCTTCTTGGAATTTTCAACTCTTGCTTCCTTCAACTACAATAAAATTAGTAATAGGTTTGAAAAAAATGACAAATTTTGAATAAGCAATAAAGTGAATGAGAAGAGGGGATCAACTCTCTTAAAATTCAGTTTGGTTGGTAAATTTATACCATCCACCCCCAAAGAAGTCAGTCTGTTTCGATCTTGAATTAATTTATTTTAAAATTTTTCAATTATGTTCCCTGCAGCTTCCTTCTACATAAAATTTAGTTGAATTGAAATCCTGGGTAGGTACGTGGTAAAAAAGTGTATTGTGGGAGGGTGAAAAAAGTCTTATTGATGTTGATATCAATTATTGAAAAAATTTAAAATCCACGTTGGGATTTTCACAGATCCCCTCTTGAACAAAATGTCTTTGGAACGTCACCGAGTTTACCCGAGAGGTGTTTTTTTTTTTTCATTTTTAGCTCGAGGGTTGTTCCTTTTACCTCCTATAGAGTTCCCTTTTTCTTCGCCAATTAGTCGAAAAAATTTTACGATAGATTGCAAGCCAGTACCTAGGCCACGTTCTGAAGACATTAAGTCGCGGGGGTAATTTGATCGTAATTGAATACTTCATCGTTCGAACGTTGGATGAATTTTTTATACAAGTTTCTCGCACAATATTGAAAATATTCATTGGCAAAATATAGGTATTTTCATTCTTGAAACAACATCGTACCCACTGACATTTTACTTCACCCATTCGACGAGTAATGAAAAAAACGTAGAAAAAAACATCAATAATTTAATAACGATTTTTATACGTTCCGCTATCATCGTAATATCGTAACACAATAGAAAAACCTCGTGCTCGTTGAAAAAATCCAATATTTTAAACGAACCCGGTCATTTCGCGTAAAAATACCCAAATCTATCGTGCCCGTTTCCTTTGGCAAAAATTTTTTCGAAAAAAATTCAGATAAAAAAATAATTTATTGCCCGGTATCTGGAAAATTTTCCCGTACGAAGTATACAAACATAAACCAGGCTGGGTGCAACTCGACGCGGAACGTTTTGTAGTTAGGAGTAATTTTTGAAAAGGGCCAAGTGTCAGCTATGGTTCGAGACAGGAACTGTAGCGCTCTAGCGTTGTTACCGGAGGAAGAAGGAAGATTCCACCCCGGTCTCATCCTTAAATTGTTCTTTATTTCGCCGTGTCAAGTTTAACTTGTATCATTGTTTCGTTTTTATGGTATAAATACATTATTCGAGAAAGTTTAATTTTACGACGAGCTTCGCGTTCAATCTCATTATAATAAATCAAATTTATCTTCAGCGTTTTTCGAAACGGCGAAAAAAAGAAATAATTTCGCGAGTGGGTTGGAGATTTTGACTTCAGCGTTTGGTAGGTAGTTTATGTAGGTGATTTGAGAAACGTTTAGATGCAGATTGAGAATTTTACGAGGTTGATGAATTTCGAAAGATTACCTGAACTATGAAATGGTCCTCGTGACGAAGGAAGAAATCGAATGTCTTCTAAATTGAGAATTTTTGAAATCGGTGGTTTAATGAAAGAGATGACATTAGATACAATTTTGAGGTGGAGATGTGAGGAATTTTAATAATTTTTTATTAGCTGTTTTTCAAAATGAGAATCTCTTAAAAATTTAAATAGATTTATTTGTATTTTCTGAAAAGTTTTTAAAAAATGTTTTCGCTCTTACCCCTTACACTTTCAAAAAATCGTTGGTTTTTGTGAGAAAACGAATTCTTATTGAGTTATTTAGTCTTTTAAGTAAAATAAAATGTAATGACTAAAAAATCCAAAATTTTATTTCATACCCTTCAACACGTTGGAAAAATTTTAGCCTCTCCAAATAAAATATAAGAAGACTTTGAGTTGGCTAATTCCTCATTTCTAAGAAATGAATTGAATTGAAAATAAAAAAGTCGATAATTTCTTTTTAGAGCGTTTCCTTTAATAGCTAATTCAAGGTATAAGTAGGGGGAAGGGGTGCAAATTTTTAATATTTCATGATATGGAAATAACGAAGAAGTTTCCAAGATAGTTCCTTATCAATTAACTGTACTTTTTTTCGACTTTATGGGACTTCGTGTCAACATGGAGCCACCTCATCTGGGAAAGCAAGAATTTTTTTAGCAGAACTTTTGAGAAATCATTTTTAAAAAACTAGTTCTGAATGATTTTTTTTTTTTGGAATTTAAGGTCCTTGAGAAGCATATTTTATACCTCATTTAATAAATAAAAGGGAGTTGAAAATTTAAAAATGATTTTTTTATAAGAATGAAAAACATGTAAGGGAATGGAGAACAGCGATTTATCAAAAAATTGAAAATTGGAAATGTATTGCTTTTCTATTTAAGATTTGAAATAAGTAAGTATAACTTCAATAAAATTTAATAAAACTTTGAAAATTAAGTTTCTGACAGTTATTTAAGTCGTATTTCACCTTTTTACAGTCCCTTCCCTTTGACTAGAAAAGGCTAGCGAAAGACAAAATCAAAGAGAACGAGGGCGGAGAGGGGGGAACACGTCCTACCTCATAATGTAAAATTGCATATTTATTCGAAAAAATTGAGTCCAAGTTGGAAAATTCTCAAAAATTATGATTTCTTTTGTAAAATTTTTATTTAGAATCAACATTTTTTTTTTGTAAAATTTTAGCTTTAAGTCGGAGAAAAAATTCATTTTAACCTGAAATTTTTGATTTTTTGCTCTCCAATGGGCGCAGTTTCCAAGAGTGTGATCTTCTAGTAAAAATGTCTGAAATTTTAACCCTACACCCAGACAATCAAAGAATAAAATTAATAAATCAGTTTCGTTAAAAAAAATTTCAATTTTGTTTTGCGAAGTAAACACTACCATTCCCACTCAGCCCATTTCCAGAAATGAGTAACTAGATATTTCGAGTGTGGCGTGTGGCATAAATATTTTCTCTTAATGACCTTTTTGCAGGTGACTTTGGTTCAAAATTTATGTCTGACTGGTGTTGGTGGCGGAGAGAGGGAGAATTTCTCTTTGAATGATGAAAAAAATCCGGCTGCAGAGCTTTTGGATGACTCTATAATTTCGTTTTTTTTTTTCTATGGAGCAGTTACATTCATGCCTTATGAGCAGTTTCGACAAAATGTCTAAACCATTTTTGAAAATAAAGATGCGTTCAGAAATATTGGTTAGCCATTCAGTTGAAAATTTTCATATTCCTCCCAATCTCAGTCATTTTTTTAAAAATATATCTAAGTTGAAAAAAAATTAAAATCTCACATTTAATACACCTACAAATAATTGCTCCAATAATTAAAAAATTGTCTGCCAATTGGAAAATTAAGTCAGTCAATTATCAAACCCATTACGTTCGAATCGTATCCACCTTTTCTCTGGCTTTTTTTATACAAAACGAATTGAAAAATCAAAATATTAACCGACCGTGTAAACACATTTTTCCACTCGAGTTACAAACTACCTACATATCAAATTTCCTCCTCTTACAAATTAGTCCCCAGCGGATGAATGTTTGGTGGAAAAAAAAGAGAAGAAAAGAAAAAAACTATGAGGCCGACTCGAAGTAGGTCACAAAAAATACCGTCGTCCTTCGAGTATTTTTTCGAAAGTTTACCATCATTCTTTGTATACGTACAACCGGAACTTGCTTGTTTTGTCGGATGCTGATTGAAGCGAGTATTTTTTTTTCGCCGGTCGTTTAAATGGCGCCCGTTCATAATTAATGGAAAAAGTGTAAAAATATCGATAAAAAGTTTAATCTTACGTACAGTAAACATTCGGCCATTGGTCGGTTACTTTTTTCTCAGCAGGGTGGGTGCTGCTGGCCGAAGGAGTGTGAAGGTCGTATGTCCTGTGCGTAGTAATACGACAACGCGACGAATTCAAATCGCAGATTTTATTGGGTCACCTTGGCCTTTTCAAGCTCGCAGATTCTTTCCCATGCAAACTGCTCGGTTAGGGTGGTACTTGAATCGGCTGTATGGAGATACTCGTAGAATAGGTTGGTATTTGGTAAACGTAGTACCTACGACTTTTGTTAAATATTTCCCGAGAGTCGGTAAATTACGTGTAACTGTGGTTCAGTCTGGTGTACGTGTCTCTGTGCGTAAGTACGAGCCACTATGCATATGTGTTTCCTGTAAAAATAACCAGCGTATGTATTTGTCGAGTTATTTATTCGAAATAAACGTTACCTAAATGTATTGTAATTTTTAGACGTGGAGGATTTAAAATACTCCATGTTTATAAACACAAGAGGTAAAATTTTCACCGTTGGTATTATTTACCGGCCCAAGGGTCTAGTTTAATAGCCACATTCAAGGTTCGAATTCGCCATTATACATTTTCGTACCAGAACTGTTACACGTACGTGTACGTAGATCTAACCAAAGGCATGTTCTCTTTCGTCGTAGGTTTCAGTTTCTTTTGTGTGACCCATTTTATATCAACTCGGACCAAAAATGAAGTCGAGTTTTCCTCGATTTCGCCAAGATTTTTTTACGAGTTCTCCTTCGTGGTCTATGAAGAGGTCTGTCTCATCCAAACATCCATACTCTCGAAGGAGCTGGAGGGTGGACGTCGTAATTTTTAAGGACTTATGATTTTTTTGTCGAACTACCCAAATTTGAAAATTTATATTTCAAGATCGGTTTTATCCAGGGGAAAACTATTCGCACGATTTTAAAAAGAATTATTGGAAGATTCAAATTCGATGATCACATTTTGAAAATCTCAAAGGCACTGGTGCAATAAGGGGGTCATTTGGCCTCGAGTGGAACATTGTAAAAATTCTTACGCCATTCGATTTGCATTGGTAGAAGATGATTTTGGAGCACATGAACGAATTTTCATCTCCCCCGGGGGAGGGGGCCCAAAATACGCGATTTTCAAGCTAACATTTTTTTAAAAATTTTCTCTCCGCGAGTTTTCAACCGATTTTTTTCAAACTTGACACATAGGTAGAGGTACTGGAGGGCAGTGCTGTGAAATTTTTTCAGATTTTTTCGACCACTTTATTGACTTTGAATTTCACTTTGAAAATTTCAAATCGCATTCGCTCAAAACATCATAGTCGTAAGAAATTAATGAATAAAAGTCGAAATGGGACACCGGACACGGCGAGTGAATAATAATATTTTTTAGCAGGAAGCTATAAAACATGAAGAATTGATGAAAAACAATGATTTTGAGCAACAAAAATGACGAATTACGCCAGTTTTTTGAACATTTGACCACTTTCCACCAATTGGAAAAATCTGAAAAAATTCTCAGGAGTGTGAAATACATTGGGAAATTTAAATTTGAAAAAATTCTTGAGACAGCACAAAAACTGTGCTCCTCAGGGCGATTTGAAATTTTCGAAGTGAAATTCAAGGTCATTAAAATGGGCCGAAAAAACCTGAAAAAATTTCATAGCACTCCCCTCTAGTACCTCTACCTATGTGTCAAGTTTGAAAGAAATCGGTTGAAAACTTGCGGAAAGAGAATTTTTAAAAGTTTTTAGCTTGAAAATCGTGTATTTTGGGCCTCCAGCCCCCAGGGGTGAGATAAAAATTCGCTCATGCGCTCTAAAATCACCTTCTACCAATGAAAACCGAATGGCGTAAGAATTTTTACAAAGTTCCACCTGAGGCCAAATGACCCTCTTATTGGATCAGAGCCTTTGAACATTTGTGATGGAAGCTCAATTTTCACGATGGGTGCGAAAAATGAAGGCTGCTTAAAAATCTGAAAAATTTTAATGGAGAGCCCTATTTGCCCTTTTTTCAATCAATAAATTTTCAAAATGAGATCTCGACACCCCTGATGGGTACAGGGGTTCTCAATTTTGATCAAAATTCAAAAAAATAGAAAAAATAAAGTTACATATCGATTTCCACTGATTCGAAGGCGCTGAGTTCGAATATTTACTCAGTTTTTTCATCAGACCCCTCTGAACTCCCCCTCCACCTAAGATCAAAATTCTATAAAATGAAAATGTGTGACATGTCATTTGTTAGGTTTTCGAGGGCACTGAGTTCGAATATTTGTTTATTTTTTGCGTTTGACCCTTCAGTGCCCCTCTAGTCCTCCAATTTTGAAAAAAACACCTGCAAAAAAATGAAAAGGGCTTGAACCACATCGATACTTGCTAATTTGAGGTCACCGAATTCGAATATCGACTTATATTTTCGATTTGACCCCCTTCCCACGCTCTGCCACAATTTTGTTTTTGTAATTTGGACTTCATTTTTGGTTTGGAGTTGATATATTTACCTAGAATGCGTTATATTTGAAAAAATTACGAATTCTTTTTGAAAAAAAAGAACGATTGACATCTCGGTTCGAGCTTGGCATGCTAATGTCATATCATTCGCGCAAAAACAACCCTTTTTTGAAACAGTCTAAAGTTCAACGATTTGTCGCCATTGTACCGAAACGAGTAAACATATAAACAATAAACATAACATACGACGATTCTATATTTCCATTAATAAGTACCCCAGAGACGTGCAGAAGAAAAGAGACTCGCTTTGAGTAGACGCGCCAAAATACGAATGTGCTCCGAATACGTAAATATCATCGGACCGAACACACGAGTATTTTCGTACACACCTAGGTCTAGGTTTATTCCGCAGTAAGCTGATAAATAACGATAATTTTTGGGAAATTTAATTCACACGTAGCGACGATCCACTTTAACCGTGGATGCGGTTTGTTTACATTACTTACGAGGTGGTCAATTAACGTAGTGTTGGTGTATTTTTAAACAACTCGTTGAATTTGGTAACGTACATAACAATGTACGAAATTAACACGATCTTGTCGACGAGTGTAATGAACCGGTTTTATTTTCGTTTGTAATGTCAGGGTGATGGCGAGCTCGTTTTGAGACTATTGTGTGATTGCCTTGGCTGAATTTGTGTGGAAAAGTACGTCGCCTGAGGTAGTTAATCAGTTTGAGACAGGAATTGGAAAGGAGATGGTGAAATTGTTGAATTTGGCAATACACGAGAGATTGATTTTGGCAGTGAAGTGGAATGCTAGGGATAGGAAGGGAGGTTGTATTTATTTTGGTCTTGTTTACGAATCTAAATTGTAAATGAAGTTTTAAAAAACGTATCGTGAAAGAATTCTAAAAAAATACTAAAAAGCATAATTTTTTAAAGCTGAACATGATTTCTGAAGAATCGATGATTGAAAATATTGTTGTAAAGTTCTTTAAATGGTTTGAAAATTGTCTGAGTGACGTTCAAATTGTTTGAAGCAATGTGAAATTCGTACAAAATATGTAATAAAATTCTAGTCAATATTCGAAATATCATTTAAAAGTGACAAAAAATGCTTGAAATTATAATGAATAATTTCTAACAACGTTCAAATCATTGAAATGATATAACAATTGATAAACGTCGAAAAAATCGCCCAAACCCCCAAAAATTTTATAACCAAATCTTATAACTTTTAAGGAATTTCTTCAAGTTCTGTTGATTTACCACATTTTCAAATAATTTTAAGGAAATTTTACGCCAGTTTCGTATTCATCGTGTAATTTTTACCGATTTTTATGTCCAATACTTAACTGTAAATTTTAAGAAATTGGAGTTCTTGTGAACAAATTTTATTTTTACAATTTTTTCACTACCTATTTTATAAAATGTTCTCACATTTTTACCATTTTTTATTGAGATCAGGCGTAAGAGGTGGGAGAGGGGCAGTGAGAAAAAGATGGCCAAATTTATTTTCAAGTCAGAAATTTTCAAGCGGGAAAATTTTTAAAAATGATAACCCTTTTTCGGAAAAATTTTTCGTATCAAGTCAGAAATATTGTCACGCAGTTGGAAATTTTCATCTCCCAGATCCGATAATGCTAAATTTGATTCTTTGTGACAAAATGAAATTTTTAGTCGGAAAATCGGGTTCAAGTTGAAAACATATGTCCAAATGATGATTCTTTGCTTGGAAAAATTTTCGTATTGAGTCGAAAAAATAATAGGAAAATTGCATTTTGAGTCGGAAAAATGTGAAAAAACTTATGCAGTGGGAAATTTTTATCTCCCCTCTTCTTCTTCTATTATCATGGTAAACAGCAGGAGGGGGAGGGGGTGTGTGTCAAAAAATCATCAATGATTTTTTTCTCACTTGCTTAGATGCATTGAAATGAAACAAGGTTCTCAACGTCGTAAATTACGAATTTCACAAAAAAGTTGTTCGGGGAAAATGTAAAGGGAACAGAAGAGGGGGTGAAATTGGAACTTTGTTCAAAAATCGAGTGATGTATCAAAATCTAGGTTTTCGAGGTCTTGGATTACGAATTTCACAAAAAAAAATGTCGAAGGAAAAAGAGAAGGGAGCAGAAAAGGGGGTGAAATTGGAATTTTGATTTAAAAAATCGAGTAATATGTCGAAATTTAGGGGTTTGAAGCCGTAGATTACGAATTTGACCGAACAAAATGTGTAATTCGTAATCTACGACTTATAAAATTTGTATTTTGATACCTATGTAGATATATTACTCGATTTTTCATCAAAATTCCAATTTTACTTCCTCTTCGGCCCCTCCACCTTTTCCTTCGACATTTTTTTGATGAAATTCGTAATTTACGGCTTCGAAAACCTATATTTTGATGTATTACTCGATTTTTATCAAATTCCAATTTAATTTTCTCTTCTGCCCCTCCGCCTTTTCCTTTAACAGCTTTTTTGTGAAATTCGCAAACTACGACCTCGAAAACCAATAATTATTTTGATATATGTGACCTGGACTGTAGAAAGGTACCTATAGTCACCAAAACCGATTTTTCGTTTTTGATCGATATTGATAGAAGAAAGTATGCTCCTTCCAATAACATAAAGCGCAGACTCCAGATTTTATTATTTTTGCTGTACAGTACATTAGTTTTTGCCCAGAAGCTTAAATTTTAGACACATTTTCTATAAAAATGAACTTAAAACTTCCAACTGAAATATCTCGAAAGCATAGATTTCTAGAAAAAAATTAATTGCACTCTACTAGAAGGAAATTTTACGCTCTACAATTTATGTTCTATTCATTTTTTCCGTAAACGCCTTCCTTCGTTCAGAAAATTGACTTCAAGCGATAAAAACTCTAAAAATATGTAACAAAAATGTTAACAAAAAAATGATAACTTTTGGCACTTGAATTCAATTTTCTGAGTAAAGGAAGAGTTCAACGAAAAAAATGAATAGAACATAAATTGTAGAGCGTGAAATTTTCTCTCAATAAAGTGCAATTAGTTTTTTTCTAGAAAGCTATGCTTTCGAGATATTTCAGTCGAAAGTTCAAAGTTCAACTTTCAAACCGACTTGTTTTTTGACCGCGTTTTTTTCGGTAAGTTGATTTTGGCTAGCGGTCCTTTTTCGTAAACCAGGCACATATTACTCGATAATTTTTCATAAAAATCCAATTTTACCCCCTCTTTTGCCCCTCCGCATTTTCCTCCAACATTTTTTTTGTGAAATTCATAATTTATGACCTCGAAAACCTATATTTTGATATATTACTCGATTTTTTATCAAAATTCCAATTTCACCCCCTCTTCTGCCCTTTCTACCTTTCCCTCTGCAATTTTTTTTTTATTAAATTCATAATCTGTGATCTTTCATATTATCAATTTTTTTCGCAAAATTTGTATTCCATGACCTTGAAACCCCAAATTATGTAACTTTTCAATACTTTTAAGGAAGAATTTTAGGAGATAATGATAATGAATCATGTGCGTTTTGAGAAATCTCCTGGCCCACTGTATCCCATTAGGAAATCTAAAAAAGCATTGCGAATTTACGACGTCTTTTCCAAAACAGAAACGGAAACACTGGCAGATTTGATCATCTGTTTGTATATTTTTGTTCGATATGGTATCTATTCTATAGTATCTACGAAATGGTCGTTTATAGTACGACCTTCATGTAGAGTGCCCGCATTTATCATAATAAATACAGGTCGAAAGAATACCCATAGCTGCGAGTACTGTATGGTACATCGTATTATACACGACGTCTTCGTCGACGTCGAGTTAAAAATAGATAGACGATATATTATCATTTAAATGATTTTCAATATCGAGAATCACGCGCTAATGGCGAAAAGAAAACTTCAACTCGTTATGATTAATGCTAATGATTTATTTTCGTTTTTTGTTTTCAGGTAAGTGTTGACGATTGCGAATGAAATTCTAATTTTTCCGTACCTACCGGTAGTCTTTACGTATATGTGCGTAAGTATGGCTATTTTTCAAACACGTGTGTGGGTTTTTCTTTGGCCGATTATAATGTGGAAAAAATGGAACTGGTTTCCTGTTGATGGTTAAGGAGTTTTCCGGTGGCGATACCTAGACCTACTCTAAATAACGATTGCTTTCGTCTGGGTGAAATAATCAGTATTGTTTTATGCTCGTGATATGGCCTTCTATGTAATTTAACTGTGCTATATGTTACTAGCCTGATACCTACCTACTTGTACTGCCAAGTTGTAATTTTACGTGTTTTGTTTAATTATTGTGATCCTGTTTATGTTATTAAAGTGAAATTTTTAACAAGAATTACGAAGGCTGGTACATTGTTTACTCATTCGTGCAATGATAAATTGTTTTCGTAGTCCCAGTAGGTAATACGAGTACGTTGCGCGCGAATAATTTTCCCAGCTCGAAGGGAGGGGGTATTTTAATGTTAAGGTTATCTAAGAATTATGGTTATGATGTGCCACAATAATTACGGTTTAAAAGGTGTTAAGATGGTGGGTTTTTTGTATTTTATTTTGTATAATTTTTTTTTGGATCTTCGATAAAATTTACGGTAAGGTGAGGGGAGCTGGAAAAATTTTGATATATTTTCTCAAAACAAGAAAAAAACCAATGAAACATGCAAGTCGATGGAAGAGGGGCGAAAATAGTACACATTTCGACGTTGAAATACCTGTGTGAGTATAAAACAATACGAATACCATGCTCGGCGAAATTTCGACGATAATTAAATAGGGTGGAAAAATAAAGGACGTGCGTGTAATCGTGTATTGGTAATTTGGTACGTACATAGGTCTAGGTAGCTCTCTCGCTGTACGTGCAATAATGATGATATCGACACGAGTTAATTTAACGTTTGAATTTAAAATAACGATGCGATGGATCGATAAGAACGTAATGAAAAGAACGATAAACGTATTTATACCACCCCCTCTCCCTTTTCTCGTCCAATAGTCGGGATAACTTTCGAATAATCCGACATAAGGACACTTGAAACGGTGGAAAAGCTCCGATAATTAGCGTATAGGTAATTATACCTACGATAGCGAGCGATTTATGAGTTTTTTAATACGAATGCGAACGGTGTAGGGGTACGTCGTGCTTGCACGATTTCACGTGTGCTTTTTCGCATCGATCATTGGAATTGTTTTTTTTTTTCAATCCCTTTACGTTATGCGTGTACCTTTACCTGTCTGTGATTACTTGCACAAGTGCTTATGTTTGTTTTGCCTTGGAATTTGTGTCGTGGTCGTGGATGGACGAGTGAAAAGAGGTCGAGTACGATGTGTAGAATGGTGTGGAAATTGCAGGAAAATGTCGATTGCGGAGCTGATGAAGTGGTGATGTTTTTCTATGAATTATTTCAGGATTACTTTTATTCGAAAGGAATGCATGGTGGTTATTTTGTTCAATTCCGGTGAGATTCAAATATATTGCACGAGGAATTGAGGATGAGTAGGCAGAAAAAAAATTTCAGGGACAAATTATGATCCTGCTGCTATTTATTGTGGAATTACCCAAGTGAATTTTTTGAAACATTGGAAAACTTCGTTTCAACTAAAATTAATTTAGAGAGTGATCAATGATATTCTGTATACTTGGTCCAAAATAGATATTTTTTTTCAAAATTCGTTAGAATTTTTTTCATAAAACACCAAGGTACAGAAATTCACTATTTTGGACGGTGCAAGGTTGTAATATATTTGCATAATTTATTACGGAAGGGTGCTGTAGGAAGATTTTTATTTTCTTACAATTCAATTCAAATTGGTTTCCATAAAAAAAATGCAGGATGTTTCGATGTTTTTGAACAAGGGTTTCATTTACGACGTTATAATTTAAACATAGTATCCCTAAAACCTTCAAGCTCGGACAATTGGACGTACCTAATGTCCCAAAAAATCAATTGAATTCAGTTTGGGAACAGTATTCTAACAACCTTAATTTGAACGTAGTATATAGTATCCCAAAACCCTTAAATTTGAACACAGTGTACCAAAAAATTTAAAAATTTGGGCATGAATTGCCTAAAAATTTTTTAATTTAGACAAATGTCCTGAAAAACCTCAATTTGGTCATGGTGTATCAAAATCCAAATTTTGACATAGTGTCTCAGAAAACTTCAATTTGCAAAATGTCTAAAAAAAAAAATCAATTTGGATTTTTTAAACGCGATGTCTCTCAAAACAGAAAAATTTGAAGTAGTATCCTAAGAATCCTTCCAATTTGTACGTAATGTCACAAAACCTCAATTTAGACTATAGACATAGTGCCCTAAAACCCTTGATTTGGACAACATTCATTTAGGACAAAAGTCCCAAAAAAACTCAATTGCGCATGGATCATTGTATTCTAAAAAAAAAAATGGGCATAGTGTCCTAAAAATCCTGCCAATTTAGACATTGTGTATCAGGAAAAACCCTCAATTTGGACAAAATATCCCAAAAAATTCCAGTTCGGTTTTTTGAACATAATGTCCTAAAAAAAAAAATTGGATGTATAACGTCTTAAAAATCCCTCAATTGGACATGGTGTTCTAAAAACCTTATCAGTTTGGACATATTGTCCCAAAACTTCCAATTTAGACAAAATGTCCCAAGAGTTCCAACTTGGTTTTTTGGACATATGTCCTAAAAAAATAATTTGGACATGGTGTCCCAAAAACTCTCAATTTAGACATTGTGCCCGCAATTTGGACAAAATGTCTCAACAATTCTAGCTAGGTTTTTGGACATAATGTCCTAAAAAAAATAATTTAAACGTTATGTAAACCCCCTCAATTTAGACATAAGAAGTGTCCTTAAAAACCCTGCCAATTTGGACATATTGTCCAAAAACTTCCGATTTGGACAAAATGTCCCAAGAATTCCAACTTGGTTTTTTGGACATGTCCTAAGAGAAATAATTTGGACATGATGTCCCAAAACTCTCAATTTAGACGAACTGTTACAAAACCACTCAATTTGGACTAAGTATTCCAAAAAACTCAATTGGACGTGTTAGAAAATCTCAATTTGGGCATACCTAGTGTCAAAAAAACCATCTAGGGGTAGTGTGAAAAAAAACACAAAGTGAACGTACTTGAAAAACTCCACTTTGGACGATGTCCCTAAAAAAAATTCTTGTAAAAAGGTCAGATAACTCAACTTTTTTTCATTTTTTCAACTTTTCAAAATTTTTTAGCAAGTTAATAAAGTGCATATCAAACGACTTAAATCGTACCTGTGAGAATTACTTTTTGTTAAAATATTGTATTTTACAAAACAAATTTCAATCTTGAAAATTTCTAACAAGGGGGTATCCCAACTCGAAGTAAAATTTTAACCCAAACAAAAAAAAAATCGAAAGTACATCATAACAGGACCCTGTATCCAAAATTTCAGGTGCTGAAATTCATTTCTCGATTTTTGGCGAATTTATGAAATTTCAAAATTACCTCCGTCCTACGAAATATGAAAATTTGATCTAATGAAAGAAAAAAGCTGAAATTTGGTGTATACCCTATTTTTGACATCCCGAATCAATTGAAAGCGGTTTCGAGACGTTTCAGAATCGCCAGAAAATTTTGGAATTTTTCAGTGCTGAAGAAAACCCCATAAAAATGGTCCATATGCACTTCAGCACCTATCATCGCGGATTATCCATATTGGTGACCTATTTGATCGATTAAAACACAATTTTCCAAAATTTGTAACTTTGAGCTCAAATTCGCATTTTTGGGTAAGAAATTTTCCTGGAAAAAATTTAAAAATTCGCCTAATGCGCATACATCGAGGTAAAAAGTTGAAACTTGGTAGATATCCTATTTTCGACCTCTCGAATCGAATTGAAGCGGTTTCGAGACGTTTCAGAGCAATCAGAAAATTTTGAAATTTTCTAGCGCTAGAGAAAAGCCCATAAAAATGGCTCATTCAACACCTATAATCGCGGAATATCCATATTGGTAACCTATTTGGTCTATTAAAACAGAATTTTCTGAAATTCGCAACTTTGAGTTCTTTATATTATTTTTGCAGAAAATAAATTTTTTTCCAGTAAAATTGTCAGCCAAAAAGTATAAATTTGAACCCAAAGTTGCGAATTTCGAAAAATTCTACTTCATTCGATCAAATAGGTCACCAATATTGATTATCCGCGATTAAGGGTGCTGATGTTCATATGGACCAATTTTATGGGCTTTTCTCCAGCACTGGGAAATTCCAAAATTTCCTGGTGGCTCCGAAACGTCTCGAAACCGCTTCCAATCGATCCGGGAGGTCGAAAATAGGGTATATACCAAATTTCAGATTTTTTCGTTCATTAGATCAAATTTTCATATTTCGCAAAGCGGAGGTGATTTTGAAATTTCAAAAATTCGCCAAAAATCGAGAAATGAACTTCAGCACCTGAAATTTTGGATACGGGGTCCTGTTATGATGTACTTTCGATTTTTCTTGTTTGGGCGGCTCAAAATTTTACTTTGAGTTGGGATACTTCCCTTGTAATTAATTTTAATAAGTTGAAAAGTGACTGATAGGTAAATGAAAATAATTCGACTTAGACAGTTCTGTTATTTTTCGATATTTTATTAGGTACATACATAATTAGAAAACATACAGCTCCGTATAATAATTATTCTAATAAGTAACAAACTCTCGTTTTATATCTTTGGTGCAAAAAAATTTGGTATCCAAAATTTTATCCCTCATTTTATGGATTGTTCCTTCGCGCAACGTATTCAACAGTTCATGTTGAAATTCATGAAAATTTGTTGTTTTTTCTCGCTTTATTTAAATATAATATGAATATGAAGAAATGCTAGAAGGTTTTAATTCTTTAAAAATCCATGTCAATTGAAAAGGACTTGAAGTCGTGACACATTTTCTCCGGGCTGAAAAATCTAAAAAAGTAGAAATACATAGTATATTTTCACAATTAGGGAGTAAGAAACGTTTGTTTTTGGCGAGTTTGAGGTTTGTGGCTCAAGCGAAGCAGCGAGGCCAGAAATTCACACGATTCAAAAATCGTTTTTTCTCCAAATTGTGAACGATACCTGTTGTGGAAGAAAAACGCGAATTTGAGCACTCTAGCGATTCGTGGGAGTAGGTCAGCAAGGAATTTTTTTTATTTATTCCATAGATATTTTTGAAGTTTTGAAGAAATATAACCTCTTTTCAGAGCCAAAGGAAACAGAAGGCAGAAGGGAACAACTCCCTCGCCCTCCAAAAAAGATGATAAAATTGCATTTGAATTTTCTAAAATTTGGTTTGACGTTTGAGTCAGAAGTTTTTCAAAACTGATGATCTTTCTTTGGGGAAATTTTTGTTTTGAATTTTTTTTTTTTGTTCTTTTAATGAGTTTGAACTACAAGGTCCATTAGCCCAGCCTTATATCAACGCAGCATCAATTAACTGATGGACAAATCAAAAACGAATCATATTGTCAGTGAGGAGCTGAGGACGTTGAAGAAGGAAAAAATTGTACTCGTACTTCGAGTTGAAAAAATTATATAAAAGTTCCATTTTAGTCTCAATTTTTAAAATTTTTGTTCACTCCTTTAAGCCAATTTCGGTTCATCTGCCTTCCCTCTCCTTTATTTTCTACAACTAACCTATATTTTATCCCCAACTTGATAACTAGGAAGAAAATTCGACTGAAATACACGCACACATACGACGAAAAGTCAACAAACGTGAATATGGAGGGGAAAAACGCTTTACATGCACACACCACACCATACCGACGACACTGGTTACCATTTGTGTAAACCTTACTGTTAGAATCATGGTTTAGTCAAAACACAGTTCACACAGCTAACATACTACTACCAAGCTACATCATAATTCGCACATATCCAACGGTAACCTCGCATTAAATACACAACGCGCGTCGATTATCGTAATAAATTTTTCGCCATTATCGCGAAACATCCAGCCATCAACTCTTTTCGGAAGCACGCAAGCGAGAATTCGATTCCACGTATAGCGAAACTTATCATCATCGATACTTGGGATGCTGTTGGTGGCGCATTTACATTAATACAAGGTACCCCGGATGGCTCTGGCCAAGGCTCGATGGAGCGGCGGGGTCGCCGGACCACCGCAGTTAATTAATCTTTTAGATAAAATACAACCGAAGGGCGCTTTTATGCCCAAGTAAACAATAAATTCTGCACCCAAATCGGTCATTAATTCCTTTCGATCTCGTTTGTGACGCGATATAGAACGGTATTTCGCTTCTTATAGCAGAGCCCGATGCCAACCCGAAGCCGCGACCGAAAAGAGGTTCTGGTACGTCGAGGAACCAATAGCGAGTAAACCGTTGTAGACGATTCGAACACACAGGAGCATTAATATTAACATCGATTTACACAGGGCACGGAAACTTATTCTGGGGCAGGGCGCAGACCAAAGTATAAGTAAAGTTTTATCTCGACATTTTACAGTTGATCGGAGTGGCAAGTTTTTCGGTTTCGTGGTGGAATTTCGCTACATAATCGCTTCGCCTTTCGACTCCTCACGCCATCGTCTCGTTGACATTATACCCAACGATCGTTAAAACGTTTGCGAGAGTTTATTAAGATGAAAATCAACTCGCGAGTCGCGACGACGTATCACTCAGTTGGGAATTAACGTGCGAACGCTTAAACGTGTACGCGAGAAAATTTATCCCCGCGTTTGTCTTCGTTGCCCATCTCACGTCTGTTCATCGCCAATGAAAAACTTCTGGAAAAGAAAAACTTTCGGTAGAGATGTGGCCGCAGCTCGCGATATTGTAGTTTAAGTTCATCGCACGATTAAGCCCAGCCCCAGATACCGGGTAAAAAGTAATGAAAGTCAGCCAAAGAAATAACTAGATTTTCTGATGAATTTTGCAGCCATCGCTCCGCTCACACGTATAACTCTTCAACGGACCATATCATTTAACCATTTTCTCAACTCAATAACCCTGTGCGCTTGATCCTTTGCGAAAGCTCGCGAGTTTAACAACGGTAAATACTCTAAGCTTTAGAATCCGCCTCATCGTCGTAACTCTTCGCCGGGTGTGTTATTAAAACCAAAGGCTCGAGCCTGAGCCTGGGTCGTATATAGCTCGTTAATTACACGCACACATCCGACCTTCCCTTCTTACCTCCTCAATCTGAATCGTGCTCAGCAGCTTGGTCATAGATTAACGCGTAATCGAGTCGCGTTTTCTCCGCGTCTTTCTCGTACCTACTCTTCCATGTTACGTATATTTTCTTTTTATCTTTTCTTCGTAAAACGTGATTATGAACGTAAATGGACGAATGTCGTTGCACTGTGGATATATCTACATACATACGATGACGATCACGTTCGATTACGAATACAGCTGGATACCACGTGCAGACTGACGAGGTGACGAAGTCTGTGTAATATGTGCCATGATCTGACAATCGTGACACGATGTATGTTACGACTACATAAACCGCAAACCAGCCATCGATAGCAGCTTTTCACTGTTCCTAATGTGTTTTTTTAAATCAATTTTCACCTGTACAGGAATCGAGCAGGTGTAATATTCGATTACGAACTCATTAGAATAGAACCAGATTAGAACAGAGGAACAGATCTAAAAATAGCACGTCGAACGACCACTAGTGTAGGCAAATTAGACAAAAAACATTTCTGGCCAGCAAAGCTTTTAATGCGGAAAACTCATAATTACGGATGATTTATAATCGCAAGTTTTTTTCTTGATTTTGAGGCCAGAATGACCTCTGGAATGGATTTTCATTCCAAAAAAATCACCCTGCGATTCCTTCGAGCATTTTTGAGCTGCGAATAATTTTGGATGAATTTTAATCGCAGGTTTTTTTTTCTTGATTTTGAGGCCAGATTGACCTCTGGGATGGATTTTCATCCCAAAAAAATCATCATGCGATTTCTCCGAGCATTTTTGAGCTGCGATTAATTTCGGATGAATTTTAATCGCAGGATTAATCGCAGGGGGTTTTCTTGATTTTGAGGTCAGAATCACCTCTTGGATGAATTTTCATCTCAAAAAAATCATCGCACAATTTTTCCAGTCATTTTTTCTTGATTTTAAAGCCAGAATGACCTCTGGAATGAATTTTCATCCCAAAAAAATCATCCTGCGATTTCTTCGAGCATTTTTGAGCAGCGATTAATTTCGGATGAATTTTAATCGCAGGGTTTTTTCTTGATTTTGAGGCCAGTGACCTCTGGGATAGATTTTCATCCCAAAAATTCATCGCACAATTTTTCCAAACATTTTTGAGCTGCAATTAATGAAAACTGTCGAGAGAGGTCCTCTGAGTAACCCCTAAAAGTTACCTCCCCCCAGACCCCTTGCTAATTTTTTTATGGGGGTTCCACCCCATAAAAAACGGGGTTTCGCTTCTATCTCCTTTGGATTTGATTTTGCGGTAAAAATAGTTCAGTACTTTTTTGTTCTACAGTCAATTTTCAACTTTTTTTGTAGGAAACATTTTTTAGTACAACGATGAGCAGAGGAGATAGAGAGTCGTGAAGGAAGGGGGTTATGTGAAAACAGTGGCGTCGTCAGAATCGAAAATGTGGGGGGGCACAAAAGGGGCCGTGTGTTGGACAACTTTTTTTGCTTTTTCGAAATGGAAAAGAGGGAGGGGAGGGGGAGTGGAGACTAACTTTTTTCACCTGCTAAAAATGGGGAGGGGGTAAAAAGGGAGCCTTTTCTGCCCTTTCGTCTCAAATAGATCATAGAATTGTAATTTTGTTCATGACCGAGCGAAGCGAGGGCGTAGCTTTGAAAAAATTGGATTTTTAATGCCCTAAAAATACATTTTTTCATGTTTTAATGCTTTGAAAATCCTATCTGATGTAAGTGTAATGTAAATTTATAAATACAACATAACTTTTTGGGGGGCCAAGTGGGGACCAGAATTTTTCCGGGGGGCTGGCACCCCCCCCCCCCCCTTGACGACGCCTCTGTGTGAAAAATACCCATTTGTTTTTATTTAGCAGTGGCAATATGATTGAGGGGTGAGATAGGATGGACTCGTTGGAAGGGGAGAGGGTCAAAATACCTTTTTGAACCTATTCTCCCTCCTACGTGTCCATCCCAAATCACCCCTCAATCACATTGCCACTGCAAAATAGAAACAAATGGGTACGGTGGGGTGGGCACATAGGAAGGGGATGGGGTCAAGTGGGTATTAATACCACCAATTTACATAATACTACTATTTTCATGGCCAAAACATACAGTTTAGTACGATTTTATACGTATTATCACGTTTTTAATTATAGTATTTTTCACATAACCCCCTTCCTTCAGGACTCTCTATCTCCTTTGCTCATCGTTGTACAAAAAAAAATTTCCTACAAAAAAAGTTGGAAATTGGCTGTAGAGCAAAAAAGTACTGAACTATTTTTACCGCAAAATCAAATCCAAAAGAGATAGCAGCGAAACCCCGTTTTTTTGGGGGGGGGCATAAAAAAAAGGACCAGTTCGGAATGTTCGAAATTGGAAAATAGTTATTTCTGGTCGTTTCCTCAAAAACGATGGAAGACGACTATTTTTCAATTTTGTAAGTCCGACGTTTCCTGTTGTTTTTCAAAAAACGACGGAAAACGACTAATTTTAAATATTTTTGATTTAAAAACGACAAAACGACTACAAAAATATTCTAAATCCGTCGTTTTTTGTCGTTTCTTACAAAAACAATAAAATGACCACGTTGCGATATTCTGAAGCCGTCATTTTCTGTAGTTTTTTTTTTAAAACACGAAAAACGACAGTACTTAGCTACTCGAAAAAAGTTATTTCTGGTTGTTTTTTCAAAAGCGATGAAAATCTACTATTTTTCAATTTTGTAAATCCATCACTTTGAGGGTAATGCTTTTTGTTGTTTCTCAAAAAACGACGGAAACGAGTATTTTTTAAATATTTTAAATCCATAGTTTTCTGTCGTTTTTTCAAAAGAATGTCAAAACGATAATTTTCCAATTTCTTATATTTTAAAACAATGGTTTCTTGTCGTTTTTCATGAATCGATGAACAATGACATTACGTAATTCTTCGAAAAAATGTCTTTAGTCGGTTCTTCATAAACAATGAAAATAGACTAGTTTGAAATGTTCTCGACTTGAAAACAGTTATTTATGCCGGCTTCTTCAAAAACGATGAAAAACGACCAATTTTCAATTTTCATGGTGTCCATTCTCTGGAAAACCGGGAAAACCGGGAAAAGTCAGGGAATTTTGGTGGTCTGGAAAAGTCAGGGAAAAGTCAGGGAAATTTGGAATTTTCTCTGGAATTTTCCGAAAATCCAAAAAAAATGTAGGTAAATTATTAAGAAAAGTAGTTTTTTGCTTATTTTATTATAAATTTTTCAAAAAATTTCGCCCTCGCTCCGCTCGGGCCAAATTATTACATCTTTTCTCCAATTATTGTTTAATTCATCATTTTTTATCAGTCGTAATGTACAATAAAATTGATATTCAAAATGCATGTCTTTTTTGTCCATTGAATTATGAATTATCCAGAAAAAATTTCCCTCGCTACGCTCGGGGTAATTTACACTCTTTCTTTCTACAGAATTCATTTTTAATCAAGTTTTTTGGAAACATTACTTTTTAATGAGCTGTGATGAGAAAGAAATGTCATGATGCCCTTGACCACGATGTTGAAAAAAAAGGGAGGGAATGGAACAGAAATCGAAATTATTCGCCAAGTTTGGAAAACATGAATGAGGGAAAAGTGGTGAATTTTCATCTTTTGAAGATCTTTTTTCGCAAAAATTTTCGCCCTCGCTTCGCTCGGGCTCAACACATTTATATGTGAGCCTGGATATAGAAACCACCCTTGGGTGTAAAAAATTGGTTTTTGAGTGGAGATTCTCCTTTGATTCTATACCTTCTGAAACGCCCAAAATCAGTGTCAACTCAGAAATCAATTTTTTACACCTAAGGGTGGTTTTTATATCCAAGCTCACATATATTTCCATAAAATGATTTATATTTTACCTTCTCATTCTTTTTTTTATTTTTTGGTACAAACTAAAAAATTGCAAGGGATTGCGTGAATTTATAAATTTGAGACAAGTGTTTTTTATTTTGGAGGGAGAGGGAGGAATGAAATGTGAAGTAAATTTTGAATTTTTAGACCGGAAAAATCCGAATTTTTATTCGCTCAATTTGGTAGACACCCTGGCATAATTTTTTTCATTTTTCAAAACTTAATTTTGAAAATGGAATACTTGATTTTTCCTTTTTATTTAAATTTTTTTCTGTAGGTAATAAATTCAAATTTTCATATTTTTGTGGCGAGGGGAAGTTGGATGGGCGGAAAATTTTCAGAATTGAATTTGAATATTTTTTTTGACCCGAAGAGGGGCATCGAAAGATCTCGTAAAAAGTATCTAGTGATTTTGAAAAAAAATCGTTAGACTATGCATTTTATATCATTTTTATACAAAATTTCGGGATGTAAGTACATCACGCGAAAAAATTACACCCCCCCCCCCCATTCCTCCCTGGTTTACGAATATCATATTTATAAGGTCTGGAAAAATTCGAAAAATTGGTCTGGAAAACCTGGAAAAGTCAGGGAAAATCATTTCTGAAATTATAGTGGACACCATGATTTTGTAAACCCACCATTGCTTGCCGTTTCGAAAAAAAAAATACGAAAACGACCATGTTCCTATATTCTAAATCCGTCATTTCCTATCGGTTTTTCAAAGAACGACGAAAACGACTCTGAAATACAGGGTGTCTGACGATCAAGCTAATTTAAGCTGGTCAAGATAAGTCAAGCTTTTGATCAAAAGATCAAGCTAGTCATGCAAAGTCAAGCTTTTCAACTCAAAGGTCAAGCTTTTTTCAAAAATTGAAAAAAATTTCCATTCTTCCTTAATTAAATAATTTAAATAAAAAGGAGCTAATTGCGATTTTTTAAAATCATATTTCTTTGAATTTGTTCGTAAAAATTTTAATTTAAGAGCTCATTGTGATTTTTTAAAAATTATATTTTTGAAGTTTTTCATAAAAATTGATTTTTTGCAGGGAGGAAGGACCATAAAAAAGTAAAAAAAGTTGTACAAAAAGGCCAAGCTTAGTCGTGCTTTTTGCTCAACAAATTTTGTTATAGATACCTGGAAATGAACTTAAGCACCTGAAATTTTGAATATGGGGTTCTTTAATTATGTGCTTTCAATTTATTTTTTTTCTTCTCAAAATTTTAATTTCAGCTGAGATACCTCCTTTGTTGCTTATTGTTGGATTCAAAAATCTGACCCAAAAGCATCGTACATATCTCGAGAACACGATAAATAACCGGCGAAAGTAGTAATATTTTTAATGTCTCGAAAATTAGGTTGTTTTTTGATAAATAGCTGATACGAGCTATGTACGAGATAACACTTTACGCGATATTTTTCTATTTTCTGCCATGTACATATACCTAGATCTACCACTCAAACGTACGTTACACAAAAATGAAAGTAAAATCATCGTGTCGTCGTTCAACGTATGTAAATACGACAAATACTCCAAACTAAAACAGCAATAGAGATAAAAAGAAAGAGGCATAAAACGAGAAATACGTTCATGAAACCCGTTATCTCATTCGGTAATGTTTGTTGGCTCACGTTAATTATAAAATTTCGGGCTAGTTGAAGTACCTACGTGATAATTGAGCTCTATCGGTTGTTAAAATCACGCTAATCCTACGTACGACTTCCGTAAATCCTTGAAAAGTCTTACAGCTTTGCTGCTGGTATCCTAGTTTGTCCACACCCTGTAACGCGGTAGGTGTTCGGATGACCTCAAGTCGTACTCGAACTACACCGGTGAATTTTAATATCCAAAATTACCGGGTAGGTAGTAGGTTAAAAATAAATAAGAAAATGGCAACAAAGAACGAACTCGATTTGATAAAATACTCTTGTACGTGTTGAATCAAAGTAAAGTATACTTACACGAGAATAGAACAATAAAAACACGATGAATAAAATATCTTCGAAATAGGTAAATTGAAAAAAGAAACAGTTCTGAATTTAAAATGACTATTGTTAAATTGTTAAAACGACTCGTAAATTGACTCTAGTGTCGGCGTATTTGCAATTTTTATTATTTTTCTGCTTCGTCGAATAAAAAAGAATCATTTTTTTCTTCTGACCATTAAATTCTCACGGCGTGAAGAAAATTATAAACAAGAATATAGCTTCGCAGAAAGACATAGAATAGGGCCAGAGACAGATGTTAGCACTTGTTGGATTCTTTATGACCTATGGTAACATTAATATAGCTAATTTTGGGGTAGGTAAATACGTATACGTGTGAGCGTGTGTAGAACGCGGAGATATAGAGGAAAGCTCGAAAGATAGGTACGTTCGAATAAATTGCATTATTGTGCGAAAGCTGACTGTATATAAAATGAACATTGTCGCGTCTCTCGTCCTAATACATGCGATTTTAATTGCACCACCACCAGGCTGCCTAGCAGTCGAGCTTTACACCAGAAGCAGCAACGATTGCAGGGTTTTATCATATGTGCAGCTGTTGCTCGGCGATTATCAATGATACATGGCAAATTTTAAGGAACCAAGGTATAAAAAGCCGCGTTCGGTTCGATAGTTGTAATTTATTTGGGCCATGATGTCGTTTTTTGGTCGATGATAATGTGTAGGAGTAGCAACGAAGTAAAGAGGATCATGATGTCGTGAACAGGTACGATAGCTATAAATCATATTAACGGCGCCGAACAAACGAAGTGTGTGTTTTCATATTGTCAGCGTATAGAGAACGTGACTTTTTACCATTGTCGAAAAATTTTTAAATATTTGGTCTAGAATTTGTACATAGGTAATAGGTATGTACGATCGAATATAGTAAATATTCGTTGCGTAGAGTGAATTAATTTGTATGTGTGGCGGTTCGGTATTGATTTTTATCGGTTTGGAAATTGGAATTCTACGAGAGATGAAATTCATATGTAGTAGGTAGGGTTTCCTACTGGTGACGAATCGATGATCCTGAATAGTTGAGATGATCCGGAAATCCGACCAGATTTCTACGGTCAATTGTCGATGTCGATCGCTTATGAGAGAGGGGTCGATGTGGCCAAAGGTGTTTGGAAATTGGACTAATTTTAAATTCTCAGATTTAAAATAGACCCGTTGCTAGATAATTTCGCAAAATGACAAAAAGATTTTTAGAAATGAATATTTTTTGAACGGAGAAGGGATGGAGTCTGGATTCTGATTGCAGGAATCGAGATGGTTTTTTGTCTTGAATTTCTAAAGAATAATTCATTAAGATGAGCCAGTGGCGATTTTGGAAGGGAAAATCTGAGGAAGTCATTAAGTTCAATGAAACTGAATATTTTTCAAAATCTTTCTTATACGAATGTATCAAAAAATCACACAAAATTCAAATAGATTCGCGTCTTTTGAAATTTTTTAAATTAGGTACTCATTGTGTCAAGAAGAAATATTGAAAAACATGAATTTGAAAAAAATAAATAAAAATTCAGTCATTATTTTCGAATTAGATGAAATTTTTAAAAAATATTGATTTTGAAAAAAATTTGAAGGAATGTTGGAGAAATTTTTATACCTGTAAGTACCAAAATGTTTTTCAACTGTAAATTTTTTTAAAATTAAAATTTTCTCAACATTTTTCCAACTTGGATTTTTAAAAAAATTCAAATTCACATTTCTTGGAATTTCTTCTTATTCGAAAACTTTTTTCAATAATTTCAAAAAAATTTCAATTCTTTTTTAAATTTCAACTTTATGTTTTTTAAAATGTCTAAAATTTTAAATTGGAAATTGGATACAATCTTGAAAAAAATGTGTAATTAAAGTGGTTGAATGAATTTAGAGTTGAAAAAATCAGAGCTCGGAAATTAGAATAAATTTGGACTTAGATCGTTGAAATCCCGTTTATGGTAAAATTAATTGGGAGCTAGCCGAGCTACCTTGTTTCAGAATGCAATTTAATTTAATTTACTTATTTTTCTGGACACTTCACCAAAAAATAAGTACTTGAAAAAATCTCAATCTTTAAAAAAATCACTGAAAGTCTGACTTCCCTAACTTCTCTGGGAAAATCGCCTCTGAGACGAGCTGATTTTAGAAATGGAAGGATATGACGAAGAAAATATTTTTTCAATTATTATTTTCTGCTTTTTTTCAACAATTTTTTCGATAGGTATTTTAACAAATTTTGCAACCCATACTAAAATTTTGTTAGAATTGTGTAAAACGTACCATGGTTGTTACTTTCGAAAATCCCTGGGAAAATCGAAGAATTTTATGAATCTGAGAAGCTATAATATTTTTGAATTTTCATTCCGGAATCACGAATTTTTTTCAAAATAACGAACTACTGAAAAATTGATTTTTATTCCTGAAAATTTTAGCTTTTGCCTTGTTGGAGCATATGAAGCCTGAAAAATGCAGAAACCAGTGATTGAAAGTGCGTTATCACTGCTTTCTAGGACTGAAATATTGATGAATTTAAATTTTTTAGTGAAAATTTTTCTCGTTGCTCTGCTCCAACTCAATGAATTGGTACATTGACTGTGTAAAACAGAAAATTTGATTTTCAAACAATTGTAGAACCAGTCTCTTTCCCTCCCTCCCTCCTTCTCAGAAAATTTGAATATTTTTAGGCTGAATTAATTTGCCCGAAGAACCTGAAAAATTCCGGAAAAATCAATTTGAAAAGAAATAATGGTACCCAAATTATTTTATCTGAAAAAGTCATGAAAATTTTTAAAAATGCAAAAAGAAAACGATCAACTTCGATAAATGACAATTAAGGTAGGTAATTGTAAATCATATCAAAATTGTTTGAATCGACATAAAAATTCTCCAAATTGTGAAAAACATGTTGAAAATTTCGCAAAAAATTTTTAAGAATCATTCGAGATCAATTAACTAAATTAAAGTACATAAAATACGTTTTTCTTGAAAATGTCATCATGAATGTGGTTCGAAGTGTAAAGAAAATTGTTCTGAACCCTTGCAATCAACAAAATAGTAATTGAGTTGTTCAGAATAATACTAAAAAATTTTTAAATTTCGAAAAAAATTAAAATTTTTGGAAAATTGAACTTTTTGTAAAATATATTTTAAAATGATCAAATGTTGGTACAAAAAAATCAATAAAATGAACTCAAGTAAGTACTTATCTAAAAAGTTTTTGAAAATGAGACGACTAAATTTTCAATTCTTGGAAAAATTGTTAAATTACGTAAAATTAAAAAAAAAATTTCAAAAAATGATAAAAGAGTAAAATATTCCAAAATGGCTTGAAAATAAGATGAAAAAGTAGGTATTAAAAACGAAAAACAAATTGAAATTGCTTTCAAGCTTTGATAAATAACGATCTGAATGCTTGAAAGCGAATCAAAAATGCAAAAAAAATGTAGAAATTTTCATCAAAAATTATTAAAACTTGCTCAAAAGGCTGATAAAATTTCTTGAAATATAGCAAACTTTTTAGAATAACGTTACGAAAATTATTCACAATACAAGAAACTTGTTCAAGTTACTTGTAAACTTCAATAAAATGAACTAATCGAAAAAAGTTTAAATTTTTTTTTCTATTCTTCATTGACAATTTAAAGAACATAAATGATTGATGAAAATAGAAATGAAGTACAAAATTAAAAATTGCTGAAAAGTTTTCGAAAATTGATAAAACAATGATAAAATTTTCTCAATCATCTTGAAAGTTTTTGGAAATGAGATAAAAATTGTGTATAATAGGAGAATATGTCCCGGATTATCAACGAAAATAAAGTGAACATGATGACGTAAAAATTAATTAAAGTTCATCGAAAATGTATACTTTTTAAAATTTGACTCGAAATAATGTTGTGAAAGTGTAGACAAAAAAAGAAATTTTGTTTTTCTTAGCATATTGATATTTTCTCCAAATAAAATGGAAAATAGAAATTTTGGGTCCCTCATTAGATCTTCAGAAAATGCGGGCCCGGTGCAAATGCACCTTGTACACACCCCCTCGCCAACCCTTTCCAAATTTGAAGGATTTTTGACAATGTTCACAATTTTGTTGATATTTCTGCACTTCCTCCTGCCTTTTAGATTTTTTTTTGCAATGTATATTTTCCTATAATTTTTTTGAGGAATAAGAGGATTTTGATTTAGAAAACATTGTTGATTTTTTTTCCTTCCATAATCTAATTTCATAAAGGATATAATTTTTGAAGCATGGAGGAAATTATTCGCATTAAAATCGTACAGAATCACATGCATTAAAAATATCACGTTTCGAGTCTTTAAAAAATTCCAGGTGAATACGAAAAAGGTGAAAAAATCGGAAATCCTTTTTTTCCAAAGGTATTAAAAATTACACGAAGGCGAGTGTAAATTTAACTACCCTCTTTTAAAAGCGTATAAGCTCTTTGATGTTTATCCGAAATACTTTTACCTTTATGAAACGGCGACGCGTTACAAAGTAAGTAGCTCACGTCGACATCACAAGGTGAAAAAATTCCGATGATTAAGTAAAGGCTAGTTCTTTTTCCTTTTTTTATCGCTTAATAAAAACACGACGACGAAAAGCGTAAGGGCATCTGGAGCGTGTTTTAATCTAGAGCGGAAAATACTTGCAAGGTTGGGGCACAAGGTAGACGGTCTGAAAAACGTATTTGTAGGTACCTGTAAGAGAACCATCCGCACCCCTCCGTCCTTCCGTATTAGTCGAAAAAACGGAGAGAAGTAATAGGAAAAGGAGAGAAGTCATCAAACACCTTTATAGAGGAAACTTGAAAACGATATTTTACATCTTTTCTCACTTAATAGTGGAAAAGTTTTGACGCCGAGGTGCTCTCGAGCATCATCTATTTTATCAAGCCGCGTTCCAAAAAAAAAGAAAAAAAAAAGTCAACTCTTTATATCGAACTATCAATCTTATACACCAGTGTAAAAAAAAAGGATCCTTTGATAATCTGGAAACATTAAATTGAAGCGTTAACAAAATCCATACCAGTGGCGGATTTGCCGACGGGCATTGTAGGTGATTTTTTTCCCTCGAATGAGAAGAGGTTTTTTTAAAGTCTCGACGGCTACGAGTACGAGATGAGGGTCATTTTATCGGACGATTTTTTTTTTACAGCCTACGAGTTAAATAAAATTAAGCGTACGAGGTAGAAAGGATCGTATATACGAAGATTAAAATGATCGTAAAGTTTGCCAGCGTTGTACACGTTACGTACGTACATAACTTATACCCTGGATCTGTAGTTCGTATCGTACGTATTGTAATAAGGTTGTGTAAACAGAAATTAAAAACGAATTTAACGACGAATTGCATTTATTGTCGATAAAATTTGTCGTAATGAATACGAAAAGCGGCTCGATGGCGAAAACCTTGCGTAGATTCGCCGTTTCAGACTTTTAGACCGATAACCCTACACCTAGAAGCGAGTTTTCAGCCCAGATAATGAAAAATTTTATGGTCACGAGATCGTTGAAAATTAAGATTGCGGTTTCAGCTTGTATTTTGTGTTTGGGATGGATTCTGCTGGGAGAATTTTGCTGTGATGTCTGTAGGGTTTGGTAGGTGTTTGGGAGGATCTTGAATAACAAAATGGACAAAATATTTACACCCCCCCCCCCTCATGAATATAGGTTATCAAATTTTAAAATCTGAAGTTGTGATTTTTCACTTCCTCCTTCTCTCCCATCATTTCCATAATTATCGTTGAATTTTTTTCGTCAATTTTTTTGCCCTCCTATTAAGCATTTGATTTTCGTAATTACATACCTACTTATTATTTATGATGAAATGTGTTTTCATAAATTTTTAAATTATACGAATTTTAGATTATTTGTTAATTTTCATTGGGGGGGGGGGAGGTGATGTAAATTAAAAAATTTTCTGTATGTTAAAATATTGAATTTTCAATTTTTCGGAGTGCTGTTTTGATTTTTTTTTATTGATTTATAAAAAAATCTAAACACCTAGTCACGATACCTAATATTTCGATTTTATACATTTTTTATTTTCAATGACTTTCAAGAGCTGCCAATTGTACCTTGAATCATTTTAAATATTTGAATTATTTTTACCTCGAAAGAAATAACTTTGAAATCATATTCAGATATGCTTTTTTTTAATTTAATGTCATAAAAAAATGTTATATTTTCATTGGTTTTGGTATAATACATTTGAATTGGAAGCCAATCAATTTTATAAGATTTTTTGTTGAAGTATGTTCAACATTTCATATTTTGAAAAAGTGCGGATGGGCGAGCCAAAGTTGGCTTATCAGAGAGACCAAAAATCGTAAAATTCTGCCTTAAATCTGTTTTTTCTGCATCTCTTGATTACGATTTCCTTTTCCATTTACTATTTTCTTTTACTCAATGCGAAAATTTTCCTACTTTTTCTTAACTTTTTTCGGATAAAATGGAATTTTCCCCAAGGGGAAAGCTGTTTTCTCTACTCCTTCCCTGTTTGATCCGGACGTGATATAGATAAAGATGTATTTTCTCTGCTTTACGGTTTTATTTTCTGATATTTCTGTAACTTTTGATATTTTGCTGGATTTCAAAAAAGTTCATGAAAATTTATAGGTAAGGATTTTTTCTGATTTTTGGTTCGTGGTCAAATTTATCCCTCCTTTTTTCCCAACCCCTCTTCCCTTCAGTAAAAATAAAAGCTCAACACTTGACAAAATTTTACGAATGTTTTATTTAGAATTTAGAATTTTATTGCAGTTTTTAAATTGAAAATTTCCATATGATTTTTTTTTAATTTGAGTAAGAAGTATGAAATTCAATTTTTCAAAATTTTTCTCTCTTCGTCTAAGTACCTACATACCTATGTATTTATTTTTCAAAGTATAAATTACTTTATAATTTTTCTATGTATTCTAAAGGAATTGTAAAAATGCCAATTGTAGAATCTTTTTTTTAAAATACCTGTGCCATTTTTTCCTCGAAAGAAAGAAGTATCGCTTAGAAATCATAGATACAGGGTGTCGAATTGAACCCCAGACGCAAAAGCGAAAAATCCCTCTTTTGGTAATTTTTGTCGAAATTTGGATTTGCAAGGTATCTAAAAAATTTCATAATGGAAAAACAGGACAATGCCAAGGCGTTTTTCAACCATTCCATTGATTTTTTTTAGGGAAAGGAGGACAAAATTTTCCTTTTTACACAATTAAAATCAAATGAAAATGGGATGTGAGTGAGGGGTAAGGGAAAGAACGGGATTTTTTCGCTTTTACGTCTGTGGTTCAATTCGACACCCTGTATGTTTTTTAATTTACTTCAGTGTCACTGAAAATTCAAAAAAATCTGTTTTCTTTCTTTCATTTTCAATTTTACTGGTATTATTTTACATCTGAACTGCAAGACATTACGTTGTATGAAGGCTTTTCATATTTTGAGGAATGATAGATTAAAATTGAATTACCAGTGGGGAAAAAATCGAAAAATTTCTACTGAAATGGAATTTCCCCAATTTTTCTGACTTCAACTCAACCCCCCTCTCCATCCTTCCGCCAGTTTGCATCCTTAATTTTGAAATTTTTGGAAAAAATTCAACTATGAGAAAATTTTGATATTATTGACAAATTTTTCAAGAGATGGATGTGATTTTTTTATTCATTTATCATAATTGATGTCCACGTTTATTCAGTAAAACTGAAGTGTTTATTATTTTTCTGTAAAATGTAAAATTTGTTTCTTATTAAGTTACCAATATTATCCCTCCCCCACCTCATTTTTTCCAAAAAATTAACGTATTTTGCTCAGAATTACATATACATACTTGCGAATAAAATTTCTAAAATCGGTTACATTTTTGAAGAGAATGTAAATGGTTAGACAAAATTTTATTTTAAAATTGAATCCATGGAATTAAATATATTTATGTTGAGAATGTCACGTCATCACTTTACCTATTAGATTGGGGTTTTTCAACGAATCAAAATTTTAAATTTGGAAATGAAATTTTTTCCAATTTTCATATTTTTTGGTCTACTTGTTTCAATGATGTTTTTGAAGAGAGGAGATCAAAAACTGAAAAATTTCTAGTTGACAATACCTATCTTGATTTTTTTTGGCGGAAAAATTTTAGAAAATTTGTACGAATTTTGGATTCTAAGAAATCAAAAGTCTAAAATAAAATGAAATATTCTAAAATCAGTGGAAAAATTTAGAATATTTCAGAATTTGAAGAAAAGAATAATAATTCTCAGCAGATACCTACAATCATATAACCTTTTGTAGTTAGCTATTTTCATTGAATTTCAAAATTTGATTTCCGTAGGTATTTTATTTCAAATGTTCTAGATTTTTGAACTCTGCAATTTTGTTTCTGGTTTTTATCGCCATAAGTAAAAATATCCAATGGGATGATGTGAAAATAAAATACAAAATTATTCGATGGGAAACAATTTAAGAATATTTTGAAATCTGAAAAAGGAATTATGGTTTTTACCAAATTTCTGCAATAACGTAATCAGGATTTTCTCAAAACGAAGACAGGGAAAATTGAATACAGGATGAAGTCAAAAAATTGAAAAACGAGTGGGAAGTGAGCGAAGAAAAATTAAAAAATTGAAAAATTACACCCACGTTAAGTAGACCAAAAAATCGCATCAAATACTAATTTTCCCTTGTGCTGGAACTATCTACGTATCTTGAGTTTTTTTCAAATATCATGCCTCGACATTTTCAATTTTTTTTCTTCTCCGCTGTTGTCGATTTAACCTCTCACCCCCTCCCCTCACCACATGAGAAACTCCAGGTTATATGATTGTAGGTATCTGCTGAGAATTATTTTTTTCTTAAATTCTGAAATATTCTAAATTTTTCCACTGATTTTAGAATATTTCATTTCATTTTAGACTTTTGATTTCTTAGAATCCAAAATTCGTACTTTCCAAAAAATTTTTCCACCGAAAGAAATCAAGATACTGTCACGATTAATGAAAAATCCGCACCACGGATTCACAGAGGCGAAGAAAAATTCGTACTTTATTTTCGCGTATAATTCTCCGATAAAAGTATCGTATCGCGTAGCAGCACGGTGTATCTGGCGTAAATCATACTCTCTAGACGAATTTTAGCGCTCCGGTTGAATTTTTTCTCTCGGTAACTCGCTTTCAACTCTATTAAAGTTATTAAGTGGAAACAAGATGTTGGAATTTATCTCGATTATTGAACATTCACGCGGAAACAAATATGGAAAAAGCTTCTAGAGAAGGGACTTGTTAATAAGTTTTATTAAAAGTTGTAACTTTTCTGAAGGTTTTAGTTCGATTTAAAATAAAGTACTGGGGTTCGTGAATGACTCGACGAGGGGGAGGGGAAATGAAGAGGAAAACGTTTGTACACAGCGCTTTATAGGTTCTTATGTAGCGTAGGGTAGACTTGAGAAAATCTGCCACCGAAGGTTATTTTCTACGTAATATGATGGACTTTGTTGTATATTATACGACGTGGCGAACGAATGCTTCAGCTTTAAGAATGCTTTTACCGGTTATTAAAAGTTGCATAGAAGCGAGTTAAATTACTCGATGGTGTGAGCTGAATACTCTCGCAGTATTTGAGCTCGTCTCGTATACGCTTTTAGAGAGGATACGTAGTATACGAGTTAATAGTTGAAACTTCCTTTGGGAAATTTTGCGTCCTTAACTGAATTTGCTGCGAGAAGTTTAGTCGTCATGATGCAGAGGGCAGGCAATACACAGAAAGTTGATGCTGTATCGCCAGATGGACCGAAGGTGTTGGAGTTTGCGTGCATATGCGTAGCCTTCCCCAGCCCTGGCTTTTTAATTCCGCTCAAAGGCAAATTTTACATTTACACGTATTCAGTACGCACGTAATGAAATAGAGAACTCGAATTTGGGCACGTTTACCAGTCTAATGAATATGAGGCGTTGTGTATCGTAAAAACTTCGCGGTGTTTTTTTTTCTCCGAGCAGAGAGACAGAGTAGAAGGCTTTAATAGCCTTTAAACATTTGCGGCGAGTTTTGTTTTTAAATTGCGAATTAACTATGCCAGGTCGTGCGTACAAGGACAATATACAACGAGCAAGTACTGGTCGGGAAATTTTTTTCAGTCGATGCAGGCTGGCACAGTGTGCGGAGTAAAAACAAAACAACAAATGTAATATGGTAAAATGACAATCGTTGGCATTATGCGCGCGTTTATTTATAGTTATAATTCACGATATAGGCGAATTTTTGCATTTAATTTATGTCGTCGGTATTGTCAATACAGCAGAGTACATCGTTTATGATATTGAACCGAGGACGCGGTTGGATGGAGGCGAACGGTGGCTAGGATAATGGATGCGTGCAAAACAGAAATTTTAATCGAGCAACAGGCACTGGCTTGATATTAAAACAAAGAACGCTCGACACGTTGCGGTAGTTTACAAAATGGAAAATTTTTTGACGAGTTGAGGTTTTGTTTTGACGCCAGTGTAATACGTACTCATTTTCGTAATCGAAGAGAGGCGCGGAGGGGTTAAAAAAGGCCAGCGGATCGGATTTCGTGATGTGTGCTTTGCGAAGAGGACAAAAAAGGGCGAATTGGTAAGCAGCGGCGAGTTTGTTGGCGAATTTTCCGGATTTTGGGGGTTTTAACGGTGATTGATGGGGGTAACGAATATTGGTCGTTGTGTGTTGTTTTTGAAGGTGAATGTCGAAAATTGTAATTTTGCCGGTGGATTGGAGAAAGAAGTTGGAAAGTTGGATTGCCCAGAAGTACGTGATTGGAATATTTATGTACTAATTTTACTAGAGAAAGACCTGATTTTGTATTGGGACAGAGTTGATGGAAGGGGGTGCAAAAAGTTCATTTGGATCGAGTTCGCATTTTTTCGAAAAATTGATTATACTTAAATCTTGTTCCTTGAAAACTTGGTAAATTTCAAATGCCCTCCCCTCCCCCCATCAAAAGCCGAAAGTCCAACGATTCGGTAAAGCTTTGGAAAAAATTTAAATTTTTAAAAAACTGCACATTTGTTCAAAAAAATTAAGAATTTTTCAAAAGAATTAAAAACTTTTTTTAAAATATTAAAATTTTTTGAAAAAGTTGAAACATTTTAAAATGAAATTGGAAAATTTTTGAAAAATTCTTCAGAAAATTGAGTTTTGCAAAAATTTTTACCCTTGAAATATTTTTTCCAAGAATCAATATTCGGCAGGAAAGTGTCATAATTTCTGTTTTCTGATCATGTCTTCTCAGTTTTGGATTTATATCGTCAAAATTCAAAAAAATTTAAAGAATTGTCACTTCGTAGCAAAAAAATTCAATTCTTTGTTGCGTTTGATTTGGAAAAATGTATTAGAAAAGTAAAAAAAGTCAGTTTTCTGATAAAAATTACAATTTCGCAAAATTTTGGCTCTGACAAATTCAATAAAAATTGAATATTATTTTATAAGGTGGGGGAAGATGTTGAAAATTCTATTCTGATTTTTCATGAAAAGAGGGGGTTATAATTTTTCGCACTGAAGGCAGCGCTCACACTTGCTCGTTGGGATGGGGGGGGGGTAAAAATTGAACATTTTCCAACTGGAATGAAATTTTTCACGATTTTGCTGACTCAAAAATACAAATTTTCTAGAGAAAAAAGTGATAATTTTTGTAGTATTTTCAACATGGTCCTAATTTTTACTATTGAGAATATAATTTTGTAATGTATGGAAGGAATCTTATTTTCCCTACCCTCCCTCCCTCTTCACCCATTTTGTTCAAGTCTGGATTTTACATAGGTAGGTAGAGCACAATTTTCTTCAATTTTTCCCACTCAAAACCAGAAATCCTTTCGAAGATCATCACTTTTGAAAATTGTTTTTGACTCAATGCTGTTTTGTCCTTTTTAAATTCAAAAATGCAATTTTCATTTCTGGGTGAAACCGTCCCCATCCCTTCTACCTTCCTCCTTCTATGTTTCGACCCTGCTACATTCTAAATTTTCATTTTCCAATTGTAAATGGAGTTTAATTTTGAAGAAGCCAAAAAAATAATATAAAGTTGTTATACAAGAAGATCAAAAAAATTGTACTTTTTTTTAAAAGTGAGAAGATAAAAATCGAAAGTAAAAATATTGAAATGAATGGAATTATTTTGAAATTGATTCCCTTTTAGGTGTTTTTGTATGAAATTGGAACTTTAATAGTGTTTTTTTAAATTCATTCGGTGAAATTAAGAAACCGATTTCAGCTAGAAATTGAATCACATTGTTTTTTTTTCTACGCAAAAGCTCATGAAGTGTTCGACATGACCTTGAAAGAAGAATCTTTGAAAATTTCGGAAAATATCATAAGTGGAAATTTCTGTTAAATATGGTGGAAAATGGCGGTAGGAAATGTGTGAGTCTGGATACCACTCTTAGGGGTCAAAAATTTGTTTTTGAATTGAGGTTTCTCCCTTGATCCTACTTCTTCTAAAAGACCCAAAATCAGTGTCAACTCAAAAACCAATTTTTGACCTCTAAGGGTGGTTTCTATATTCAGGATCACATAATATTGAAAAATCATTAAAATTTTGTAAAAAAGTTCATGACTTTTTGACTATCTTCAATACTTTCAATGTTTTCGAACAATTTTTGATTTTTTACATTTTATTTACATGATTTTACTCGACTATTCAATAATACATATTACTGTAATATTTTGAAGTAATTTTTGTAGCATTTTATCCTTATCGAAACTTCAAATAGCTAGTTGTACATTTTATTAAATTTTTAACAATTTTAAAAATTGTCCAAATGAAAATAAAAGTTTCCTAAAGGTTGGAGAAATTGATAAAAATTTTGTAAAAATTATTCAAAATTTGGTAAAATTTTGAAAATTGTTGGAAATGCTATGAAAATAACAGAAGATTGATTCCATATCGTAGAAAAGAATCCAAAGTGTATCAATTGTGGAAAATTTGATGAAGATTGAAAAATAATGGAAGAATGTGTGAAATGTGATGAAAATTACTAAAAATTTCGTGAAAATCCCTAAAATATTATTAAAACGGATTAAAAAATATGAAAAAACTCAGAAAATTGTGAAAAAAATGATAGAAATTTTGCCAAATTTTATATCAAATATCGTAAAATTTGTTAAAAGTCAATTCGATGAATGTCATCATGTATTTTAAATTTTAAATAATTCGGGTTTCCCGCCCTTTTCTATCACATTCATTACAATTTTGACATGGATATGTCTTAGGGTTGGGGATTAAAGATTTGAAAAGCGTTACGTTACGTTACGTTACGTTACGTCACGTTACGTTACGTTACGTTACGTTACGTTACGGTAGATCAAGACATAATGACATTATGTTAGACTTAAAAAAACTTGGAAAATTTATTTCAGATGAAGACATAATGATATTATACATGGATATGTCTTAGGGGTGGGGGTTGAAAATTTTGAAGTGTTAGGTTACAGTAGATGAAAGACATAATGACATTATGTTAGACTTGAAAAAACTTAGAAAATGTATTTTATATGAAGACATAATGATATTATGTTGGTGTATGGATATGTCTAAGGGCATGGGGGTACAATAAAAAATGATTTTTGACATGGATATGTCTTAGAGGTGGGGGTTGAAAATTTGAAAAGCGTTACGTTACGTTACGATAGATCAAGACATAATGACATTATGTTAGACTTGAAAAAACTTGGAAAATTTATTTCAGATGAAGACATAATGATATTACACATGGATATGACTTGGGGGGGGGGTTGAAAATTTTGAAAAGTGTTACGTTACGGTAGATCAAAGACATAATGCCATTATGTTTTAGGGGTGGGGGTTGATAATTTTGAAAAGTGTTACGTTACGGTAGATCAACGACATAATGACATTATGTTAGACTTGAAAAAATTTAGAAAATGTATTTCAGATGAAGACATAATGATATTATGTTAGTGTTGATGGAAACTGGAATCTCTATCTTGAGTGGGTGTGGGTCTTGTTATTCTAGGATCATGTATAATCGAATATAGTAATATCCCAAGAATGATGCTAGACTTAGATCAAGACATAGTGACATTATGTTAGACTTGAAATTTAAGAGCATTGATATTTTTAAAAAATGTCACGAATTTAGGTTTATTTGAACCTTTTATTTGGGCATATCCACGTTCTAAGGTTTTTACCCTAAAGGAAAAAGTGCGCTAATTTTTTATATCACGTTTTGTAACGTTTTTTAAAAAGCATTTTCGAAAAATTTCTACACAATTTTAACCACTTTATTACTACTTTGACCAGATTTCAACTCGAATAATCGAATTTCCTAAACAGCTTTTCATTTCATCATCACCCTATTACACATTCCCCTCCCCAATAGTCTTATTTTTCTCGATAAATTCCCAAAAAATGTAAAAATCCCTATCAGAACATTGGCTATACAATTTTGAAATTTTATATTCGTATAGATAGAGTTCTGCATTCATCTATACAGCTTTTTCAAAAGCCACGTTTACGCCTACGTATTTTATATCAGGAAAAAAATTACATTTCGACTTCGCCCACCTGCACCTGCTATTGTTACACATCCGACTCGAACTCGACTGAAGGACACGCCGAAAGAAGAATGGCCAAAAGAAAATTTCCATTCTGTGTAATACAATACGATGAGACTATAAAGAATATAGGGTAGACAGCGGCAGATTTGAAAAAAATCTAGGCTATCTCTTCAATACGCGATATTGTGAAAAATAAGGAAAAATTCGCCAGATGGAAAAAAATTACTATACACAGCGTGCGAGTGTGAATAGAAACAGTACCCTTGTACAGAAATTAGATCACGCTTTGTTTTGAATTTTTTCCGTCACATTTCCACCTCGTAATAGGAACTCATCCGAGGGAGAATTTGTCGTGAATTTGTTCGAATGTAATAACAATAGACGCGACGAAATTCTTGAAATTTTTCGACAAATTTTCGCCAGTAAAATTGTCCGTGTAAATCGAATTAAACGTCGTACGTTCGAAGAGAATTTTTTCCGTGTACGACGCGATGAGCTTGCCTGCCTCTGGCAAGGAAGAATTTTCTTGGTTACATTCCCATTTCTCGACTATAAATCTTGTTTCTAACGTTTATTTCCTTACATGGGTAATTCGACTATTGCCTGCGTTAAACGGAACAGAAACGGAAGCGAAGGTTTCAATGATTTTTTTAAATGGTAAAAAAAATTGTTGCGAAGTGTTTTTCGAACAGGGAGAGGGGTTAATTCGGGACGATTGTTGCAAATGCGAAATAAAGGTCGGAAGGAGACTACGTTGGGTCGAAAATGTAAAATGGGTAAAAACCAGTATCGTATTTACTGCCATAATTTTAAATTATGGGGCCACAATAACTGCTATCATCGTGCAAAGAAATACTCCAAAACATTGTTCTATGCAAAGTACTA